>VWZS01001016.1:1400536-1643217 GCA_013397075.1 Rhabdornis inornatus | reverse complement strand
AAAAAAAAAAAAAAGTATTGTGGACTCATGAAATAATAAAACATCAGGAATACTTCGGGTAGCTTTGACTCTTACAAAATCAGCATTACCCAACACGCTCATCATTTCCCTGTGAAGCTTACAATATTTTGGGATGGTATGACTCAATTATAGACTCAAGCTGTAGCAAGAGCACTTCAGCTTTCACTTCTGAGGAAAAGTTTCTCACTAGCAGAGCTATAGCAAAAAAGTGGAGAAAAAAAATTGCAGTGAATCTAGTCTCCTAATTCTAACAAGGTTAATTTATTATTTCCATGGGCTGTGGTGGTCTTGTGTGTGTTGAAAATTTCCAATTTTTGCAAAAATTTATCATCATTTTGGGAGAATTCTAGTGGCCACATTTTAAATATTGGAATACATCATTGTTACAAAATTCTTGAGGGCAAATAATATTTTAAAAAGATATTTCCTTAATTCTGGCACATTGTTAATAATTTAAGAACTATACTCAGAAAGGAATCCAATCTTTACAGCTTTTTAGTAAAGAAATAAAAGGGAAAATACAAGAGTCAGAGCTGCCTTGGGAGTTTTCAAATAAGGCATATATTTTTACTTAAAATACATTATTATAGACTTCCAAAAAGTGCCTGGAGAGGCAGATTTCCTCCTTTGGTTTTGTTAATGATGTGTTACATTTCAGTGGGGGTTCTGTGTTTCAACTCCTTTTTTAACTCAGAATACATTTGGACTCCACTTCTGAATGTCCTCAAAAATGAACTCTTTTTCCTACAGTTTCTAAACACACAAGTGCAGGAAATTGTTATAATAAATGTTCTAAAAACAGCATTGTTTTAATGGATTATAATTTCTGATTCTTCTAACCCTACACTGATTTTCAGGCAATAATCTAAGAGAAAAAGTAAGGAAATATTCTGAAATATACAGTTGTATCAGTAGCATCTAAGGAACCAGTTATTATTTTTAAAGAATCCGAATAAAAGTAAGTGAATTAGTTGAAAAAAAAAACATTGCTTACAAGAAAAATGTCCTGTAGTGATTCCCCAGTGTCACAGAGTTTCTCTGCACAGAAAAGTACGTGAACAAAACAAGGAAGGCAACCCTTAATCATTAATCTGACAGGCCTGACCTTGTATTCATTGTTAGGATGAGATCAAGTCCAAGAGAGGATTTCTCAATTGCTTTGTTTCATGCATTGCTATTTCGGTGTCTCATCATCCATCTAGCAATTACAAATTCTGTCACTTACAATGCAGCCTAAATTAGTAATTACTTCATGCCACATAGGTGCTTTAACACTGGCCTATTTAAAAAGAATAATTCAACAGCAGCTGAAGGCTTGATAGAAAAACAAACCTATAAATGCAGTAATTGCAGTCAAGTAGTATAGTGCAGTATATTAGCCCTTCTAATAGCAATAAAACTTCTTTCAAGTATTTAATTATACTTTATTAAGGAAGAGCATAGATGTATTACCACAAGGCAGTTCATAATTTTTATGACAATACAATGGATTGCAGGCTCATGAAAAGCTGAGGTTGTATTCATGTGTGATAAATAGACTCACGTAGGTTTTCATTGCAAATCCTGGTTTTTTTGCTAAGAGACAAGGCAATCAACAGGATTTTAAGGTCATAATTTTGCTATATCAGGAGAGCTTCCAAGAGTATCTGGTTTCCTGACATGCCACAGTCATCATCACTTTTTTCAGGCTTCCTATTGTGTTTGTTTAATTAAAATAAGGCTTATCTGAACTGCTCAATGGTATTAAATATCTTACTCTGCTCCAAGGTTTCCACATTGGTCATTTTTCCTCTTATCCCAAGTTGTGCCTTCATTAAACAGCAAAGTTGGGCTGAACTGATATCTCTGACTGACTGCAGATCCCGACCTTCCTCATTGCCTCCCAGTTCAGCACATCTGCTTTCAGTGATTGATTTCCTGATAGCTGCTGTGAAAAAACCACTGGATTAGGTGAGGCTGAGCTGATGGGAATGAAAACTGGCTTAATTAGATTGTTTTGCTATTCTGTGTACTTTATTAATGTTTGGAGAAAGCTGAAAGCTAAATTACGTGACCTATGGTTGAAGAGTCTGCTCTGTGTTCAGATGTGATTGGTAAAGAGAAACAGGTTCATTTTTATTTCAGCAAGAATTTTGGGCAAATTCTGATATTAAAATTTTTATCTGGGGTGTTTAAGTTGCAATTTCTATGTTAAATTGTACAGAACAAAATCCAAGCCCTGTTTATATAGATCAAATTAGTACAATAAATGCAATCACCTTTTGAGAATTATGTGTCCTTCTGTGTGGGAAATGATCTTATTTTTTAGCTAGGATAGAAGTTTCAATCTCCAATAGTAAGTCCAACACTTAGTGAACTGAATAGCTGGTTGGGATTTTTCCAATTCAGTCAGCATACCAAATGAATATACTTGCACACATCCTCACTTTATTTGCATAAAAAATCAATTGTAAGGCAAAGTCCTGAAATCCTCTCTGGCGCCAGGAATTTATCTGAGAAAGTATACAATAAAAAGTGTTCAAAGTCTGTCCAAATTGAAACATAGCGTGGAAAAACATGTTCACAAATGATTACATGAAAAATTCCTTATCAAAGGCAGGACACATAGATGTCATCCTACAGTGTTCCATGTCATTGAGAAGAGCTTTTAGCTTATTCTGCTTTAGTTGGAATGTTAAAAAAGCAGCGCAGAAAAGACCTGAAACATTTTTTGTTATAGCTCTGGCCTTGGAAATCAATCAAAACAGTAGAGGATTGATCCAGTGCTTAGAATTCAGTCCAAATTATTCAGGTAGAGGATTAAGATAACATTACTACTTTAAACATTGAGATAAAATTATTATAGTAATTTTATCAAGAACTGAAAGCAAATCATAACATTAGAGCTGCAGTTGGAAACATTGAGCAGATCTCTTCTAGCTGGTGCTGTCTGCCAGGTTCCCTGGTGGAGATGAGTAACAATCAAGGAAATTGCATGAGCAGCACTGGCAATCTAGGGCATATTTCAACAATAGTTATGTGCTGCTGGCTGCAGGTGGAAGGGAGGAAAAAAAAGAGAAAAATATGCAGAGGAGAGGCCCAGCTACAAAGCAAGATACAAAAAATTCAGTGTACTTCAGCACTGTTAGAGTAATATAGATACACAAGCATGGATCTTTACAGAACATTAATTAAACAAAAAATAAAAGAATCCTCAATCTTTACCCATAAGCTCAATGATTTTTCAGTGAAAGAAGCTGGCAGCTATGAGGAGAGATCTGGGAGGGAAGAGCTTCACAAAAAATATTAAGAGGGATGGAAACTCACAGCAATGTGAAAGTGGAAAAGGTTTGATAAGATGGTAAAAATAATCAGTCATCTGTTAGTAATCACATCTTCTTCTACCAAGGTGAAGTCCCTCACAGCTATTCTAAAATCTTGGATTCTTGTCTTCAATACATTTTGAGTTGGATGTATGATGGTTAAGTCCTGTCTCCCTCTCTGCTCTTCTACTATTTGGTGGTTTGGACAGCAAAGGAATGAAATGAGACAGGATGGGAGAGAATCTGAACCCTGCTCTCCAGCCTGCTGCATTCCTAACCACCAGACTCCTGCACAAAATGAAAGTAATTTTGCCAAGAGTGCATCACCCATCACCTGTGCTTGGGTTCATCCCATTCACTAAAGGCGTATATGCCAGCATGATGAATCGCACTCTTAAAGCCTGTTCTGGAGCCTGGAAACATCAGAATTTTGTTTGTAATCTCGTCCTATGTAAGACAATGAAGCACTGCTTCTCAGACTTCTTACGTTTCTTCTTAATTTCTCGCCTAAAATTTAATTAGCTGAAGTTGAGAAGAACCATATTTCAATTGTTAAATAGTTTGAATTTTTAGAAGTATGACCATGCTTTTGAATATCCAGTCTTCCAGGTCCACATGCAAGCATTAATCCCATAGTCTCCAGTCACTCTTCATACACAGAACATGTCTTCATTAATCTGAAGCTGGGAGGTGATATGAGCTCTCTTCTGACATAACTCAAGGAAACAGGTAAGTCCCAGGGAAGAATTAATAAATGCCTCCCTTTTGTCAAGGAAAGTCATGCCTCAGAGTTTTATTTGAATTAACAAGCAACAGTGGACATGGGAAACCTGTGTGTCAGTTACTTCAATTTGAAAAGATTGTTTAAATCAGCCATCCACCAAATATTGTTGAAGAAACTACAGTGGAAAAGCTCAAGATGGAAAATCCTTGAATGAACAAAGACCTATACAAAAGATAGGCAACAGACCAAGTAGAAGTAATCACTTTTTTGTTGTTTAATGTCATTCTTATTTTTTACATCCTTATGAAAATTAGTCATTTCATGTAATGTCAAGGAATCTGACTGATTCTGACCCCTGGAATTAAACTGAACAAAATGAGATTTCTGTTCCTCAGTTATGTTCCTCTTCTGGCTATTTTGAGGGAAATGGCATGGTTCTGGGGAACACAGTTGTAGTTCTAGGGTTAGATAGTAGACAGTTAATAGCAATAAAACCTTTGGAAATGTTTGTTTGTCCCTTTTGCTCACTTGTTCCGCTGCAGACAATTTGTTTCTTTTGCAGATATATTTTTTTCCTTTCATTATTTCATTTTGGAGTAGTCTGAAGAGTAGTTTGACTAGGCAAAATTGTGATATACAACTATTTGGCAGGGTAGGTCTTGTATGCAGGTGTGCCTACTGCTGCTAGCTGTTTGGCTCTCCAATGTTGATTTGGTGTGTAGGTGTACTTCTTTTCATGCATGTAGTGAATAAGGAATCTCTATCCCCAGAGGCTGTGATAGATATATTCAAATTGAGTGGATTAATTAAAGGAGTCACAAAGAATTTCTTCATGAACACAGTTGAATGAAAGTTGAGTATCCATCTTGTTTGAATATCTGTTTGAATTTAAATGACAAAACAAGCCACATTAGTATCTTAAGAGTGGAGTAATTTTTTTTCACTTTCACAGGTTGGTTTTTTTTAAGGGATGCACAGTTAGAGTTAGTCAAGGATCTTAAAGCTCTGAGAGTGCGGCTGTTGTGATGACTTTTACGTTTTATTTCCTATTTAGAATTTCTTAGAAGTGGAAGAGAAATATCCTACAAAAGAGGGAAATATTCAGAAAATATTCTGGCAGCATTCCAACAACCATTAAGATTTATAAACATCTCCCACCAATTTATTTTCCAATCTATTTTTCTATTTTCTAATATTATTTTACCCTTTAAGAGTAAAGAGATCTTTAATTTAAAATAGATCCCTCTTCTATGCAACCAATAGTTCCCTTTCTGTACCCAACTATTAGTTTTCTCTCTTGTTAATAACCATTCATATTGCCTTTCCTATCAGCGCTGAACTTTCAGATTTCTTCCTACAAAGAAATCTGTGTTTCCCCAAGGTAATTCTTGTTTTCTGATCAGTAGCATGTTTTTCTAATATTTTCCATATCCTTGTGGGAAATAGAGAAGGTATAAAACTCTCAGAAAGTTGTGTGGAAGCAAATCTGAGGATGGAGAAATGAAAGAATGCTGAAGATGCAAGGACAAGAAACAACTACTGTGGTTCAAAACAAGCAAAAAAGGGTGCCTTAGACAAACAAAAAAGCAATATACTAAGTAAAGTTTATTAATATAGCCTTGTTTAGAAAGCTTAAAATGCTGTTTTGCTAAATAAGAAAAAATGCACTGTAGTAGAGCTATGTAATGTAAAGTAGTTAATATACAACAAGGTCATTAAAAGGATTTCTTTAAAGTTGAAACAAGAGGGGAATTGTGGGAAATAGAAAAGGTATAAAACTCTCAGAAAGCTGTGTGAAAGCAAATCTCAGGATGGAGAAATGCAAGAATGATGAAGATGCAAGGACAAGAAACAATAAGGCTGTGAGAGAAGCCTCAGGAAAATATGTTAAGCAAGATAGTAGAAATGTGTAAAGTTAATAATGAAGCTTTATCCATTGTTTTAAGCTACTACAAACAAACATTGTTCAAAGCAAGGTGTCCGTGTATCTTTAGTAATTGGCCTGAGCAATACTTGTCAGCTTTTAATATTATGCTAACGGCTGGAAAGTTGTTAAAAGACTTTGTAACAAAGAGAACTTCATCTTCTGTTGTAAACAGCTGAAGCTGTTCCATCTCCCTTGCTTAGTTCTGTAAAATTAGATTGATGATTGTGATTACATAAAGGCTTCAAGACAGCTGTTCCAGTATTCCTGTTGTTTGTGTACATAGATACATGTAAATATAAGATAAGAGAAAAAATATATCCCAGGAAAAACCAACAATCTTCTTTTGTATTGTAATACCACTCTGCTTGTCCTCTTTGCCTCCTTCCTGGTATGATATTTTGTCACTTGTTTATACTGACCTCAGAAAATCACTGAGCTCCCACAGTCATGCTTCCCTTAGTTTTAATTCCCAAAAAGAATGATTGCAGGATTTCTGAGCAAGATAACTGACTGAGATATCAACCCTTGAAATGAAGGGTGCAGATAATACAGCATGGACATTAAAAATGCACTGTGGTGACAGGATCACCAGAAGATCTTTCAGACCCTGTTTGTGCAAAAATCCCCTGGACCTTTCCCACTAGAACATCTTCTCCCACTTGTCATCCTTTTGCCTTTGAGCTACTTGTTGCCCAATACTCTGATTCTTAATCTGATCCCAGAAATTAAATAAGCAAATAAGCAAATAAGCATCGGAAGGATCAAAGAGGGAAAGAAACACTAAAGAAGGGAGTGCCAGTGTGAGGTACATAAGAAGGTACAAAATTGGCTCAGTTTTAGAAGAGACTTCCCTAGGCTGTGGAAAGTCTGATTAAGTTCCAGATTTTCCACCGATTTCTTAATTGCCACTTTCAAGTTACTTAACTCCATACCTTCATAACTCCCCTAAGTGTTGCAAGGCTTTGGAATAATATTTAACATCTCACATAGTTCCTAGTGGGAACCATGTGTCCTTCATACAAAGCACAAACAAGGAAATAGCTCCATAACTTACCTATCCAGAGAGGAAAAGCAAAGCAAGGGTCTATATGTTAGATGCATTCCTCATTCATCACAGGATGTTTAGCTATGAACTCTTAGCTATGGAGATGGACTCTTCCTAAGTGGGATTGTTTGACAGATCACCCCCATTTCAATATTTGAATCAATACACATTTCCTCACCTACCTCTGAATGACAGATCTTTTGCCATAATGCTGCTCAGGGGACACTGAAAGGATCAAGGTGTTGATGGTTTTTTCCTACCTGATTCACCAAACACGGCTCCACCTTATACCTCAGCAGCTTTCGGTAGGTTCACTGACTGCCTGTGTGTCTGTTCAGAGAAGCAGAAGCAGCCTGGGTTGCTGTGAGTGTGAGCACTGACTGTCCATGTGTAGCTCTTCGCAGTTCCTTGACTGCTTTGAATCACTGCTACCAACTCTGGATATAGGAGAATCAATGTCACTCAGCCTCAGTATTCCTCACTTGGTTATCATACCTTTTTATTTTGCAGTATCAATAGAGTCCTAGAATTAGGTGAATGGCATTTTTTTAGGATGCTTGTAATGTCTAAACAGTGGTTAAGGGTACCTAAAGTATCTCTAGTTTAGCTAAATTTATCTCCCTCTTTGCTCTTTGAAGAAAGTCAGGACACTGGAGAAACAATTCAGATCTTTGGAAATTAGTCCTCTTCTGCTTTCTATATAGTCCAGGGGGAAGCTGAACTGGCTGCCTTTCTAATCTCACTGAAATCTGGATTTGTTCCCCAAATCCTCTTGGGTGTAATTTTCCACCTCACGCTAGCACTGAGGACAGATGTATATGGAGGTGTAACAAGCAGAGTGACTGGGATTAGAGCAAAGATTGGAGCAAAGGGTGTAGGTAAGGATGAGATATTGTAACTGCTGGCAGTGAGGCTCTACGCCTTCACCGAGGACAAATGCCACTGGGATCTTCTTGCCTATGTGAGGGACTCATCATGATATTCCTTTTTAGAATTTTCTATTTCATTTACTTCGATTCTGAAATGATCTCTTTCCCTTCACAGAGCTGGAGCACAAGATCCTCTTTTTTTTTTTCTTAAAGTATGCATGGCCTAAACAGTTCTTACAACATATAATAATAATAGTTAAAAACAAAAGAAAAGAAAAAGCAGTGTAATCCCACTAATTAAAAATAAGTACTTCCTATAATTATTCCTTCAGAAAAAACCCATAAATGTTCCTAATGTGCAAAAATGTTGGTTGCACCATGTTTGCACAAAATATTCTTTAATGAGCACAATGCTGCCTAATCCAGAATTGCAGGGTGTGGACGAAATATTCCACACCACCCAGGCTGTATGTTCTGGACCTTCACCACCTTCAAGGCAACATCTTGGCAAGTGGTGCAGAATCTGCAATCCTGATTCAGCTCTTTGGAGGACAGTGGTGAAAATCCCTGCTGTTTTGCTGTGGGTTTTTGGTTTTGTTTTAATTTCACAGATTTTTCCTTTGCATGTTTCATAAACTGCACCAATACCTACAGCTGAAGACACAAATGGCAACCTGCAACCTGGCACTTTTTAAGGCAATGCTTAAGCCTTGGAAGTCTTGGAAGAACACAGCAATTACCTGTGTCACAATTTCCAAGGAGGTGGCATCCCTAAGGCCTCTTGTATGGAATTACTTTTTAATAAATATTCATGAAGTTTGTCATTCTGACGCAGAGTTTTAAAGCAGAAAGTTGCATAAATCAAGGGCCAATATTTAAGCACTGAGGCTGAAAATCTTCTATCTCCAGCAACAGTCCCACAGATTCTAATTTGTCTTGACTTTTGAGAGCCAAAAGTATTTTTGCATAAAATTGATATTTATAAAAAAAAATCATATTTTTAGGAGGGTTAGAAAAGTTCACTGGCTTGACATAGCCATTGTGTAAATTGTTCTGTTTCATAATTAGTTATTTGTTATTACCCATATGCATAAATTATAATATTTGTGATCCCCAAAAAACTTCAAATCACAACCAATATAAATTATTTTGCTCTGTTTTAAAATATACTTTCAGTGCTTATGGCTCATCTCTGAGTTTCTGCTAGACTAAATAGATAAAAAAGTTAAATCCTGTGCACTGCTGACATGACTGTTTCACATGTGCTCTTAACAAATATGTGACTTAAGCTTCAAAGCTAAATAATAATAATTCCAATATTGAGAGTACAGCAAGCATATGGAATGGCTTAAGCTGCATTCAAATCGTGTTTTCAGGACACGTGGACTTTCTCCTAAGTCACCACAATAGCCTGTGATTTTCCAAATTTGATTTACAATATCACAAAGACTTGAAGCTCAGGAGCTGTACCAATCACATCATGGGGACCCTCAGGAGACAGCTTCGAGGTTAATCTTTAGAAGAACATGTAAAGAAAACTGCTCTGATTTAACAGTCTCTAGTTAAAATGAAAAAAGAACTATTTGCAAGAGGAAGTATCAGAAAAGACACAAAAATAGTTTGTGCATTGAGTAAGAGTCATGACAGGAAAGCCACAACTGAAGAGTCATATGAAAAATCTACTTACATACACAGTCAAGAAAATCCTTCACGCAGAGATGATAATTTAGAGGTCCTGGCTTAACCACTGGAAGAATATAAACGTAAACCAAGCAAAAATTGCTTTTAGGGATCAATGTATGCCTAGTGTCGGCTTTCAGTCAGTTGGGCCGTGGCAGAAAGTACCCAAATGGCCACAGTGGTGGTTAATAGTTGTATATCACATTTCTAGAAGAAATGAGAAAAACAAGAGAAGAGCAGAGAAGAACAAACCCCCTCTGGTACTTGTACATGACAGCTAATTAAACCAAAGAAAAGTCCTCTCACTTCAGCAGTCCTTTAAGTGTTCGCAGGACCAAAAATCTTGTTCTACAGTACATTCCTGACAGAAGAGGAAGTCAAACTTTCTAAATCCCTAAATTCATATTTGTAGATCACATTGCACTCAGAATCTTCCCATGAGGAACTTGTTCACTGCATATTTACAGACTCACTCAAAACTCACTTGATGGAAGAACCACCCTAAACAGTATTATCTTTTTTGTCTTTGCATAATTCTACAAGTTTGTGCATTGCACAGTTCTACAGCTCTCTGTACTCAAAGAGCAGGACTGTGGCCCACAGAGAAAGACTTGAATGCATCTTTCCAACTCTTTATCTAGTTTTCTGAAAAGTTATGGCCAAACTATGAAGTCAGCCCCACTATGTTTACTGAACTCACCCAAATAAATTAATTTCTATTGATATGAGAATCAAATGGTTAAAATCATTGATTCCAGTTGAACTCCAAATCTGTAGTCAGCCAAAATTTGTTCCTGACCCTTAGTCAAGGGGCTTATTCTAAAAGCTTGATATTTTTAGTTAAAAAAAAAAAAACCAAAACAAACTTCCCTCAGACACAGTGATGTTCTAAGGATTAATTTCTTAAAAGTTCCTGTAACCTTCTGTGAGATCTTTAGAAAGGGCATGCTTAATTTGTTACTACTATCATCATATATTGTCCTGAAGGCTCAGTGGAGAATTTGCAATTTTCGAAACAATCAGTTTCTTTGAAGGGAATAAAATAAGAATGCTTACTTCTAATTAGGAGGTCTGAGGGCTGATAGATGTAAAGAGGCCACAGCACAAAGGATTGGTCTAAGCAGCAAGTGGTAATATGCATTACATAATTGTGTGCTACAAGCATTTAGATGGTGATGGCCACACATTTTTTAATTAAGTGGTGAGACAATTTACGTCAGATGGTCAGCTTGGACACCATTCCTGCATGAGGAGAGTGTCCCTTCAGCTGATGTACAGCTTACTGACTGCTGCAAGTCAGAACTGAAAAATGAGCTCCTGGAAGGGTTTCTGCACAGGAAGGAGAGCATTGAGCTGCCTCTTTTGTAACAGAAGATCTCCTAGGAAAGCAGCTCAGCACTACAAAAAGACTTGAATATTTGTTTCCTCTTTTGCTGTGTTATTTTAAGCATTCCTCATCAAACACCAGGTTATTGATCTCAGCCCTTGATATGTTCCTTCTTCTTGATCATTTCAACCAAGCCCCTTTTTTATTCCTTGATTACTTACCAACTGGATATGTTCCTTAATACAGCAAACCTGGAGCAGTACAAACAGAGAGATTAAATAGAATGGTGAAAGTGTAGGAGTTGCCTAATTATTTTAAATGCATATTTATGCCAAAAATCTAAACATGGCATGTGGCAGCTTGATGGACAAGTTAATTCTCTCCTCACAGTTAAGTTTGCAATATAATCCAGACACTAGTGGAGCTTCTTTAGAATCAAACAAAATCGATAAGGAGTTCCTAGAAATCTCCTGGAAGGAAACTCATGTTCTGATAATTCACGTTTAATGGCTTTATAATTCACTGTTGATTGAAATGTAGTTTTTATCACAGCTTGTATAAAGGGCAGCATTTTATTGCTGAGCTAGGGAACAGATCTAGAAAGAAATTTGAATCCAAAGTACCTCAGTAGCCAGGGAACAAAAAGAAAAAAAAAAAAGAAGTGTTGTACCGGTATATTGTATATATTGTATATTATTGTCTCAAGGATCATTTTCACAAGGCCAAACTCCTGCTCATGGTGCCATGGCTAATCTCCCAGCTCAAATTGCTCAGCCCAAGTATGCTGGAATTCAGGATTCAACTGACTCTGCAATAATTTGTTAGGTGAAATGCAGCTGCATAATGGAAGCAAAGTTTGATTTAGTAAAAATGCGGGTCCCTAAAACTCTTAAAACTCTTATCTGAAAGTAGAGCATTTATAGAAAAAAAAACTAAACAAGAAAGAAAAAAGAAAAAAAAAAACCCTAAAGTGAAATATGTAAGAATATAAAGCAAAGCAATTCATAATGATGGACTTTGTTTTTTTCCATGCAAGCATTAGGCATGTGAAACTGTCTTAGGTTTAAACAGAGAGAGGTTGCCACTATTAATTTGTGGTACCTTCTCACTACTGTTGGAGTCTTACATTTGTATGTACAAAGTGTGCTCTTGGGTCACATTGCAAAGCGTGTAAAACAGTGGCAAGTTGAAGTCAGATACAAGTCGTAGGACAATCTCGTAATACCTGAAGTAATTCCTACTCCTTTTCTTTAGTGTAACATCTTTAGATAAACCGAGCAAATAGACATTCATTTGAACTTGAGCTGAATGAAGATCCACAACAGAAACTATTCACAGAAGTGTTAGCTGAGAAGGGTATGTCCCAAGGTCTCTCATCCAGCTTCCTACTTAAACCAAGAATTTCACCAGCTGCAGCTCTCATTATCTATGCTTTGAAAATATCAAAGGACAGATTCTCCACAGTCTTCGAATGCTGCATTTTCCTGCACCCACTAAAGAAGCTTTTTCTATTGTTCAAAACTGCTTAGGCTCTGGCTCTCTTCTCTTCTCGTAGATCTGCCACTATTGAGAAGATTTTGGTTTTCACTTTACAATTTCCTCTCAAGTAGTTTTAGACTGCAGTTACATTTCCCTTTGGTCTCTAAAAGCATTTTTTTATGGTCAGAAAGTCAAAGCTAATACAATTTCATACTTTCAAGGAAGTTCACACAATTTTATAGTATAAAGGCTAATTGGTTCTACATTTAGGGAATGAGATTTTAACGAAGACTTGTCTGGATTCTCTAACTTTTCAAAGAAACTAGTGCACTGAAACTGGAACATTTTCACCAACAGAATCTAAAGATTTCTTAGATTGTATGCACAAACTAACTTTGATGCCATTGATGGCACTAATTTTGATGCCATTTGCCCACTTTTCATTTCAGACTTGAAGCTTATGGCGCTCTCACCTTAGGAGCATCCAATTCATTCAGAATTGTGTTAAAAAGGGCATAGATCACACAGACGGACCAAAAACTTTCAGTTTGGTGTTGCGTCAACAGAAGCTCTTGCTAGTGAGCACCCAGCCTAGCAAGACTGTCAGCTGTACAACTGTGCTATGACAATGAGTGCAGGGGAGCCATGAAAACCAGTCAGAGCTTTGTGGAGCCAGATCTCCTGTTTCTAACTCTCTTCCTTCCTCTTAGAGTTTTGAGGAAAGCTCCCATGTCTTACAGCGTGTTTGCACTTTGTGGAGGGTGAAATGTGACTACACATTTATTTCAGTTCACGTGAGTGGCACAGAGCTGCTGGTGGAATTTGTCTCCACATGTTCTCATAATCTCATTCATTCCTTTCTATTTCATGGATCAACTCAGCTTTCTGCTGCGAATTTGTCCTATCTTAGAGCAACTCTGCAAAAGGGGATTATCCTTTCACTGGTGCCCTTGCACTGGATTGCTTCAAAACTGGCATCTAACCAAGACCACTGGACTTTCACTTCTATGCTAATCCAGCAGCCCACGTTTGAAGACACATTTTAATGAAAACAAAATAAGCTTTAGTGAAGCCCAAATTATTGTTCTGTCCCCGAGAAGAGTCCCATTAAATTCTGTGTCTTGCAATGTGCTGGGGGCCAGGTGTTTGTTGGTTACTCACAGCTCAGCCTCACCAGGGTGTCACAGCTTCCACCAGGACTTCCTAGTCCAGAGCCCAAACTTCTGGTGCCAGAATTGACAGCAAACCTCCAAACTCCCTCCCTTTGCTGTGTGACCAGTGCTCCCCCACCTTTCTGAATGGGATGACACTAAATATATTGCTACATGAACAAAAAGGTAGGTAGGTATTGTTAAATTTTACGGAGGCACAGAGAACCTGCTGTCTGTGCCTTTCTTTTATCTCAGGTCAGAAGAAACTAACCTAGCAAGGAGAATCTAAAATAAACATATTTTAATATTTAACTAAGCTTATCAAGAATAGTGGATGTGGTAAGCAATAAGGTTCATTTCCAGTATTGCCTGTTGTTATTACATAATCCCTATTACTTTATCATATAAATGGCAAAGAGAAATGGAAAATATAAAGCTATATGTAAATATGAAATATATTTTGATTATATAGAATAAAAATAAACACAGTAAAGCTGTATAACAATGTAAAATATATATTTATTACATAAATATAAGATTAAAATAAATATAAAATATAAGTAAAAATAATAAAATTTAATTGGAATATACAAGTGAGACCATTTATGTGGAAAAAAGCAATTGACATTCTATTATTGAATATTTTCTGAAAATCTAATTACGTGTGTATTTGCCACATAAAGGGTGTGAATTCTGTTTTATGTTCATCAAAAACCAGAATATAAGATAATTGTTTATTATTTTTGGTCAATAACTGCACATGTGACAGAGAATTCTGAGATTTTTTTGACAGGCTACTGTAAAAAATGTGTGTGTGCAACTTTTGGTCAAAATCATGGATTTAGAAATACTTATAATATGTTTTTCATTATTGAAGTGCATGATTAAATATAAATAGAATTAAAATTTATATATATATAATTCAAATATCTAGATAGTAAACTTCTGAAAAATTTCCTATGGCAGAAATGAGTGCAAAGTGTTGCCATAAAAAGTCAGGCTGAGAGCAGGACACCAACAAATGAGCAGCCTGGAGCTGTTCACCTACTTGATAGCAAACTGGAGAGCTTTTCATTTTTTAGCATCAGCATTTTCCCAGTATTCTGCTACAGCACAAAATTATCAGCTTCTCTAACAGGTCCTTTAATTTATTAATCTAGTGCACTGTTTTCTTTGCAAAGTGACACAATTAGGGTATGCAGAGTTTTGATTTTACTGCCTTGTTTGCCATAGTGGAACATGGCCAGAAAAATCCCTTTGGATTAAGGAGGGCAGAGATTCTAATATTCTGCTACAAACACAGAAATACTCTAAATCAAAGTTTAAGTGAATTATTTAATATCGAATGTTTGAGGCTAAAGAGCTCAGTTCTTCAGTAACCAAAGCATGATGACTTTCTTTCTACCCTTGGCAAAGGCTTTTCAGAGATCCAGAGATATGCCCATGGATTTTTCAATGGCTGTGTGGGTCACAGCAGTAACCAAAAGGTTTGCAGGGAACTGTAACATGAGTTTACTGCTGAGTCAGACATTTTGAAAAGTGTAATCCAGCAACTGCACAAGTTACAGTTATTTTAAAATAAGTATTTCTTAACACCAACTGAAATATTCAACAAAATGGAACTGTGGTTATTATTTTAAAGAAAACATGATAGGTGACTGCTGTGGCCTTTAAAGCAGAGGGTTGTCTGTGAAATGCTTGGTGGAAACAGATTGTGCTAAGTCTCTAGCTGTGCCTCTGGGAGTCGCACAGAACTGCCAGCGACCAGCTGCATTTTGTGTAGTGCTGCTGAGAATAGCGTGTCAATATTTGTATAAACAGTTTGTCCTTGTTTTTTCACAGAAGGGACAAAAATTGTGTGGTTTCCAACTGTGTCTAAATTTGAGCCTTCCTGTATCTTGAAGAGTAATCGCATTTTTGAGGTAAGTAAGCAGGAAGTGGTTTCTAATCACTGAGCAATCAGGGGAAGGACCTGTGCTCTAGTAATGTGCCTGGGGTTTGCTGAGCCATAGTGGAGGGAAATGCAGGGATACCAGGATAACTGCTCCTCTGAAGCACTATCTGTGAGACCATGTGATAGCAAGAACTAACTAAAAAGAACTTAAACTCCCTTATATCCACCTATAGTGTAATACATTTCTCAAATTCACTGTTGTATTTAGTTACAGGGAATGAGGTGAGGGAGAAAACAGAAACAACTGAGTGTTCCGTGACTGTGTTCATTGCATATACATGAGCATGTTAAGGATAATTAAGTATCTTCTGCTTCTCTTGAAGCACCATCATGGAAGCAACCCCACTGATATTCTTGTTAGTTAACAGTTAAGGGCACAGAAGAATATTCGACACTGATACAGAGCAGATTTGGAAGAAATTCCTTGGAGTGAGTAGGATAATATAGTGTAGCAGTAATTCAAAAGTCCAGACCAGGGTCCCATTTTTCTATTTTGAAAAAGCACTGTTGTGTTTTCCTTCTGTATCTTTTCAGACTTCATTTTCCTGACTTGGATTTTTGGAATTTTTTTTGTTTACATTACAGGTCACAGGAGTTCTTCTTTCCATTTTTTTTTTTTAAGACTGCTTTCAAAGGTTACAATGAAATGACAAAGCATAAGAACCACAGCAGCCTCAGTCTTGAGAAAGCATCTAAAAAATCCATAACAATAATATATCCCCTTCTCCAAGGTTTGGGGAACTTATCCCCTGGAAAAGTTCCATATTCCCCCTTCTAAAGAGAAAAACAAATCTTTGAAAGTCTTTTTGATCCGTTTGTTCTGGGTCTTTAGTAGGGAATGTTGTGCAAATGACAAATCAGTGAGAGCAGAGAAGCTGCTGGTTGTGCTGGACAAAGGATTCTGGACAGCAAAAAGCTGAGTGGCTGCTAGTCAGAGGGAGTGTAAGGAAGATGATCACATGCTTCTTTTACAGAGCATTTACATTTACAGAGAGCAGCAGCTCCACTAAACAGCATTCTGTAAACTGAAACGTCAGCATCCCACATGGGTAACAGCAAACCAAAACTGGGAAATCCCTTTACAGCTGGAAATGGGTTTGAGGGTTTGGTGTTTTGAAGTGGGTGTTTTAGGGGTTTGTTTCTTTTTGCACCAAATCATAGCATCTACATTGCTGATACAACGGAGCAGAAGAAAAATTCTCAGGCATAGCAATGAAAAGTCATTCAATTCAAATTGGGAACTCAAAGGGGTAAAAATGAATAACCTTACACTCTCCAGTGTCTGTTACTCCTAAAGGAGGTTCTTTAGTCCAGTGAGAATTAAAAGACTGAATTCAGGAACTGTTACCTGAAACACGAAAATTAAAGTGTTCCTAAACAATCTGTTTAAAAGAAGACACTATAACAAGCCTGCCTGTCAATAGTCACAATATCATCAAAGTTTCAGAATTATTTTGATGACAAACAAAAATACACATTTTTCATTCAAAAAGCAGATTGATAAGAAGTTATATTCTCACAGAAAGTATCTGTGTTGTCCAGGAACATCTAACTACTGCACTGGCTTTCAAGGTACAAATCTATGCAAATAAATCAGAAGTGAGCTGATACTAAGTATTAGCCTGCATTAGTTTAAATCCAATTTCTATACCACTAGAATGTTAAAGCGTGCTAGAAATTGTACATATACATAATTTAAACACAATTCATTAATTTCTTTTGTCATTTTTATTACATTTGTAGTAACATAATACAGCAGTTCCTCAAAATAAAAACATCAGGGTATCTGTGTTTCTCTAAGTTAAAGCCATGTAACCTCTCTCAAAAATACTTAAAGACCTAAATACGAAATTATATGGCTAGTAGAAAATGTAGGCACTGCTTAGGTGAAGCAGTAGTATGAAAAATTAAGATGAATAGCATTTGAAATTATGACTTTCACAATGCATCTCAGGAAGTACATAAAAATATTCACTGTCAACTAGAAAATACTAATAAGAAGGAACAGCCAGAAATATTGTTTAGTCCATTAAAGGAAATTCCCCCAATACATTCCTTTTTAGAGAGCAATGTCCAACACTCAGACATAATGGGCAAAAAAATTTTAGAAGCAGCATTCACTGATAAAGAGAATCCCCACCAAGGCAACAGATAATCATCTGTGGGAAGTGCAAGTGATTTTGTTTACAGCCTCCAAGAATCAAAGTCAGTATGTAAAGTGTATTCAACATTTGCAAAGATTTTTAAGCATTTCTGAAAATGTGGATGGATTCCAGAATGAATGTGAATGAATGGCTATGGACACCAGCCATGACTACATTACTCAGACTTGCTACAATCCACTTAAGTTTTAAAAGAGAGGGGTGGAAGTGCATTCTGACTGAAAAATGTGCTGAGGTGTTTTATTTCAGTGACATCAATGAACCATCAACACAGGACAAAAATTTGTCTATGAAATAGGGCCTTCTGACCATTCCTGGGTGCCAGCTTCTGCAGTCAGAGGCACGTGCTTATGCTCAAGGGCAAACACTAATAAGCTTTTTATCTTATCTCTGTTAATACTTACACCCCTTTCTTATAACATAAACAAATTTCAAACTCAGGTATTGGACCGAAGGTTCAATATGATAAAAAGAGTAAAAAGTAAAAAAAAGATGGAGAAAAATGGGAAAAAATATAAGAAAAGATAATTTGTACAGCCAAGAAAGGAGAAGACATCTAGACATTTTGGGAGCCAGTTGCTAAAAAGAGGTGTAGCAGGAACAAGTTCTAGGCAGGGCTTCCACAGTACAAAATGTTCCAAATGGAGCAACACAATGGTTTGCAAATTTTGTTGAAATACCTGGTGAGCTTCCCAAAAGGAAACTCTCAATAGATTGGACTGATACCAATAAACCCTGACATAAAGAAGGCTAAATCAGCTCAAATGGAGACTTGTCTTTCCAGAAATATGTTGTACTTGAGATAAATCAATTATAGCTTGAGAGGCTGCCCAGAGCCATTTCTGTCAAGGTTGTTCTGTGAAACCAGATTGCCTTGTTCTTGTCCCTGACAGGCAGAGTCAGAAATCACACTTCAGTTGTACAGGATATTAACTTACTCCTATTGATGATTGATTTGCCCATGGGCAATGTAGGCAGCTGCTTAGAAAAACAGACAGAGAAAAAAAACCCCAAACATCTGTAGTTCTCCCCTGCCATGGTTTATGATAACTGGAGCTTTACCAAGGTGTTTGGTCTCTCTCTGGTGCGTAGGCTAGTGTGTAGTGCTGGGGAGAGGGGGAAGAGGAGCTGCCCCCAGACCAGGCATCAGACACCATCCTTTATTTCCCTGTCTCCTGGGAGAGAGCAGTAGCAGCAAGTCCAGCTTGACACATTTTCCCACCACCTTCCTCTTCCCTCCTTGCAGGGGAAGCTGCTCAGCCCCAGCCAATCTCTCCTCCCAGGTCTGTTCTTGGAGTAGCAAAATTCAGTATTATTTCCCAGGCTTGCTCTGTCTTTGGTGCATATATTCAAGTGGGAGAATTGCTGTTCTAGGTAAGGCTGAAATCTAGGAAGACATTGAGAGACAACATGGAGGAAAACTGTGACTCCAGAACAAATAAAGATTAATCCTATGGTTCCATTTCATTTCCTATGAAATTCTTTACAGAACATACATACAAAAGGGAAAATGCAGCACAGCATGAGATGAGGACGGTGTAATCTTATTTTCTTCGAAATCTCCCCTAGAGGATTGCATTACACTTACCTGTCTAAGGGTAGCTTTAGACTTTTCATTTAATTTTAGGTTTCCTTTAGAGGACATAGCTCTTCTCTTCTTTGGGAGACTACTTCTAAAAATCAGCCTAACATAAAACTCTGTTTATAAATGTATTTATTATAGATGTGTTTTTCTGTGTCTGTACTTCTCCAAACAAGTGAAAAAACTTGTCTTGGGGATTTCAGTAGTTCCTTCCCAGTCTGCATACAGAATTTGCTTTCCCATCTCTTTCTATCTTTTTATTAACTGTGTGGTTCTACTTTAACAGTATTTTTATGTTAGAGCTTCAGTCATATATGTTATAAAGTCCAGTAAAAATCTGATTTTAGCTTTAAAAAATACTAAAAATACTTTTTTTTGGTTTTGCTTAAAATCTCACATCTAAGGCAAAAAACCCTAAGAGGAAAAATGGGAGAAGAAAAAGGGTTTGTAGGAGAAAGGGAGAGAGAAAAACTTTATCCGTTTGTGGATAGGGGCTATATTGGTGGGCTGTGTTTTGAGGTGTGGTCTTATATTCACGTCATATTATGCAAACATAAACCCTGGAAGTCCTTAAGAGGACCTGAATGGTGTACCCTGACAAGAATTTAGTCATGTATAACCTTTGTTCTCAGCATTGTCCCTGACTGGGAGGGGCCCACACTGAGCACATCTGAACAAACCACTTGGGAGGATGCGGAGAACCCATAACCAGACTGATGATAGAATCCCAAATTCTGCTGCTGCTGCTGCTGCTGCATTGGAGGTCTCTAGTGGAATGCATGCTGCAGAGCTGGCTTCTCCTGTTTTGGCTGCCTAACAAACCACACCAAAATAGTGGCCTTGATTGTTATTCTGAGGTCCTGTGAAGTGGTGTACCAAAAAAGAAGTTAACACATTTCCTAGTATTCTTTTTTTCAATACTTAGTATGGGTTTACTCTAAACTCCTTGAATTCCTCAACAGCGTCATCTGGCAGAGGAGTAATTCTGTGATTGAAGGTAGGGTTTCCAGACTGCCAGCACACCATGTAATTTGACTTATATTTTTAGAATTTTCTCTATCTGAACACAGATAAACATCAGAAACATAGGATCAGACTGAGCTTGATTCTCAGTTGATCACATATTTTTTGCTGGTTACTTGAATGTTCAAATCATTTGAATGGGTATGAGTAACGGTCCAGCAGAAGTGGGATGAGACTTTTGTGATTTGAGTAATTGATATAAACAGGAGGTGGCCAGCACTCTCTGTTATCCATTCGTGGGTACTGTAATTTAAAACTCTCATCTTTCCTTGTGCTCCTTCTTCTTAAGGGAAACTCACATAAGTGGGACTGCTGAGAGAGTCACAGCCTGCAGAGGACGGACTGACTCATTCTCTTACTTCCTTTTTACACTGCTCTTCAGCCTCATGTTATCTGCATGTTATCTGGATATCTGCTTATGCACCAAGTCCCCCATTTCAGATCCAGTATTAGTACAGGACTTTAGGAATTCCCCTTTGGATCCCTCCACCTCCTGGTGCAATGCCATGAAATTAAGGGAGAGAAGGTGAGGAAAATACATAGAAAAGGAAGCAATGCAGACAAAATTAGAAGAAAGTGATATGTGCATTTCTGCTGCGTCTAAGCACTTGAGAAGAAACAATACTGCAAAAGGTTCTGGTTCATGGGAGCAGCACACAAGGCTGAATAGAGAAGATGTACAGCAATATATTTTATAAACACTGCCAGTGGAATTACTGGAAGTTTTTTTGGAAGCAGGGCATGCATTTATGCTTATAAATGTCTTGCTGATCAGTTAGTTGCCATCAGTATAAGGAAGCAGCTCCTACATTCCCTGAGTTATTAGGGACCCTGACGTACATCACTAACCATGCTTTTATGCCTGGTGTTACCACAGCACTTAAATGCACCAAGTGGGTATTGGGCCTTTTTTTGTGTAGAGCTGAGCAGAAACGCAGCACAAGCCAATCCATAACTGGAAAAATCTAGTACTGAACTGTGAATATAATTTCTTACTGGATAATACAAGACATAGGAGATCTCTGAAATCTTATTTGAACAGCTTCACTCTTACAAAACTCCCTCTTCAGGCTCTTTGTAATTATCAATCAGTGAAACAATAAGAGATGGAGGGGAAGGAAGATCAGGTACAATAAAATGAACACATCTCCCTATATATGAAGAGGTTTCAGCCCACGACATCTGTTTTCTATCACCACCTAAGCAATGTTCTAGTTTTTATTAAATGCTCAACAAAAGAAGGAAACAGGTAGTAGTTAAAGTAGCCTAAAGTAGTTAATCAATTTCCTTCCATTACTAGCTGTTTTCAGGTCTTGAATACATCCTTAAAAAACCAAAACATCTTAGGAATTTCTGAAGTAAAGATCCATTCATATCTCCTAAGGTAATAAGGCTCACACAGATTTGTGTGCTCCTGTTGGGAGAAACACGCAGGATAAGTTTCAGATCACCTACTTCGGTGCCGGTGAGAAACCTGAAGAACAATTAAGAATCTTGGAATGAATTAAGAGAATCCCAGTATTCACTCACTGTCCAGCATGATGTAACCCTGAATGTGGTCAGGTTCAAATTTATGTTTTATGCCATAAGATCCTTCTAATAATCTTGATCAGAGCAGCCATGGATATTTGCACCTAACTCTCATCCTCGATCAGACTTTAAGAGGTGAATTCAACTCTCCAAAAAGGGAGGAGAAATCCTTATTCAGGTTTTACCAGTTGTCAAGTATTAGATATGAAGAAAAAATATATACATTCTTGAGTGTACATCCACTACAGAGAACTGAACCTACAGAGCCATCTTACTTTATGATCTCCTTCTTAGCATTTTCTGTTGTTGGTAGAAAAGTTTGAGCTAAATTTCACACTCAGCACCTCTTTGGAGAGTTCAGGCACTCTCCTGGAGGTGACAGGCTCCTACCACTGATCGCACCAGGAGCCTCACTGCGCAGCTTGAGCACTCTGACTCACCTCATGGGTCCAGGTCAGCCCTACTACACGCTGGGGTGGCTATTCCAGATGCTCAGAGTCATTTTGAATGGTCATTTTGAATCTGGGTGGAATCAGTAACTGCGAACTGAAGTATCTAGGAATTCCTCAGTTTATCTGGACTAATTTCATGCTTAGCTTTTTCTTTTTGATCTTTTTTTAATACTGTTTTGTTTACTCTGGACTCAAATCCTTTGAGTCCTGGAATCCTGTCAAAAGCAATGAATGACCATGTATTTGGAGGCTCTAGAAAAAAATCCTCAGCATAAAGTTTCTCAAATCCTTGTAATTTTCTTTAAAGTAAGTAAAGAGGTAAATTCTAATCTGGCCCTACATTAAGGCATATGGAACAATATTTCAGTGTATCATTCAGGAAGGAAAGAGAAATAATCATGAGGATCTTTGTAGATAGCCCGAAAGACTATTTGAGGAAGACGAAGTCACTGAACTAGCTAAATTTTGTAAAAGCACACTAAGATTCACATGAATGAGAAGAGAAATGAAATGAAATAATACATATGACTTCAAAAGCTTCAAAAGTTGCATTCTGTCTCTCTGCATTAAATATTCTGGATTTAGTTTGCCATGATGGTATCTGATACGTAACTAAAATGGTTATGATTTCCATAGCCTTCATATATAACATCTTACAGTGCTAAACTACCACTACAGTTAGAAGGTTTTCATAAGATCTAATAGAAACCTTCCCTGTCTTAAATTATGACCTTTTATTTTTTCCCTGACCTGAGCATTTGATTTCCATTCTCTTGAAAATGCATATTTTGCATTTTTAGGCTATTATGAGCACTTTTGCACTTAATTTCCTTGCTAGTTTATCTTCCAAACTTAAAAAAATAAGGCTTTTTTTTTTTTTCACTATGATCATTATTTGCATGAGCTCACTTTTTTGTAATGCCTAGTGCAACTTGTATTTGGTTTGTTACTTAAACACCATAATCCCCTTTCATATTCTTTCTCAATTAACAATGGAAAAACACATCTAAGCTGTCAAAACCATTACAAATAAAAAAAAATTATGATCATACCTTCAGATTGCATTTATTACACTAGATAAATACTTTAAAAAAATCTATGTATTTCTTGCAAAAAATTAGATCATAACAGAGGTCAGTTGCCCATTACATTCAGCTGGTGTTTATTTACAAAGTGGTAATGTGAATGTACACAACAATTTTGTCTAGAATGTGCCTGACATTTTCAATCAGAAAATGTGTAACAATTAGAAAGAAGACTTTTGCCTCCATTAAGAGCTTCTGGGGTGCACTGGGCTCTAAGAGGCTCCTCTAAGAATATGATGAAACTGAGCACCTTCCCTTGTATTATGAAACTCCACTTGTATTTCAGCCATGTAATGTTATTTCTGGGAAGAGCTCTGCTTGACGATGATGGCTTGGATATTATCAGTTATAATCCTTTCAGGTATGCCTGTTAGGACAGATCTGCAACTCTAAGATAAGCATCATATTCAGAAGATGTCTGTATATATGCATTCTATTCTTGCCCTTAGTATATATGAAGAAATTAGGCTTTCAACATTTATTCCTCCTAAAGCCTTGTCTCTTTTTTTTCCCCCATAAGATTTGTCTGTACACCACACAGACTCAGAGAAATTCAGAACTCACCCTGCAGTAAAACAGAGATTTTTCTATAGTGGATCATAATTCAGTGCAGTCAGATACATAGTAACCATTTTTTTTTTTTTGCTTGTGCTGTTCATTTACGTTTCTTTTTCTGCTAGAGAAAACAGTTCTGTTTTATTTCTGCAGATCTGGATTTTTGGGTTTGGGTTTGTTTTGTTGGTTTGTTTTGTTTTTTTTTCATTCAGAAAGACGGAAGTTCTGAGCAAGTGTTTTATTATTCAGACTGCAAGATAAAGAAGCAGGTAGAATTTATCTCAGAGATGGATTCCCTTCCCAGTTACTAGTTAGATACAATATCTGACATAAAACTGCCCTTGTAAAAGTGACATCTAGATGAATAATTAAGCTACACAGTTAATCTGGTAAAGGGAAATTAAATGTGCTATCTTGCACAAAGAATAGGGAAAAAACCCAACCACCCTGTGCACAAAGGATCTCTTGTCACCACAAAGATGCATGTAGGTGTCAACACAAGGACAGTGTCTCCCATTGCCCTTGGTCACCAATTCAGTTTGTGTTCATAGATCAACCACTGGACTATTTTAACAAAATATGTCAAATATAACAAAATATTGATTTTATCAATAAAATTACTACATCTTTTCATTTCTATTACAGCATGTTGGAAATTATCACTGGCTTTGGCCATTGTACAACTTTCTGTCAATTTTCCAAACTTTTTTTTTGAGTACTCATGAATTTCACGTGGACCTTTTGCCCAGCAGGTCTTGGAGTTCGTCAGGATGTCTCTGGTGTGGCAGCCACCAACAACTGCAGGCAGCCTCCAGTAACCTCTGCAGGCAACTGCCTGTGACAAGTCAGACATGTTTATGCACTGAAGTCTGGAAAAGCTCTTAACTTCAAGATCTTTACTTAGTGTTTTCCTAAAATGGGAAGCTGACCTTTGTCTCTTGGAATCCTTCTGGACATTGCTGACACTGTCATTTGTCCAACAGCTTTGAGAAAATCAGTTCATCCATAGCTTTTGCACCAGCTACTTGCATGGGAGAAGGACACTGTTAAAATTCTCCCTGGAGAGCTGCTGAATTTAGAACAGTGAAAAAAACCAGGAGGGTTCTGAGGCAAAGGATTTTCTTCTGGTGAGAAATATGCTCAGAAGAACTTTTGTGACAATATAAGTGAGACAAAAAGATTTTAGTATTCTTGCTGAAGGTTTTTGGCAGCAAAAGATGAGACCTCTCCACTGCATACTTTAAGTATGAGAGAAAACTGAACTGTGGAAGTGTCTATTATTTTTTTATTGCCTATAAAAATGTCTGAAGGTGACTTGTTCAGATGTAGGCTTGTACACTGTAGGCATCTGCAGACAGTTGCAACTAATGTCAAAATATACATTTCAAGATCATAACAGCAGCAACAGAATAAAGTTTTATTAACCACTCATTATTTTAATTAATTATGAATAAAGAGTATACATAAAAGTGAGCAATAAATTATTACATATACACAAAAACTGCAAAACCTCTCAGTTTAATCAATAAGTTACACACTTGACATGGAAATTGGTATGTTAGTCTCTGGCCTACTGTATAAGCACACAACAGTATGTTTTGGATAAAGGGGTAGGGTGAAAGGGAAGAGAAAAAGGAGGGGTGAATTAAAGAAAGGGAGAGAGGAAGAGAGAGAAAATTTACATTCTGTTATTGAATAATTTATGCCAATCTCATCTATGTGTGTATTTGCCACTTAAGGGGTGTGAATTCTATTTATGTTCATCAAGAACCAAAAAGAAATGGATTATTATTGTTTGTCAGTAAGTACACATGTGGTAGAGAATTCCGAGATTTGTTTGACAGGATACAGCATGTGCAATATTTTTGTTCAAAATCGTGTATTTAGAAATACTTATAATACATTTTTCATTATTGAATTGAATGAATAAACATATAGAGAATTCAAATTTATATACACCTTTTCTGAGTTGAGACACACATATAAACTTCCCACAGTTCAGCTTGAGGTAATTTTCTCTTGTTCCAACACTTTTTACCTGGGAGAAGAGACTGATCTCCACCTGTTTACAACTTCCTTTCAGGCAGATGTAGAGAGTGATAATGTCCCTCCTGAGCCTTCTTTTATCCAGAATAATCTCCCCCAGGTCCATCAGCTGCTCCTCAGTAGACGTGTGCCCCAGAACCTTCCCCCACTCTGTTGCCCTTCTTTGACAAGACAGTTTTACAATTTACCCTTACTGTGTAAGAGTGTATTTCCCAAGCTGATGATACAGGGAGGTTCTGAGCAGGTGGCTGATCAGAGCCTTGAGCAAAAAATGCTGGTTCTGGATACAGACTACAGGCAGGCCAATAATTTTAGCAGATTACCAGGGAACACATCATTGCCTGTTCTTTTCTGAACAGGGCTTTCCAGGTGTTAACCTTGAGGATTCTCCACAAGAAGAGAAGACTAATAAACTGGTGGGGAAAATAGGAAAATAGCCTGCTCTGCTTTTAACTTGATAGTACATAGGGTTTCATCAGGAGTGGAAGGGAGCTGCCAGATATTCACAGAACACTGAAGGATCACTTTGCTGAATAGGTTTTGTGTTCCTGAGTCACACAGGTATTGCCTTCCAAGCACATGGATCAGGATAGATGGTACTGTAAAATAAGCAGGATGCTGCAGCCATCTAAACAGAAGTGCCATGTCAGCTCCAGAATGTGTTACTCACACCTATAGGAACTGAGAACACTTATCACAGTCCAGCTCCAGTCTATTAATAAACTCTTCAAACCAAACAGGTTGTAAGTAATCTGCCTTCAGTTGTGCCAATTTTGTCTGGCCAAGTGTATGAATTGTTCAGGGAATGTCATAAACACATTAAATTCTTTATTGGGACTGTCCTAAGACATACAAGCACAGAGAATCCAGTTCCAGGAAAATTGCCAGGCATTCTTGAATTTACTAATATAGCTGATGCCTATAAATTCAACGTATAACTGAGGGCAGGGGGCAAATACTGAGTAAGAAGATATGTTTCTTTCTTTCACATGCCACAAGATAATCCATGAGAGCAGGTCATGTGGAAAAGCTGCATGCATTGCTGAGCCATGTCTGTGAGGAACAGTTTAAATGCAAAGTTGAAATCTGAACAGAGTATGGGATTGAACACATATATGTGAGAAATTTGATCACAAACACAGGAGTCCAGTCTGGCGGCATCTGTGCTTCAGTTTTAAAAACTGAGCACAGTTTTAAAAACTGAGCAGGTACAAATGAAATATAAGACCCAAGCAGAGCACCACACTGAAGCACGAATCATGGGTGCTTAGCAAGCAGGACTGACAGCTATGTGAGCTGGAATCACACAGGGTAGTGCCTGGCATCCGACCAGCAACTCAAATCCAGAGGTGACTTTTCATCAGGGTGACTCTGGAGCAGCACAGGACATGCAGATAAATAGCCTAACAGAGCTGTGTGAAATATCAGTAACACAGCTTGCTAGCTGCACAGCATGTTAAAATAAAAGACAGGCACTGCAGTGACATCTGAAGAAAATGTCACTCTGCATCCCATGAAAGGGCTACCACAACAGATTTAGTAACACAAAAACACAACATCAATTGCCAGAATAAACAAAACATTTCAGACATTGCACACTACAACCTGGGTAACTCAAGTTATCCTACAGAGTGTCTTAAACACCTGCAACCTTACCTTGCAGAATCTCTAATGAGAAAATTACTCAAACAAGCAAATATGAAAACAGACATTGTACAAAGAACTGGCTCTGCACTTCAGTTAGAGAAAGACTCAGATAAAGCTAACTTTGAGACATGAAAGATGCTAGAAAGGGAAGAAATTAAAGAGACATTTTTGCAAAACATCTTTAGCTGCCAAGAAAACAAGATCCCAAAAGACTAGAAAGTTAGCCCACTCAAATTTGTAACTTTGAGAATAAAACAGGAGGGATATTTAATTCTGGAAAAGATTGATTTTGGGAAGCAAAAAACATCACCCCTGAAGGCACAGACTAATATGTATTCTGAAGTTATGGTGGTGTTCCCCATCTCAACATGTCATTTTATAATTACACAATTACATTTCTTTTTTTTACTCTTTGTTGAAGGCATAGACCCACTCCTGTCTGTGATTTCTTAAGGAACAATACTTAGACACTACTGGCATTCATGAAATGTTTGGCTAGTCTTGTAGGCTCTTCCCTTTCCTTTGCACCTAAGTCCTGACCTCAATTCTTATGAGACCTGAGATTTCAGAGGTTTACATTCTTCCCATCAACTTACTGAATGTGGGTGGAATTCTTAACATATGTGCTTAGGATCTCCCTTCCCAAATATGCAGTGAGCCTGATCTGTGCTCAATCCATTGAGGAGAGGAATAAAAACATTTTGTTTTTGTTTTTTTCCTTCCCCATCTAAGAACTGAACATTTTAGGGTGGAGGCCAGCCTAGCTCAGGAAGAAATGCTCAGCTATTTAAAATTTCTCTAAGGGGAGTGGGAGCTGAGAAGAATGAGATAATTTCCCTTTTCCCTTGAATTCTTCCAAGGATAATGCATATTTTTCTAGGGAAAGTGTCAGCTAGAGTTGTATTAATTAGAACACTGCTTCATAATTAGAACAGAATACTAAAAACATCGTTAATCCTTAAATTTCCCAAAGAGTTAAATTCCCAATATTACATCCATATGCTGCATGGTTTGGGATGAGGTATGTCATGTCACCATCTCACAGTATGGCAGGATACCATCAAGACAGAAAGCACTTTAGGTATTTAAAGACTTTTAAAAGTTAGGGAGATCTGAACATGGAGAAAGGCAATGTATAGGACTAGATCAGAGGCTAAAATGGTTACAAACCACAAAGATAATAAGGGACAACTTTTCTTCTCTGGAGAAATACCTTTTCTTTCAGAAGTTACACTGAGCAAGATAGAAGAGTTTTCCCAGAATTATTTCAATATTAAAGATTCCTAGGAAATCTCTCTCTTCTGCCTTACCACATTTAGGTGCCATGCTCTATCCTTTTGAATATTTAACATACTGTTACAATGAAATGGATTTTTTAAAATTGTAACGATTTTTAAAATTTGTCTAAATAATCCTCTCTAAAAACCTATCAAAATAAGGATCTCATTTAGTTATTATGTCCTCGAGTGTGAATGAAAGAGCAAATATAATGCAGATGCCAGCCAGCTTCCATAAGTATGTAATATAAGAATCCATGCAGAATAAAACAGGTTTCTTCAGATGAAGTGCATTAGCTCAGCAGCAGAACAAACTCTTCTACAGTCATTTCTATAGGTATTGTTGCAATATGGCAACAGTCTTATGGACATTTTGTGGACACTGTGGACAGTTCAATTCAGCTGACATCGTGGAAATCACTCCAAGCTCTGAAACTACACACTTACATCCTTGTCAGCCTTCAGAAATCAGATTTTATCCAGCCACCACACAGCTGTGTAGTGCAGTACAGAGCTGCATGCATTCTGATGAGGGGACAGCAATCACAAGTTTTCTTAGCTGGAAAAAGTTTGCCAAATAAAAGAGAAGGAATGCTAATCTGCTGGGAAAAAAATGTCTTTATTTTTTCCGTAATTTGTGTTGCATGTTTGTTTGACACTAAAAACAAAGGTTAAAATATTTGTTATTTAAAGGGTTCTACAAGTCAAATCAGAACTGTGTTTGCTTTTACTCTTCATTAATTTTTGGCTATCAAGGAACAATGGGACTTGATGAGTCAATACATGGCTCTACTGGGAATTGGAATTGTTCAAAGTGGGATGTTGACAAAATATTTCCCCATTGTTTTAAGTTTTTGTTGTTTTTTTTTAAACGTACCCTGTTGACTGTTCACCTTGTACTAGAAACTTAATCCTTTCATCAGAGTTAGCAGGCATCACCCATTCTCCAGTTAAGACTCCCTTTTCCTTTTTTTCTTTTTTCTCCCCCTGCAAAAAATACCAGGTCCACCTCTTACAGGAATCAGCAGGAGAGAGTCTCAGACAATCCAGTGGAACTACATGAGTTCAAAGACCTCAAACCATTTTAAAATGCACTAAATCCTGACTGTTCTTTTCCATTTTCTTGTGTGACTCAGTAATAAGCCACAAGAAAAATTAAACTTACCATAGCAGAGAGATCATTTGTTAATCTTTGTAGAAAAGTCAGAGTCTGAAATATTTGCTGTTCTCATGTGAGAAGCCAGGGGAAATTGCCAGGCTCAGTGCAACTCTGTCAAACACATCTCAGGCATCCTCTAAACACAGACTGGAATAAGAGTATTGGTTCAAGAGACACTGAAAGATTCGGGCTTTTATAGCTTTGCACTAGATGTTGCTTTTTTTTGCACTGGTCAGCCAAATATGTGTATATATAAAGTTCCAGACTTTTGGAATGACCAGTTCTTAATCCGAACACAGCAGCTCAGCCACACATCTACTGTCAAAAATTGGCATAGGTTTCCTGATAACACAGACAATGTTTCAGCTGAAGTACTGGCAAACTTGTCAGAACCCAGTGGGTCTTACTTGGACCAATACTCAGCCAGTGAGTCCCCCCTAGTGCTCTGTAATCTTTTCTCACACGTTCCACTGAATCAGCATGAGCTGCAATTACAGAAGAAAGGATAATGAGTACCAAAGCCAGAACAGCTCACCTATGTCATAGTGGGACTCAGATTTTCACAAAAGGGGAAAATTATTGCTGCTTATACCAATACTTGAGGAAAAATGTATGATAGGATTAAAAATGTGAGGACTCTATTGTATTCAAAATATTTTCTTTTGACATCTGTAATGTTGTTTCTATTCTCCCTCCTTCTTTTTTTCCCACCTCTGTACAAATAAAAATGAATAATCACATCATTCCTTTTACCTTTCTTACAGAACTAAATGGCTTTGCAAACATTACTGTACTGTATAGAGCTAAGGGCCAAGATGTCCTTTTTTATTCTGCTATTTGGTAAGGTTTCCTAGACAGAAGATGGTAAATTGGGGGGTGAGGGGCCAAAATGACACAAAAATCTTAGATTTTGCTTAGATTTTCACATTTATATTCTGTGCAGAAAAGGGAAACAGATAGCTTAGGAGGAGGCAGAGCAAATAAAAATAAAATAATTCAATTTATATATTTTTGTTAATATTGAGGGTAAGAAAAGAAGCAAAACTAAGGTCTTAGTAACTCATAGACAAGCTTTATAAATTAAAGTTAAGGTCAAACTAGTTGAAATTTCTCTAATAAAGCAATAGAACTATTTTTGTTGTCCAACCCTCAGCTCAAAGTAGAAATAAGTTCAAACTTAAAGTTTCCCAGGGCTTTTCATTGTTGAACTATTGAAGCTTCTTCTGGGTACATCTTGCATTCTCATGCAAAGCTCCCAGGAGGACTGAGACCCACCTGGCCCTTGTGCAGCAGCCAGGCAGTGCTCCTGTCCTTGTCCCTGTCCCTGTCCTGTGCAGGTGACAATCCAGCCTGCACAGGTGACACTGCACAGCCCTGGTGAGGACACTGCCTCAGCCCCACAAACATTCTGACCCCGTGACTGTGGCCCAGTGCCAGAGATAAGGCTCTTAACAGGTCTCAAAAGCTAAAATGCCTGTCACAGAGCAGGTATCTTTGCACATTGGCAATTTCTGAAGTCTGGATGGGTTTGTCAGTATTTCAGTGGGTCTTTTTCCCCGTGAAATGTTGCCAGTGTGCATTGTTGGGAGGTGCATTGCAAGAAATTCAGTAGCCAGAGAAAAGAGATGAACAGTTTCCTCTGATTGTAAAAGGCATTGTACTGAAGATTTTTCAAGCTTCCTTTATTTAGAAGCGTACTGAAGCATTCGTATTAAAAGTTTCTAAATTTAGAAAAATCTATTCTTTCTAAAACTTCCTCCTTTTTCATCCATGTCATTCTGCTAAATTTAATCAGGGAAAAGGCAAAACATTCATTTTAGTGAAAAAGATTACCAAATTCCAGTATGAACAAATTGTAAATGCAAAGACCTAGAGAGAAAGTAAGAGACAAAACTTAAAAGGTATGAATTTCCTAAGCTATTCGTCTTTCTTTTGGGACATGATACTTTCAGATAAAACTGAAAATGAAAACTGAAGTTACTTGAGAACTCTATTGCTAGCACGATCTATATTATTTGCCAAAAAAACCCAGACCTGTACAAGTTTAATATAAAATAAAAATTTGCAACTGGAATCCAAATTGCCCCATCCATGAATTCTGAAGAGATCACTTGAAACAGACTCTCAGACAGTCTGAGAGCTTGTTAAGCTTCAGAAAGCTTTAGTGAACACTCTATATTATCAGCACCACCTAGAGAGAATCACCAGAAACAACTCCAGCCCCAAAACTAATATTCTTTATAAAGCATAACTTAATTTCAAAAGGGCATTTTCCAGACTTACATTCAAGGACTTCCATACCAAATAAAGGTGGTTGAAACAATAAAAGATAAGCAGGGTGAGACCACATTTTTATTATTGCACCTAGAAGAGGTCAAGAAAAGATATCAAAAAGCATTATAAAATCAACTGAACCCTGTAAGGCATTGTCTTTTAGTTCTGGCTAAATCATTAGCAGAAATTTTCTCAATCAAAACATTGTTAGTGATTATGAAGAGGAAGAGGAGGAGGATGCCTAAAGCAAAACAGAATCCTGTTTACTTACTAAAGAAATAGAAACTGATTGTGGGTTTTTTTTCAGCAAACTATTAAGAGTTTGAAGATAGAACTGAGTAAATAAAATGGATAATATAGACACTGCATGTTTATGAAATAATTGGTTTTATCTTTATTGATGCACATTCTCTTTACAGTCTGCTTGTTTTAGACACCTACTTATTTGAAGCCAATTCCTGTGGATAGTCATAATAACAGAGACTGTTAGGAAACTTCTTTTATGGGATGCACATTGATTTTCCATTATTTTCCATTTAGGAAAACTTATGTAAATGAGGATTCATTTACACCCATCCAGTAAACTGAATGTCTTACCCTCTTCCAGCTTGATACTGTAAGGATTAAATGCAAAATTAATAGAATTATACTAGTAAATGTGTAGAACAACTCAGTAGTGAATTGGGCCTGTAACTTGGAGATGATGTTCATCTCCATGATTTGTGATATCAGTCAACGTTTAGTTCTGTTCGTTTTCAGAAATGTTGACTTTTCAAGCTCCCTGAAATCCACAGGAACACTGTACTTGCCTGCAGTTCTGATAAACAGACACTTGGCACGGATATCATACCTACAAAGTTGCTTGTTTTCATTTTTTAAACAAATCGGTTACTACTATGGCTGTGTAAAGATCTTATGATGGCCTGTTTTAAACAATAAACAAAGTAGGAATGTAAGCTTAACAAAACAGATAATTTTCTTGCATTGTAAATACATATGCAAAAATTCAGCCATTAACAAGCATTGATTGTTCATTTCAGGCAACTCAGCACATAGAGACTGAAAACTGCATGGCTTCATGTGCTGCTGACTGAGGAATATACTGACAAACCACAACTTTGTGTCTTTACTGCAGCTTATGGTCTGAAAATTAAGCCTGAGAAGTCAGTCAGTGCTCATTGGGATGGGCACAGCAAAGCACTGGCAGCTCAGAATTCATGAGTGCACTGGTGATATTTATTCTGCTCACTCTCATCTCCCCCCCCCAGTAGCAGCTTCCTTCCTGTTTCATCTGAGGTCCACACACACCACTGCTGTGGGGAAGTTTCTTTTCACTAGGATGGGATGAGTTTGCCTCTGGCCCTCTACCTCATGTATCTTCTGACCTAAAAATACTTCCAGCATAAATGAAAACAACCTGCATGCCTATTTTGCCCTTAAACATTATTTTCATGCTGAACCTTATATATTTACATACTGTGAAGTTAGAGCATTATTAACTAGTATCAGTGGATAATTGGAGAATTGTAATATCATTTCATGTTTATGCTTTTTATATAACCAAAATACATTATAAAGTGAATAAGTCTAGAATGAATTATAGTCTTTCACACAGGTGAGATTTATTTGATTTAGATCCTTAATCTGAAAAGAAAGGGCAAATAAAAAGTATTTTTTGTCTTTTAGTTCTGACAGTAATTCTATACCTTTTCACTGCCACACTTTTACAGTAGATATATTTTCTCAATATACTGCTGACACCACATGCCAAGTAATATTTCCATCATAGCACATAAAATATTTCTATAATACTATTGCACTATGAAGAAACTAAGATGAAAGTATTACATCAGTGGGGAGAATCTGACCTGTGTCCTTTCTTACCTAAGAAAAGGTATGGTGTTTTCAGCCAAAACTGATAACTGCTGATAAAATAGTTTTAAAATATGGCAAAGGCTCTGACAATAATCAAGGAATGTCTGAGCAAAATTATTACAAAGACATTACAAATTACTGTAAGGTGTCCTTTACCATCCCAAGAAGATAAATGTGCTTGCCATAATATGAAAATGCAGCAAACATTCCACATGCTAGTTAATAAATCAAAAATAATAAATCAAAATAATAAAAAATGTCTTTACTATCTAAACGCAAATTCTGTCATTTGAAAATATAGGATCCATATATTTAGAGCTATGACCACTGAGAAATATGAAAACCAAAAAATGTAAATACTGTGTTTTTTTGCTTCAGGGCGTGCATACTGCTTCACAAGCTGAAAATTCTACTCTATAGTTATTTCCTATCCTGTTTCGAGATATTTTACACATTTTTTTGGGGTGTGTAAAACAAAACCTCCCTGAACAAGAAGAGAAGTCTATACATACCTTGATTTGATCTTGAATGGATAACTTTAATTCTATGATGTCATAACACTTCCTTTTTGTTTCCCTATGTAAATGCTTGACTACAGCATCTCCAGGTCATGTGACAGGAGAAAAAGGAGCATTTGATTTGAAGGCTGACCAGAGAGGTCGAATGGGATTTTAAAATTTTCTTTAAGCACTGCTGGTTGTCCTTCTGAACTAAAGCAACTGGTCTGATAAGAAGTTAATCAGCTGCATAAAGAGAATTTTTTAACATCTCAAGATGGGTGGTGGAGCCAGTTCAGAGAGCAAGGAGTCAGCCAGGAGATCCAGAGAACTGGAAAAGAAACTCCAGGAAGATGCAGAGAGGGAAGCCAGGACAGTCAAACTACTACTGTTGGGTAAATAGAATAAAAATTGCTCATAATGCTTTTCCATTAAGGGGTTGTTTTTCTCTGGATTTACATTTCAGTACAGTGAATTTCTCACCATTCACTATTTTATTTGAAGACAATTCTGTAATATATGTTAAAAATGTTTTCTAGTTGTGGCCACTCATGGAGTCACAAGGAATAGGCTGGAAATGGCCATGAATTCAACTTTAAATGTTATAAATCCTTGACTTTGAATATGTTTGAGAAATTAGAACCTGCTGTTAGAATAAATGTTATGATATAAACTTACATGGAACAGAGCCCACTTATGTCTTTTATTCATGGATCTATATACATTCATTTCCAGGGGGATTAAGATAATTGGTTACATAAAAAATCCACGGGTGTCACAAGATATTGATATTGTTTATCTTGCAAAGTGTTTCATTCCATTTTTTAAAGAAGCAGAAAGTGATTTAGAATGGCTTTGTTTGATGTATAATGGAGAGTGGAATGAAAAGTACTCAGACAAATACAGATAAATATTCTCACAAACTGCTACTTCTAATCATCACTATGATCAATTTATTAGCAGACAGAGGCTGTAATGGCAAAAGAAAAGACATTATTTTTCTTGACACAGCTTTATTCTCATCTTATTTCAGCTTACAAGAAATATCTGAGAGCATATTAACACCACTGTCTTAATATTATTCTTCTAAAAGCTTCTTGTAAAAGTTAAGAGTGGTTTCTGTCAGTGAATAGAAAAACAGTCTTTGATCATTGGAGTGTTTCTCTTTTTGTCCTTCTTGTAACTGCAGTTCTTCCAAATGCTTTTAAACTGACATTTATTCAGACAAAACTAGATACCTTAGAAAAAGTAAATCAATATTGTTGTTTTGTATTTTATGAAAAAGGTCTATTTATTCCAGTTAAAAATCAAACATTTATTATTCAAAAATAAATAAGAAAAGAGCATGCAGGTTTCTTAAATAATAATAGGAAAGCAGCAGTTTGATACTCTTTGTGTGCCATCAGTATTTGGATTGTGGCTTATCAAGCTTTTCAGTCCAGTTAAGAATACAAAGATTTTCTGTGCTACAGTAATATAAAATATTGCTCCTAATGAGGAGAGATTAAGCTGGTCAGAAAACCCCAGAACAACATTTTCATTTAAAATTGCAAAAATTTAAAGTAATCTGTATGTATTGTTAAAAAAAGAAATTGGGACACTGAATTAGAACCAGGATCCATCTAATTCAGCATCCTGTCTTCGACCTTGTCCAACCTTATCAATGAGGAAAAAGTAAGAAATCCTTTAAGAGGAATGTATAGGATAAGGAAGAATTTTCCAGATAAAGAGGAATTTATAAGTTAAGCAGTTTTATCTTCAAGCTTTTATGCCCTTACAGTATTACTGCAGGCTCTTTTACAGCAGGACATCAAATAAATTCCCCCCCACCACTGAACATATGTATGTATTTAGTATTAAGGACTTTAGTTTTAAATGTTTCCTAATGTATATAATCAGTCTTCTTCTGACACTATTAATATCAGCCTTGAGATGCTTTTAGTAAAATACTTTGAAATTCAATGCAAGCTACATGAAGAAGACTTCTATTATGTTTATTTCCAACCTGAACATATTTCAGTTTCATTAGCTGCACAAACACTATTTTCATGAGTCAAGACGATCATTTGGATCTGAAATACTTCTTTATAGGTTTTTACAATATCTTCCTTTACTCAGGTCACACATGATAAAAATTTAAATTTGTCAGTGGTAGTGTTTTGGAAGGCTTTTTTCTTCCTGAACATCAGATCAGAAAGTCTTTGTAAAAAACATATTAAAGAGACAAAAAAAAAAAAAAATTCGTAATAACTTAAATTTTCTTGTTCTTAAAAAAATGAGAGGTGAATAAACTGTATTTGGAGCCTATTGAACCACCAGAGTGAAAGTGTCTCTCAAACATCTGGAACCAGAGATGCTGAAGCAATGTGCAGAAGGGACACCATGTCATGCCTTCCATAGGGGCTGTGTGAAATACCCAGATAGGAAAGGATTAAATCTACTGTGTTCAGATTTTTCTACTGTGTACCTGTTATCTTTCCACACCTCTGAGGTGATATCAGAAATGATACAAATTTTAGACTTCATAAATCAAGGGCAGCTCTATTCAAGCCAGCCTAGTCCTACCTAGTCCTAGGTTTCTGTTCAGTCAGACTTTATGTTGCCTTCATACTTCAGACCAGATGTCATCATTTCTTTTTGCAATAGGCAAGTTGGTAGAAGATACTCAGAAAAAAAAATGAGATGTATATCATGAGCTTTTCAGTGTAATCACTTTTTTCCTTACATTTAAAATGTAAAAAAACAGTGTATTCTGACTCTTTTCTGGGGGGGTTATTTAAAATCTAGTGTAGTGTCTCTACAGCCTCCAGTAGATCCCTTTACAAAAAATAGAAAATATATGAAAAAAAAGGGCACCATGTTTTTTATATCAAGTTCTATAACCCAGGCAAACACGCTATTGGAGATGATTTGCAGTTTATATGGTATGCACATATAAACTGGGGGAGGAGGGAAATTGTGTCACTTTCTGATGTTCCTCACAAGCTGGTCAGGAGCCAGGAGCATTAAGTCCTTTAGGCTACGTGTTCCCATGCTGTCAGAGCCATCCCATCCCCCAACATGTCCACAAATCTGGTCTCTACATATTTATACTTCAAAAAGATCAGGATGTTTTATGAGTCTGGAACAAACTCCAAGGCGAAAATTTTATTTCCTTTGTATCAGGGCCGTATCTGGCCAGCCACATCACCTGCAGTTTGTTTGTATGCTTTGCAGGATGCCAACTTTCAACCTACAGGTGTGCAAAGTACAGTGCACATTTCAAATATGACCAAAATAGCTGATGCTTACAGTGATGTTTCACAGAAATAAGAACTTAGGTTCAGTTTAAACAATCATTAAAAGTTTAACTTATTTCTTTTCAAATAATTACTCAATGTCTCATTGTCTACAATGTTTTCAGTGTCAGGACGAAAGCCACCCTCAACAGAACTGATCATCCCCATCTCACTTTACCCCCATTTGGAGCATAACTCACACAATTTAGTTTAAACATCTGCTTCAGGGAAACAGGAATTGAAGCTGTTTGGCTTAATTTATTGTAGTAAATAGGTTCTCCACTGACTATAATAGGTCACTGGTAAGTAGTCTGAATGCAGAAATTTATAGTATAGATCCTTAACAGCAGTTAAATGAATCAGTTACTGTAGTACTGTTTTAATATACTGTTAATACTTTTATATACTTTTATAGTTTTAATAATACTGTTTACTTTTAATAACAAGTATTCTTGTTATTAACACCTAACCTGGAAACATAGGCTTTGGGCAAAAAAACAGTCAAATAATCTTATTGATGGGAATATACTGATTTTCTTTTTTAGAGTGTGGGGCAGTATTTAAGGACTTTATTCTCTCAAGGGGGTTAGCTCTTAGATTTTTTTTTCTCGAGTTTCTTTCTCTCATAGGCTAAATTTGTTGAGTCTCATAAGAGGACCAGGATGATATGATTTCCATTCTAGCTCCCAATATCCAGAGTTCTGAATGGCAGAGACAAAGCTCAGGCAGGGGTGCGAAATATTTTCTGATTTTATTTGAATATTTTATTTTCCTGGTTTTTGCTGATTTATGCCGTTGTCAGTGGGTTTTCAGACAGGTTTTAAACAAAGTATTCAGCAGGGGGTTTTTATTTCCTTATGTTTAATTCTGGAAAATTTTCTAAACTAAACCTTTCCTTCCACAGACATAATAACTGTAAAGAGATAAAAATCTTTATCTGAGACACAAAAGCACCTTAATATATGAGAACCTTCCTCAATGTCTCAGCAGATACTAATCTTTAAAGCTTGTACTTTCCACAACTATTCGAACAAATTCTGCTTAGAAAAACAAAAATGTCAAATTACAGCTGAGGGCCTGGGCTCTGCTTCCCCTTGAATTTGTGAGATTCTCCCTGGGTTTCAAGGTTGTTTTCTCTGTTTCTGCTCTGCCATGTCATGGTGTCCTGCAGGGAAGAGGCTGAGCACCCCCAGAGCAGGAGGGAGATTTGTGTCAAGCTGCTGGGGCACAGCTCCTTTGCAGCCTTGCTGCATGACCATTCTCCTGAGCCTGCTCTTCAGTCCCAGGATGCCCAGAACCATGGCAGGCTTGGGACAGGGTGGGATGCAGTTCTGGAATACCCAAAGCAAGAAGAGATGCAGGTCACAGCCAGCCAGAGTCCAGCCCCTCGCTGAAGGTGGATGTGGCATGCCCTGTGGCACGGTGGAGGTGATCTCTGATGTTACTGCCAGTGGGGACATCTTTCAGCTCCCAGGAGCAGTGACAGAGTTTCAAGCATTGGCAGAGACTTTTGTGCCAGTATTCTCTGTGCAGTTATCCATGTCAAGGAAATAGAGACAGAAATGAGAAGTAAATTTAAGCTAGATCTTAAATATGCAAAATATAAAATATGGAGATGACTTATTATCACTAGTACCTGTCAGGTGGAGCTATAAATCTTCACAGCTGACAGAGTTTATCAAAACTCTAAGTTCTTTCTGAGCTTCAGGACAAGCCTGTTTGTCCTAAATCCTTGTCTATGATTCAGAAAATCTGGCTTGAATAAGATGCCTTCAGCTCCCTGTGTTGTAGTCACGCTGAGTCTTTTGTGATGCACTTCTGCCACTATTTCTGCAAGTAGAAATCCACTGCAGCAGGTGGAAATGCAATCCTATCCCTGGTCTTCCACACCAGGGACTGGACAAAGCAGGAGGCTACATGGTGAAGGGAAGGAATTTAAAAAGCAGTTTCAAAGAAAATTATCCCTGACCCACTTTCTGGGGTGAAAGTGCTGCTATAACTAAGATGATACTCCATGGTGACGTCAAAGTCTGAAAGTCATCTGTTGTTTAGATAAAAGCGCTATTGGATCATAAACTTAAGATGAGCAGAGGTAGAAAAATGCACCCAAAATATATAAATTATGCCTCTCACTCTATTTTAAAAACCATCTTTCAGATCTGGAAGAGAAGTTAATTTCTATATTATGTTTGCTGGATCTTTCCATGAGATGAATGTACAAAATCTCAATACAGCCTCCTCTCTTCACTACAAGAAGTGCAGCAAACACTACCTTGCTGGCAGGACTTTACCAAGTTCTTCAGAAGGTCATTGAAAGGATAATAAATGATCTACAACAAATTTGCATTTTTTCCAAACTGTGGCAGATGGCAGCATCAGCCCATTTTGCATGGGCTTGTTTTTCTCTCGCACTTTTCACCATTCACATAATGGGTTTCACAAAATGCTTTGAGTATGGTTTGCTGTCTTTTGTGATTCATTTGAGTAAATTAATCCCTGTCATTTGAATACTGTTACCTTTACAGAATATGTTTGAAAAGTCTGTAATCAGTTTGTTCCATTTACTGAGAAGTCCTTGGTTAAAAAAAACTAGACCTTGGATTTTAGTTTTTTCAGAAGTATTTGACACCATACCATGAGGGAAAAGGTAATCTACAAAAAAAAGCAGTGATGAATCTTTTTGTACTTCAGCAGAGCTTTTGATATTTTCTCTTACAAAATCCTGCTGGATAAAATATCCAGCTCACAGCAGGATAACAGAGTTACACAATGGGAGAGCAACTGGCTCACAGGTCAGGCACAAAGGTTAATGGGGGTTAATGGGTTAAACATCAGGCTGGGGACCTGTCACTGGTGGGGTTCCACTGGGCTGCATCCTCAGCCTGGTTCTCTTCAGCATCTTCTTAAATGACTTGGGTGAAGGACTGAAGGAATACTAAGGGAATTTCTCAACAAAACTAAATTTGCACGAGATCTCAATTCCCTCCAGGGCAGAGAGACCCTGCAGAGAGATCTCAACAAATCAACAGATCTCAACAAATTAGAGACATGGGCAATCGCCACCCTGGTTCAACCAGGGAAAGGGCTGGATTCTGCACCTGGGATGGGACAATCCTGGATGTACAGACAGACTGCGGAATGAGAGACTGGAGAGCAATGTCATGGAAAGGGACCTGGGGGTCCTGGTCGATGGAAAGCTGAACATGAGCCAGCAGTGCCCTGGCAGCCAGGAGATTCAGGCACAGATTTAGGCACAACATCGCCAGCCAGGAAAGAGAGCACAAATTCTGGTAATGAACAGTTCAGTTTCCTAAAAATATGACAAATATTTGTCACCTTGAGTCCTGCGTGCAGTCTGGGCAGCACAGTACAAAAAGTCATTAAGTTATTAGAGAGCATCCAAAGGAGGGCCAGGAGGATGGTGAAGGGTCAGAAGAGGAATCATTATGAGGAGCAGCAGGAGAAGAGGAAACTGAGGGGAGATCTCATTGCAGTCTTCAACATCCTCATGAGGGGAAACAGAGGATAAAGTACTGATCACTTCAAAATCAGTGGCAGGACTCAAAGAAAAAGCATGAAGTTGTGTCAGGGGAGGTTTAGGTTGGATATTGGGAAAAGGTTCTTCCCCCAGAGGGTGGTTGGGCACTGGAACAGGCTCCCCAGGGAAGTGGTTGCAGCACCAAACCTGCAGAGTTCAATGCTCTCAGGCACATGGTGTGATTCTAGGGGTGTCTTGTGAGGACCAGCATATTCTCTGATTCTATGAATCCTGTCCCATGGATTCAAAAAGTTAAATCCTCTCTTCAGGTGCTTCCAAAATCCATCTCTTCTTCGGCAGCTCTTGCCAATCCTTATCACTCTCATTGACCGAAGATGATAGTCACTCCTGTTGATTTGCAATGGAGACACTTTGCATTGTGATTACTCACTTTCCATGATATAAAAGGGCAAATTAGCAGTACATAATCTTGCCAAACCTATGCCCTAGCTCTTCAACTGGCTGTATAAGCACATGTCTGCACCTCCTCAGCAGCTCTGGGGTTTTCCTGCAGAACCATTCCCAAGGTGAACTGGTGACCTGTTCTGTAGTTTTCCCACTTCCAGGCACAATACTTCGTGGCAGAAGACCACATGGCAGAGGAGCTGACAAAAAAAACCAGTGTCTTTTGCTCATGTGTGCGCTGCCTTTGCATCATGAGCTAGACCACATATAAGTCCTTACACTCTGCTTTTCCAGTTCCTCATGGAAGCTGGCTAAAGGGCATGGAGCTGGATCACTTGGCTTACGAAAGGTCATAATACACATTAAAAGAGCAGCTACAAATCAGGTAATAAATGGGACACTATCAGAGGCTGTACTTTGTTCATGTTTTCCTGCCCATCTGCCAGAGATGAAATCAAAATATTATCCATATTTTATACACTTGAATTTAAAATTTTATACACAGAATTTAAAATGCTAGAATTTTTTTTAATTGACTTGATATTCACTTATTTTCAAGTGTCCCTTTACTTTTCAGTATTAATACTTTTACCCAGGCTTTGTTATTTTTAAATCCAAATGGACATTAGGGGAGGTTATACTTAGTACAATGAGAAATTAAGACATCTCTACTTCTCTTCATAGATAGAAAATTCTGTGTTCCAGAGAGTTATTTTTAATAGTTGCTTCTTATTCATCTATCAATCATATCTTCTCAACATTCCGCTTCTGCAGGTGCTGGAGAATCAGGAAAGAGCACTATTGTAAAGCAAATGAAGTAAGTATCTGAATATGCATATCAGCTGTTGAATTTGGCATTTGTAGTATAAGCTGTCTAGCTGAAGTCTTATTACAATGTCTATGCTTATTTGGATAAAATGCAAAGAAACATCATTCAAATCAAGTTTCCATTCAAATGCGCTATAAAGAAAATCACAGTGTCTGAGACACACAGGTGGGTTGGTAGTCAAATCTGAATGACCAAATCATGCACTGGGCCCATGCATGGAGATCAGGAATCTGCTTCCTTGGCTTTGGTGGGGGTTAGGGTGGTGGGAATAGGACTGTGTGAGACAAGCAGTGATGGCTGATCCACCTGGCAGACCCTGTCTCCAGCAGATGCCAATGAAGGATGCTTGCAGATCATCAGACCAGCCAAGCCAGAACATTTGTGCTGGATACCTTGGCAGTATCTGATGATCTGTGGCTTGGAGCCATCCTGAACTGGAGACAGCACCACTCTTTCTCTATAGTAGCCCTCAGTTAATTCAACTCGTCATTAATAATTACCCCAAGATCTTCTGCTGAACCAATGTAAACTAAAAAACATCCACAGCATTTTACAGCAAATAGTTCCACAGTTTAATTACACTTGGTGTGAATAATCTTTCCTATTAATTTCATTCAATTTCACTGTATTTCAAGAGCAAATATCAAAATATTCACATTGAACAGCGAGGGATTTCCTCCTCGCTTTTTTTGGGGAGGTGGGGTTATTTTTGTGGTGTTTTTTTGTTTGTTCCATTGGGTTTTTTCCCCCCCTCAGACTGGCCTCTAGAGATCATTCCTGGTCTCCAGAGCTCTGGCCAAGGTAAGAAAGGTCTCCCATAGGCCAGTGGAGAACATCCACCAGTGAGCAGCTGCTACCCACGATACCATGGATAGGGACTGATGTAAGAACTGCTTTTAGTAAGAAAATTATCAACACAAAAAGGTTTTATACAATAATCAATCTGGAAAAAAAGGCTGTACAAGCTCATATGCAGAAATCCCTGTTCAAATTTGGACTGACTACCTGGTTGCAGAGATATTGGGAGTGCATCATAAATCTACTGCAAGAATACTTGTAGGTGTTTGTTCAAAGTGCACAAGGTACCTCATGGACTGAAGTCAGGAACTTCACTTTCCTTGGCTTCAGAGGAAGGTCAAATCTCTACATGTGTGTCCTGATTTACAATTTAGTTTGACAATATTTTCAAATATAGTAAAACACATTACAACTAAATTCATACATGTTTTTCTTTTAAGGGTAGCCAAAATGCTAGTTATGTGTCTTGTTTAAATTAAATTGTCAAAATTCAAGGGACCACTGATGGTCCTGCTTCACTGCACAACCTGATGAAGCATTGCTGTTGTGTCTAGACTTTTTTCATAGAGAGGTCCAGGTTTGATTTCTAAACTTGTCCAAATACAGAAAAAATTACACGGGGATTGCAGCTGTTTAGATTTGATCCCACTTTTGTAAGCACCAATCTGTGCTGTGTAAAAATCAAACAACCTGTTCATGAAATCATTAATACTGTTCTGAACTTAAGTTTCCTTACCTATTATCTTCACCAATGCATTTTAAAGAGTAAAGTGAAAAAATATTCTGTCATAAGAAGAAATTTCTACTATTTAAGCAACTCATTCTGTAATAAAGCAGATTCCAAACCATCCACCAAATACTTTGCTAACCTTTTTTTTCCTCCAGTTAAATAATTAAATAAATAAATTTATTTCTGGTTCGAGCTCCATTCAGGAAACCCTTCCTATCAGCAAACCATTGAGGTGTATTGTGCTCAAAGCTACCCAAGCAGGAGCAGATTAAAGATGTTCCTCTGAATTGAGCACTTTAAGAAGGCTGATAAGCTTTAACAGCATGGAGGAGGGGGAGAACACTGCAAAGCTGAGAGTTAAAGACTTGTGCATTTATGAGCTGTCAGATTGATCACAAATATTAATTATTTTACAGGAAAACTTTTCACAAAAATTGTATTTTTTTATATAAAATGTCATCTTTCTGTCATAACCAAGGACTTTAGGGGATTTGTTTTTCTGTTAAAACCTCCAATATGAGTTAATTTTTTTCAATGAAGCGTACATAACATTTGCTAAAGAACACTGATACCTGCTTACAAAAGAAATAATTTTGCTGAAAATACAGTTTCTAGCAAAATCATGGTAATTGTATGACTAATTAAATAAATTTCTAATTAAGAAATCACATTTTTTTTCAGTCTTAAATTATATCCATCCACTAAGCTTTACAAAATATCTTCTGATATTCGAAATACAGATATGCTGCAAGGCCTTTGCAGCATAAGAAGATGAGGATGGTTATGAGAGTTACTGAAAAGAAAAGAAAAATCTCTGGAGCTCTGTGCTTCTAACTGCATAATTTCCAATGTACAATCTAGCTTGAGTATCTCTGTGCTGTGCTCTTATTTAGCAGTATGAAGCTTCTACAAATATTTCAGTGAATGAAAAGCAGGAAGCAAAATAGTTGGTAACTCATCATGCCTGTTGAGACTGAATCAAAGCCACCTATCTGATGAGAAGCCCTGCTTTTGTGAATAAAAGCCTCAGAAGACTGCACCCTTAGTATGGGAGGGTCTCTGCTCCATGAGATCCTCTTTTTTCTTTCTCCCAAGTTCAATAAGACTCCTTTGAATCTTGCAAAATTCGTTTGAATTCATGATGAAAACAATATTCAAAAAAACCCCAAACAAAAAACAAACAAACAAAAGCGAAAAAAAATAAGCTTCAGAAGAGAGTTCATAGTGTTGCCTGATCTAGAAATGTTTGGGAAAACATTTTAGAGAGCCTTTTTTTCTGACAGATGCTATTCTTACAGGCACAGGAATGCAACTTTTGAGTTTTCTGACATCCATAAATCAGAGAGATGTTAAGACACATCAGTTGTCATCTGGGTTTAGTGTGTGTCTATGAGTGAATTATTTTCTGACAGGGCTGACTTGGCCACTTAGGTAGCTTTATCCAGAGTGTATCTCAGGCAAGATGGGGTAAAACAACAAACCCCAAAGCCCAAAAATTCTGTATTTAATAGCCTTAATGACCTCTGAGCAGCTGAGGTGAGGAAGAATAGAGCCTTGGTTCCAGCAGCCAAAGCAATTCAGTGTCTGTTCATTGAGAGCACACCAGGCCAAAGTGGGTGAAGATTTCGTCCTTTTTCACAACTCGTGGGAAAAGGTGTCTCTAAGCCATGATAGGATCTGCACAATGATTGGAGAACTTTAACCACATGCCACTCTCCAGTCAAGGAGGATTATGAAATTCTAATTCCTCTGTCAGAATTAGATTACTGAAATTGATTACTAAGGTTCTATTCACCCAGACTGGGTGCAGACAATTAACCTCACACAGACAGGAACTGCTGTTTTCCTGTTCTAGCAGAATAGACAGATCAACCACTGAAAAATGCTTTTCCAAGAGCCAAATGTTTTTGGTTCTTTCTCACATTGACCACAAAAGCACCTGACCTAACTTTTCATTACTTTCTTCTTTTTTTTTTTTAATGTACCCCATAAGACTTTTGTTGTTTTTTTTCACCAGGATCATCCACAAAGATGGTTTCACCTACGAGGAACGCATGGAGTTCAGACCTATTGTTTACAGTAATGCCGTGCAGTCTATCCTGACTATTGTGAAAGCAATGACTAAGTTAGGCATCAGTTATGAAAACTCTACTAGAATTGTGAGTATGACATCCTTTCTCTTGAAATAGGCATTGGAACACTTTTTTTTTTTTTTATATAATAGACTAGTAGAACAAAGAGGATCCAATATTTTCGTTATGACAGTGGAAACTGAGTACCATTTGAGCTACATGGGACAAAATGTCCTTATTTATTTTTATTTTCTCAAAACTGATGCCTGGAGTCTAACCTTTGTCTAAACTACCATTTTGATTGCTACAAAAGACATTTAAAGACATTGCAAAGACATTGAAAAAAACAGAAAAAAAAAAAAAAAAGAACCTTTTCTTAGCTGCTTAGTCACTTATTTATTGCTATTGAGAAATGTAAAAAATATTTTCCTTTTATGACCAAACCTTGGGGTTCAGCCATGTAAGGAAAGGTCATGTAGACATGTTGGGAGCATTTCAGTCTGTCATTGCTCCTGGAGCAGAGACCTCCCTGCTGTGTGCAGGCAGTACTAGCACACTGGCACCACAGGGAAGTGGAGTCCAACATTCCTGGCACAGTCAACCATCCTCTGCACAGGCAGATGGAGACAAAGCCACAGCAAGAAGACCTGTTATCTTCTGTCAATCACACTGAATTTTCAAGGACAGAAATAAAGGAAAAACTTTTCTACTCTGTGCAATGATTTAGTCAGTTAGCCTGTAATTCAGATCTTGTGAGAATTTCCCAAATGCTGGTTAGAATATCAGTTGATTCCAGTTTCGGCAAATTCTGCCTAATCCCTAGAGGTTTATCTTGGAGGGAATAACATCTGCTTATCTCCAAGAGCTTTACTAGTTCCAGAAGTCTACATTTCATTATAATGACATGTGGTACTTTGACCTAAAAAATGATAAACAAAATCTTCAGAGGTTACTAAAGCTCATACTGTCATTTGACAAAATAGAAATTAAATGTTTTCCACAAATGCAAGTAATTCAAACAAACATAATAAGGCCCAAAAGCAGCACACAGAAATCAGGGCAATGTTAATGTGCTGTACTGCATATGGAGCCATCAGCCATCCTGCATGGCCCAAGCCATGGCTACAGCTGGACTTGCAGCACTGGCCACAGGTCCTGGCTGGCTCAGCCCATGGTGTTGACTACGTGATGCAGACTCTGCCACCTCTTACTGAGATATGTTCTCCATGTGCCCCAGTATTTCTGTCTGTTTTCTCACCCTGAGATTTTCTGAGATATCCATACAGGATCACTCTATTGCAGTTTCATAGACACCCTTTTCGTGGGACTTCACAGCGTGGAGAATTTGTAAATAGTCCAGTCCATTTCTTAGCATTATATATAACCAAATGCAGAAAACACAGCTTTTGTGAGTTTATCATTTATAGCACAGTCAGCTCACTCTTGCTGTCATTGTAGAATAGGCCTCTAGGAGCACAGTTGAATATAGCTCTATGGAATGTTTGCAGTGCCTGTCCTCTTTCCCACCAGAGTGACACAAGAGCAGCCTGGATGTGATTTTTAGAGAAAATAGAAATTTGGTCACATTTATTTGAATTGCCACTAAACATTGCCTTTTCTTCCAAAAACCTCCAAAAACTTAGCTTATATTTCCCGTAAAATCCAAAGCCATTGGTAAGCTTGAGTTGTTTTGATATGAGCTTTGGTTTCAGCTGGACTTTGCTCTTGCTGTGTGTTCTGGTCCAGATTTAGCTGCTCAAAGTCATCTAGTTCAAGGACTGGGATTATCTTGGTCCCAAAGGCAATGTGCTTATCCGTGTTCCAGGTCTGCTTGCAAATACATCTTACTGATACGGAAAAGGGCTTAGCACTTGATTTAAAGATCGGCTGTTCTGGGGAGTGAGATAGATTTTTCTTTCTAGAACATAATTCCAATCTATGTTTAGTGCAAAAATCATCTGAAGTCTTTGTAAATGTCAGAGAGAAACAAAAAATGGTACAAATCAGGTTTGTGATAAATTCAATCTGCTCCTATCTCCCTTTATTATGTAAGCACCAAAATCCGCACTTGCCCCTTTTTGCATGATAATCAATGAACATTTACCCTCTACACCTGGAGGCTGAGCTCAAGGCTTCTCCCTGCCGGCTATTCAACCTACAAAGGCAGCCTAGTAGGTGGGTAGCTGTAATCATTCCGTGGTATGTCATATCTTGAAGCAGAGAACATTCCAACCCTTATCTTGCAGCTCAGCAAGTGTGCACCCTGGAGACGAATGCGGGGCACACAGGAGAAGGTGACTCCTTCTGCTGATCCCAGCGCTGCAGGAAGGCACGAGGGTGTAAATGGAGCTGGTGCTGTTTGATGTACAAGGGCAATTATCCTGCTGTCCTCCTCCCTCCTTCCAGTCAAGGCAATTTTCTAGTGGTTATTTCCCACATTTTTGGTTGTTTTTTTTTTCTCTGTGCCTACTCAATTTCTCTATTTTTTTTTCTCCATGCCTACTCAATTTCTCTTTCAGAAAAAAAATATAGTGTTTAATTTTTAATCTGTCTCTGACTTTTATAAAGTTTCCATAAACTGCAGCTGCTCTTGAGACATAAAGATATAGCACATTCCTAAAATAAATTTGTTAATTTTTTTCTAAAGATGCTTCCCAGTTTTGAATAAAACATACTCCCTGCCAAAACAGTATCTGTCAGAATCCATTTGTACTTTTGCAACTATTGACTGCAAGTCACTTGAGTTGTCTACTTCTACAGCTACGAAGGAATTATATTTTATAATCATCCCTTACCGTGGCAGTGTATCAAATTACTCTTTTAATCATGCTCTTTATTTGCAGTAAATTCCTAAGCTGTTAACTACTGAAAGGAAATTTTTTTATTAAATAGATGATTTAAAATATTTCTTATTTGACTATGAAAGGAAGAAATTACAGAATAATATATTTTAAATATTTTTATTCTGTGAAGGTTTTTTCATTCCCCATATGGGAAATGCATTCACTAGTTATATTCACTTTGTATTTCTTACTGGGGTCTAAAGCTAGAAATTTTTTCTTACAAACACATTCAAAAACACCTTTAGATATAGATTTCTGCATTGTTATAATAGGTTTTAGTGTCATTTAATGTCATTTAATTTAACTTTTAATGTAATTTTTAATTTAATTTTTTGATATTGTATTACTCTCTCTTAATATAAAAGCCTTTCATCCAAGCTGGACTATTTGTGAATGCTTACAGCAAGATGAAACTGAGACCTCATATGAACTAAACAAAGCAATAAAAAGATGAAAACTCTGTATATCACAATTTCAGCCTAACCTCGGCACTACCTAAAGTGAAGTAAGCTTATAAAAGGATGTTTACATGCACAGGCGAGCACAGCAACCTAGAAAAAAACAGTGAAAACAAGAAATTTTGCCATTGCAACTCATTGTAAACCAAGCACATCTTCAAGGAGGTGAAGGGGTACAGCGCGCTTGCACAATATTTACAGAAATTTCTCTTTAGGAGGATGAAAGGAAGCTGTGTGCCATGGCAACAAGTCTGGAGGATGGCAGCATGTCTTGTGAGCTGGTTGAGCTGATGAAACGTGTGTGGCGTGACGGCGGGACCCAGGCGTGCTTCGGCAGGGCAGCAGAGTACCAGCTCAGCGACTCGGCCGCCTAGTAGGTGACTCCAGCTGCTCAACAGCTGGCCATGCTGCAAAAACAACTGTGCCCCTTGCAGAACAGCCTGTGGAAATCACTGCTCATTACCATGGGAAATGGGGGGGTGCTAAGGGTTATGATCTATCAGAAATGTTTAGCTGGAGGAAACAAGGGAAAACAAGGTTTCAGAAATTGTTTCTGTGAATTTGTTTGAATGGTTTATTGAAAAAAAAAAAAGTTTATTCTCCCTCTGAGTATTTCTAAGATTGACAAAATGAGGGAAAGGTGACTTGAAACAGCATAGATTTTACCTAGAGTGGTATTTTGTACATGTTGCAAGATGCTAAATGCAAGTCTGGAGGAAACTATAAAAACTTTCCTCTAAACTAACCCGGCTCCATGGACAGGTGTTCTCTGGGCCATCACCACCCCAGCTGCTCTCCAGCCTGACAGCCCAGTTCCCTTTCTGAGTCTTGGGAGGTGCCAGACAGATAAGCAAGGCTAGGGCTGCTCACCCCCAACCCCACAAAGGATCACCTTTGTCCAGCTGGGGTACATCTCACCTCAGATGTAGTCAGTGAATTCAGACTCTTCAGGAGTGCCTGGCTTGGCTGCTTCTGCAGCTGTCCTTGCAGGCTCCGGTCCTGCTGCCTTCTCACTCAGCTCATAGAGCCATGGAGAGAGGTGCCACTGGGTCAGAGCCTCGAGAGTGCCCAAACCTGGGGCACGGGTTTGCTCCAGCTCATCTTCCGAGACCTGGAGCTGGAGGTTTCCCCACTCCTGGAGCTCCTCCTACAGGCTGAGGGCACCTGCAGGGTGAAGCCTTCCAAGGTATTAGGTGTCCCTTCTCCAAGGCAGGAAGAGAAAGGCATTCCTGAATGTTGGACTTCAGGAAGCAACCTGAAGGCATCCATAGTTCAATAATTGTAGATATAGTGCAGGGAATATGCAGAGAAAATATTAAAAATTCTTCGTCTCATTATATTTTCCAAACAAGAATGAAGACCCTTTGCAAGAGTCCTAAACAAAGGAAATATTGCCTGTGTTGGTTTGTGCCTGATTTGACAGTATTTTATAGCAGTGTTGTATTTTTATAAGAACGGTACAGAGCAATTTTTTTCTAACATACCCCTTCTGACAGGTTCCACTGCCATTCCCACTAAAAGCCCATAACAAGGTAATGATAATAAGTAACAGGAAAACTACCTCTTAAATTAAAACAAAAAATTAAACCCTGTTTACCAGTTAACTCTCTTCTGTGTACACTCTGCCCGGCAAATTAGGTTTTGTTGTCTACAAAGAAGATAGCAGAACCTAAATTATTTCCCTTTCAATGTTATTGTTTGTATCCTGTTTTAACTTGCAATCGGTTTCAGTATTTAAGGAGGTTAATACAGATTGTGTCTGCAGTTATGGTTTATTTCTAGACTTACATTAAGAACACCTACAGTGATATGTTTTTTCATCCGCTTGAACATTTCTGCTAATTTCTTGAAAATCCTGCTTCTCTGTCTTCATCTTTTGGTACCTGATGCTTCTAAAATTCTAGCCTTTGGCTCTGAACCATTAAAATCAACTTAATATTTGCCCTTGCTGCTGGGCTTCTAATGATCTGTTCAAAGTCAGCTACAGTCAATCAACCATCTAATGCTGCAGCTCAATTTCCTTTAAACCCAAAGCTTGTTTCTCAGTGCCTGTGAATCAGCTCCTACAAAGAATATTGATTAATACTCTGTAAACTCTGACTTTCTGAGGTTATCTTCTCTGGGATTTTTCATTATTAATTCATGCTAATGAAGTTTGATCACTGGGTTTTTTTTTGTGTATTTCAATTGCAAAAAAGAGTTGACATCTTCTGAATAATAGAAAAATTCCCTCTCTGTCAAATTTGGCTGGAATTTCTCCCTTAGACTCACCTGGAACTAATTATGTTTTGAAATGAAATGATGGGTATGGAAAGGGCAAGATTGGGATTATAAACTGTGACTTTACATGTCATTATACAGCTACCAGTAGTGCACGATGCATCTTGCTAGCTCAGTCATTTTCCTTTCAGGGTAGGAGTCCTGTCACCTCATCCAAGCCAAGGAAAGATCAGCATTTACTGAGATACCAATTTCCATTCCCTCCTTTCCCAGTGCAGAGATGGTCTGCAGTCTCCCTTTGGAGTTGCCTCCTGCTCCTTTAACTAGATAATTGACTTGGTCTAATTTTTATGCAATTACGATTGGCTGTGTTGAATTTAATTTGGGCATTTGTGGCTAAGAATTATTAGAACTTTATTTTATATTCAAGTGCTTATTTTAATGCTTACATGCTTTATAAATAACAAAACGTCTTTTGTTTCTGCCTTCCACAAAGGTGAGCTGAGATGAATTTGCCTCAGGCCCTACTCAGAGAAACAGAGCTATATTGTTTGCTTGTTTCTTTCTTTCTTTCCCCAACAGATTGTTTCCTGGCCTCAAATTATGGGAAAACATTGAATTACTCAGATCAGGTTCAATACCCTTTGCAGACTGGATACAGTTTATTCAAATTAAAATAAGAAAATCCCATTTCCAAACATCATTACCTGGAAATATCCAAATGAAAGATTTTAGCTTTTTTTTTTTTTTTTTTTTTTTTTTTTTTTTTTTTTTTTTTTTTTTTTTTTTTTTTTTTTCCAGCTTACAGATCTATTAAATATTGCACACAAGGATGACAATCTGTGAGGTTTCTTTTGGAAGATTCTGGTTAAACTGAGCAGCAGAACTTGCTGTTGGGCAGACTTAGTGTAGAGAGGAAAAAAGAAGGCATGGAGCCTAATAGACAATAGAGATACAGTGTTTTGTTTGTCAGGCTACATGTATAGGATGGTATATGGATCCAACTGGACAATGAAAATTCTTCATCTATTGTGTGGTTTCTTGCTTTTGGCTTTGGTCCTTATTTGAATATCAGTAGCTAAAATGCAGGAGTTACTCAGGCATCACTTTTTCTTTTCCTTTGACAACTCATAACCCCTCTACGCAGATTCCCAGACCAGCCAGTAGGATTCAGTGGCTCTGCCCAGCCTTTTAAAGAAAGCTGTCTGCCCCTAGAAGTGACAGGAGAAGTGTTGGACAAAAACAGCCGTCAAAGATCTTGTTTGGGTTCTCACATAATGCAGATTTTATCTCTGGATACCAGAAGTAAAAGCAGATAATCCAGTTTTTCAAGGGCTCCTTGGAATAATAATCCAGGGGATCCTCAGCTCCATTGAAGCTTTTGGTTTTGACTAAAAAATATATTTTTTAAAATCACGCTATATCTTCTTGCTGTAAATTGAGAGGTCTACAGGGAAAACAAGTTAATTCCTCCAAAATATTATGCCCTCCCTTTCACTTAGGGAAGAAAATGCTGTTGCAACCAGTCTGACAGGCTGAGGTGATTCCTTACATATCTGCTTCTGCAGGATGCTTGTGGTTCTCCCCCTGAGGTAGCAATTCCCACTTGCTGAGAGAAAATGGACAAAATCCCTTTACTAACAAGGTGGTTTTCAAGCATCCCTAAGAAAAATAAGGATTTTCCTCAGCTGCAATCCTCAGAAAGATGTTTATTATGTGCAAATGAATTACACTTCTATATACAAAAAATAACAAAGAAAGGCTCTGAATTGTAGAACTCAGTTGTATAAATACCAACAGTATTGTATTTAAATGTGTAATATATATAACATATTTAAAAGTGGCTCAGTGGGGAGTGCTTACATAATGGACATTTCACTTTTTGAATTCACCAACCAGCATTTCTTCCTTACTCTCCCTAGTTACCTCAACGATTTGGACAGGTTGGCAATGCCAGACTATGTCCCCACTGAGCAAGATGTCCTGCACTCACGGGTGCAGACAACTGGGATTATAGAGACTCAGTTTTCTTTCAAGGATTTAAACTTCAGGTATGAAAGCCATATTTTACAGTCTTCTTGGGGTTTATCTTTCTTAAATATTTTCTTTCACAGATATTGTCATATTATAACACAGGTGATATCATTGTGATATCATTGAATCCAGTCTTATTTAATATTTTTACACAGCTGAAAAAGCAAGATATTTTATAATCAGCACTTCAACTTTGAGCATATAATGGACCATTATAAACAGGTCACAGAATACTAGGCTCTGAAAGGATATTTTTACATATGTAAACGTCAAAAAAAGCTTTAGTTATATCCTGCCATTTGAATAATGGTGACATTTATTAAATTTGCCTACTTAAATGTCCTTAAGAGCACACGAAAAACATTTGATGTCTACCAATTTGCACACACTCTCAACCTTTCACTCTTCTTTTGAGAATGGAAATAACGGCTTTTAGCACTGGAATGCTCTACAGTTGGCAAAAAAAACTCAAAAAACTCTGTGCTGTGGGAAATTTCAGCATTATCAAGCATGTCTTCATGCTCATTTAAGATGAAAACCAAAATGTTCAGAAAAAAATTTTGAAAATAATGCCTCTGAGAAATTCAACTGGAATGTTTTAAACTTTCAGATATCCAAGATCTAGTTCTGCTCAGTGAACCAATTAAAAACATCTAATTGCACATGAAAATGGATTTAAATGAATTATTATAATTTCAGAGTTCTATAATGCTTTTCTCTGTGGACTGAAATCTATTTAATTCTTAATTTAAATTGAATGCTGTCTAGACAAGAAACTGCCTGTAGAGACAGACAGATTTATAAAGCATGAGGATTATAACTTTTACATTTTTCATTTGGCTTCTTTCTTTCACCTCCTGTGCCAATTAAGCATTCCCCAAACTATCTATTCTACCACACATATGCTTTAACACAACAGAGATTGCACATACAAAATGAGATCCCGAAGTAGATGACTTAAAAATAAATTATTATCATCTATCAATATCCTGGTCACTCATGAAAATTCATTAGTTGCCCGCAAATGTACAGTGCAATGTCATAGACATCATCTTCTTTTTCTCTGATTGATGTATTTCCAGACAGCTTTGTACACTGGAAATTTGAATGCCTTTGGTTACAATCATAGTTCATGGAAGAAATAAATTCAGGGTGGAGAAAGAAACCACCAGTGATAAATCCTCATTGACATGGACGTTATCAGTCCTGATATGAGAATATCAGCATTAGTGTTTGGGTCTAGATGAAATGCAGCACAACTGGGAATTTAGCTACCTGAGTGTCTGCAAAAAAGAGGAAGGCTCTTAACGCCACCACAAACACAAACCCCATTGTTTTTACCCTCTCTACTGTGCATCACAGTAGTGTTATGTAAGTAAATTCATTGGTGGTTTCAGGCAGTTGAGTAATATTAGGTAAAATCATTACAGAGGAGTCTGAGGGGTCTGAGCTGCTAAAACAGTGCAAAACAATTATAAATCCATGTTAATCAGCCAGGCACTGCTACTTTGCATTGCCATAGCAATGCAAAACAGCTGGAGGATGCTGATGTCTCTGCACCAAGTTTGATAAGTACCATAGAAACATCTATAAAGAGAGGGACACTTACACATTCAGAGTGAGGCTTGGCTGATGTACTGATGGGGCTTCAGGTCACAAGCCAAACATGGATACAAAAAAACATGAACAGATGCCTCATTTACTAAACACTTGTCCCTTTACTGAACTGGGTGAGACAGAAAACATTTTGTATCTATGCAGTAAAAGTCTAAATCCCAGTACTGCTCCAGGGAACGGAATTAAAGTTGCACAGAAAACATTGATTTTTATTTGCTTCTTGCTTAGTGGTGTACTTTGCTGGTTTAGTGCAATTTGGCTTCCACATGCTCTTCTGATTTCAGAGTTATACACCACAAATCAAGAAAGGCATGTAATTATAGGTGACTTTTGAGTACTAATCAGAGACAAAAGTCAAGATACTTTATTTCTGCTGACCCCACTCTTCAGTAGACCTTCTGAACTCATTGAAGATATGCTTGGAAGAATGTCATTACTATTATCAAAATCTTGCTCCACAACAATTTCTCAATTTCCAAAAGACACCCAATAAAAAAAAAGATGATATGTACTGGAAAAAAAAAAAATTGATTACTCCTCAGCTGCAGAAACAGTTCATTGTGAGCATTGGAAAAGGTTTAATTTTTTTCCTAAGGATGAAAAATTATTAAAATAACCTTTTTTAACATCAACTGCACTGCTGATGGTGAAGGAAACAAAGGATTAAGACTGCAAAAAACAACGCTTCGGTAACAAATTATTCTTGCTCTGTTTACTACTGATATGATTGTTTCTTACTGAATCCTGTTATATTTGTTGCTGTAAGAATTGAATTGTGTTTAATTTTCAGATACTGCAGGATCCAGAGATCTAATGCATATTCTTGAAGGAAGGGGTAATCCAAGAGGGGATTAGGTTTTACAGTATTAAGTTCAACAACAGGCAGTACAGGGAAAAGTCATCATGCCCACTAGGAAACAGAAAACCTAAAGGCAGGATAAATTTGACTTTTTATGTTTTCCCTGCTTTCTAATGCACTTGAAAAATCTTCAGGTTTGGCACCTTTTGTTTCAGGAAAACAGTGAAAAGAAAGCTCTAGCCCTTACCACTGAAGAGCTGCAAATGCAAGTGGGAGTTTTGGAAGCTCAGGATAAGGTCCCTAGCTAGGTCCCAGCTAGGTGTGCCCCACTGGCTTTGGACCCCACAGACAGTCCCTATAAAGTTCATATGATACTGCTCAAAGGTAGCAGCAATTCCTGGCAAAGGTGGAAGGAAATTATTGCAAAGAACAGCCCTACAAATCCTGCTGTACAAAGGAAGGGATTCCTGTTCTCCAGGAATTGCTGCTTAGGAGCAGCTAATGAGATGGACAGAAAAGACCCTCCAAAGGTGTGAGGCAGGTTATGTAGGGAGCTCAGTGACCACTCTAGGGCAGGGAGTAGATGGCAACATCTATTCATGCACAACCAGGGGTCAATGTGTGACTGGCCTTCAGTCATATGTCTTATTGGTCAGTGTCAGTTCACTGCAAGCAAAACCATGAAGTAGTACATGACACTGAATTTGAGGGTCTTCTATCCATGTTTCAGAATTGTGCCCTAAATAAATCCTAGCCTGCAAGTCTCAGCCTCCACTGAGCCCCACTTCCTCAACACAAAGTTCCACATGGAAGTACTGAGTATTAATTCTACATGCAGGTATTTAAGCTTTTTTATTTCATTTTACACCCTCTACAAAGCCGTGAGTAACAACATACAGCACTCCTTGACCTGTTGGGGTAGAAACAGACTAATATTTGGAAAATCTGGATATTTGTCATTCATCTCCATTTGAACTCTGTGTGTTAAAAGCGCGACTACATCCTTATTAGTGCTTTACATTGTACATATGTGATTGTTTCTGCAAAGGATGTTTGATGTGGGTGGACAACGATCAGAGAGAAAAAAGTGGATTCACTGCTTTGAAGGAGTTACTTGCATCATATTCTGTGCTGCACTCAGTGCCTATGACATGGTTCTGGTGGAAGATAAAGAAGTGGTGAGTCAGAACAGACAAACAGCCCTTTTAGCTTCTAAATTTTAATGTACTCTCTGATGGTACATTCCCATTCTCTGATAACTATTTAAAGGCTATTACACTCTAGTGGTTCTTTCCAGTAAAGAACATCGTGGTAAAAATGACATATGAGGATGAGATTTGTCAGTCTCATGTTTACCTTTTGCACCTCAACAGAACAGAATGCACGAAAGCCTTCATCTGTTCAACAGCATCTGCAACCATAAGTGCTTTGCAGCCACTTCCATTGTGCTGTTTCTAAACAAAAAAGACCTCTTTCAAGAGAAAATAACAAAAGTTCACCTGAATATCTGCTTTCCTGAGTATAATGGTAAGTTTGGAGTGTTCAGGAGAAAACACATTCAGATGTTTAGTGTAGGCCATGTATTAAACACTGAGACTCTGACGCATAACACCTATATAATAAGCCCCTTTAAATACTAAACCTCTTACCTAGGCATCTTCTCATGAAAGAATGGTATGAGACAGACACAGCCAGAATTCTACTCGTGTCACCTACTCACCATGTTTATACTTGGGTGTGTTCATTTCTCTCTCTGGAGATGCTTATTTCTGTCCATTGGTGGTAGAGGAAGATGAGCAATCTAAAAGTTTCAGGTGGCTGAAGGGTGCTGTGATGGACTCAGCCAACATTTCAGAACAAGTCAGTATCTTATCACTCACACACACACACCACAACTGCATCCAAGATTTTTGTTCCTATTTTAAGAACTCATTCCATAAGGGAAGTCTGTCTCTTTTTTTATGTCACAGTAGAGTCTACTGGAAATTAAAATGTTCCCAGGTGATGCAAGACAATATATAAGGTCGTGTCAGAAATTGCCAGAGAAAAACCAGTTTAGACACAAAATTTTCATACCTAATGCATGACAGTAATTAAAATAGAAAGCAAAGAAAAAAAAAAAGGCAGAAAACATTATTTCTTGTGTCTTTACAGTTGTGAGGATGTACCAGTCGAAATGTGTCTTCTTTTGCTTTTACTTTTCTTTCCATTAGGACAAAACACATTTGAAGATGCTGCAAATTACATCAAGAAACAATTTCTAGACTTGAACATAAGGAAACAAGATAAAGAGATATATTGTCACTTGACCTGTGCCACAGACACCCAGAATGTCAAATTTGTTTTTGATGCAGTCACAGACATAATAATCAAAGAAAATCTGAAAGACTGTGGGCTTTTCTAACCATTCATTCTCTTGCTCAAAGCTTCAGTCCACTTTCCTCTCTTCATCTGATGTGCTGATTGAAATGAAAAAAAATCCTCTACGTAAGAAAAAAAATCAATTAAGTACCTGTTAGCATCAGTTGAAGCATTGGGTACAGCCCAACTGCAGACCAACACAGACCTTCCAGGTATTATAAGAAGATTTAAACAATTGTTCCTGTTTTACAGAGATGACAGCTGCAGATAAACCCTACTGGAATCAAAGTCACATTCCTATTTAAATCAATATCATAGAATCATAGAATTCTTTGGTTTGAAAGAGTCCTTAAAGATCGTCTAGTTCCAATCCCCATGACATAGGCAGGGACATCTTCCACTAGACGTGGCAATCAGCACTTCTCAGGAAACTGGGGACACCTCAGTATCCTGTGTCTTCTGGGGATAGGATGAAAAAAGATAATATATAACAGATAACTGGCTTATTTATAAGTGAGGCCTAAAGAAAACTATAGCTTTAGATGGTATCATACATCATTTACCTTCTGTTTTGTATTCATGTTACATAAACAACTGAAAGTAACATGCCATTAATTCAACAAAAGAGAACACCCCACACTTAGATAGTGTATGATGAAAAGCAGTGAAAATCTAAATATTTAATTATACTGTTTTGTTAGAAGAGCTGAGGGACATATGCATAAAAACTGCACACGTACAAAATTAACAAAATTCCCAGTTTGAGAAAAATTAAACATTGTGAGATGGAGGCAAGTTTTGTAAATCCCTAAGAAGAAGAAAAAATAAAATTATAATGACTGTCAGTTTCTGCATAAGCCACAAAGGCAAGTTGAAACTTTTTTGGTTTACAATTGAATATGAGACTTTCTTAAAATGCAATTAATAATCCTGCTACTCAACAGGAATGGCAGCAGTAACTTCTACCACTGCAGAGCAGATGTAAACCCACCAGTTCTCATGCCAAAAGCACATCCTTGGGACTTTGGCACAGAGCACCTTTCTCTACATAAATAGCTTGCTAACGCAGAACTGCTCTCCTTTGACTCTCGTTGATTTATTGTGACTAACTACAGGAAATATTTGACTATTTTAAATAGAATGGGTCTTTGTCCTGGTTTCAGATGGGATAGAGTTAGTTTTCTTCCTAGTAGCTGTCACAGTGTTGAATCTTGCATTTAGTGTAAGAATAATGATAGCACATCAATGGTTTAGTTGTTGCTCAGTAGGGCTGATCCTACACCAAGGACTTTTCAGCACCTCGTGCTCTACCAGTGAGAGGTGCCACGAGCTGCATGCATGGCAAGGACAGCTGACCTGAACTGGCCAAAGGGATGTTCTATAACACAGGACATCATCAGTAAAGAAACTGGGGGTGATTGGCCAGGAAGGTTTGATCACTGCTCAGAGATGGACTGGGAATGGGTTAGCAGGCAGTGAGCAGCTGCATTGAGCGTCCCTTGGTTTTCCTAGGTTTTATTCCTCTCTCTCTTTTTCACTCTCCTTACTATTATTATTGTTACTACTGTTGCTCTTATTATTATATTTTACTTTTTCCAGTTATTAAACTGTTCTAACATCAACCCACGGACTTTACCTTTTCCTCATTCTCCTCCCCATCCCACGGCAGGTTTTGGTGTGTATGTGTGAGCAAGCAGCTGTGTGGTACTTATTTGCCAGCTGAAGTTAGAGCATGACAGAGTTCTAAAAATATTCCACTGAAATTTGAAATTTGGCCTTGAACAAACACTTGCTTTTAAAATAGAATCATTGATGAAGGATTTCTTTCCACTAGTCTTTTTTTTAAAACACATTTCAACCTAATTTTCACTACAGACTCCCTGCGTTCTGGTTAATCTAATTAGAACAGGGAATTGGCCACTGAACAGCAGCATCCTGCAAGCTCTCTGCATGAGCGAGGCCATCAGGGTGTGTAAGTCTCCCAAAAGAAGTGGGAAGTGAAGAGCCAAAATATATTTTGTGTTGCCTGGATTTCTGCTGCTGCCTCACTTGTAGTGCTTCACTTGATTAATTTCTTGTTTGTATTGAAAGTAATGGATTTCTAGTGGTAAGGATTCTGGATTCATTTCCAGCAATAAATCCAATTTGAAATGAATAATTTGAACTATGGTGACATCAACATTAATTCCTGATGCCTTGATGGCATAATAAAAGCCAAGGTCTTTAAGAAAAAAATCCATGAATAAACATATCTCAAATGTATTCTTCAAGCAAATGCCTGAGAAGTCAAACAGGTTTTACAGCACAGACTCAAAGCTCACCCAGGTAAGAGTGCTCAGATTGGGTTTGCAGCTCATGTGGAAGAAGTTTGAGATGCCTAAATGTGCCCAATGTCAGGAGTGAGCTTTCAGCTGGTGATGCTCTGAGAGCAGGGGCTGCAGGTAGGGTCACCAGGAGTCCAGGGCTCTGAGGGAGGAGCTGGGGGCATGTGGGAATCAGCCTGAGTGGGATGCCAGGTCAGGCAACCACCACTGAAAAACACTTGTATCCCAACCCTAGACCATAGGAAGTATTTATTTAAGTTGTGGTGACTCCCAAGAAAAGTTCCCAAAGAGTTATGGGATTGCCCATGTTAATATCCAATTTGCTAGTCAATTATCACCACTCCCACATCCAGAATGTTCTCCCTTCCTTGTATCCCCATTGGCCCTCAGTTGGTGCAATATTCCCCCCAACCTACCCCACTGGACCCTACTTTCTCTTACCCCACCTCTGCACCACTTTCCCCTCTACCCATTGGACCTCACCTCAACTCCACCTCCTCTCTTACCCCATGTTTATACCCTGTACCTCTCTTCATCCTTGTCTTCGACCACTGGCTCCTAAAGAGACCTCATCCCCTCGGTTGCTGTAATCAGATTTTTGGGCCTCGTCCCACTCTTACTTTCATTATTATTAAAGTGTTTTATGTTACTAAGCCGTGGTCACAGCACAGGTCAGGCTGTTCAGCACCTCCTGCAGCCCAGTCAGCAGCTCCATCTCCAGGGACACCACAGGGAGCTCGGCTGGGATGGGTGCCTGTGCCCAGTGCTGTGTGCACACCTAGCCCTGTGCCTGTATCCCAAATAATCCTGTTCCAGGGGCTGCTGCTGCCACCCAGAGCCCCAGCCCAGGCCAGGCACCCACACCCCATCCATGCCCAGGAGTGCAGTCTCATGGTGCCTCTAATTCCTTCCTAAAGACACACTCAGAGGGAGGGAGGGAAAGGGCCCAAGGGTGACAGCTCTTACTGCATGGGGTGAAATCCAGGTCACCTGCACCTGCTGGGCTGAGTCACCCCAGAGAATGAGCAGGATCACTTTCTTCTCAATCCTGCCTAATCCTTTAAGGTCATTAAGTATTTCTGAATGTACCTGGTGGAGTAGCTGGGTTTCTGGATTCAGACACCCCCCCGTGGTCAGCAGTGCCAAACCTGCACTGGCACCCAGCACTGAACCTGACCTTGTACAACCCTGCAGCAACCTGAACTTGGCCTGAATTCCCTGGAACGGCCAAAAAGTGAGGGGTGAGGAGGATTATGGTGAACAGGCTGCAGTGGAGCACAGGAAGAAGAGTGAAGACTGTGATATCTGCCACGTGGGTTTAGTCATGGTGATTTTTTATTCTTTCCTCTCTATGTACACACCTTGTTGTTGAAAACAGGAATTTTCACAAGGAAAATAAATTTTTGAGATGCGATGGAAACATAACATATGACTTCCAGGGAAAAGATAGCCAGAGGTTTCTGAAAATCTTCCCAGGAATGTGTCTGCACTAGAAAAGGAAATAAATAATAGAGACTGTCCCAGTCCCTAACTCTAACTGCAATTTTTGCCTTAGCTAGAAACTAAGTTGATCCTATAAGCTGAGAATGATGAGGAAAAGTGAATGATGATGAGTCTGAAACCTGCTCTATGCACACCAGCCGTACTGGCGAGAAAGGCCACTCAAGAAACACCAAAGGTTTATTTTTCCTCACTGAGGATTACAAGATTTTCTACATTGGCACTAACAGAAAACTGATGAGCAAAGGTCATGCTCCTTCTCAACTCTGAGTCAGCCACTTGTCCTAACAGATTGAATTAAAATCTATACAGTCCATTATTTTGTCCACTGGGACATATAAATTTGATTAATGTGAATGAAAGTAGCAAGACAGTCAGAAAAGGTAAAATACCCTTCTTACAATTTGTACCTATATGATGCATTACGTGTTCTGAAACCACTTTCTGTAGCATCATAGAAAACCTGCCATAAATACAGTCCTTTTCTGTAGCATTCTAGAAGCATAGGAGTGGCATATAAATCACAGGACAGTGAGACTCTGAGGATGAGCATTGTGAAAGCTTCTTATCCTTGCTACAATCCATTAAAAACAAATCACAAATTCTGAAGTAGCACATGTGAGGATCCTCTGAGGCTTAAGATCAAAGGGTACTTACATGCTGAACAGGCGTTGATCAAACCTGTTAACTCTGTTTATCCTTGAGCACAAATCCTGTCCACCCAGGAGCAGGGAGCTATAAAATGAAATTATTCAGCTACGAGAGGCATTTACACGAGATCTTACTCAAAAGATACTAAACTACAATTTGTACCTAGCAGGACTGTTCAGTGGGTGGTTTTGTGAAAGCAAGATGTGTAGAGAGGAGTGAGACAGACTGGTACTCTATTTAGTTTATGAGGGGAAAGAACATAGTAGATCTGAGGATATTTTTACAAGTTGTGTGTGTTGATTGAAGCTATGGTAAAGAGCTCAGCTTGAGGGAGCATCATGTTCATTCCAGTAGAAATATTTGCAAAAAGGAAGCCTAAATGTCCCTCTTAAGTGTATTTTTCCCCTGTAAATAGGCAGTTATTTGGCTTGCAAGCTACACCCACCCTATAGATGTCATGATACTGAGTTTTGGTCAGAGCTCACCATGAATTAAATGTTAGTGGGTTATTCTCCATAACATCAACAACATGATGTACTACAGGTAATACATTTTCTCATGATTACTTTGACTTTAAATTTTTTTTAAACCTTATTGTGCTATTTTTGAAAAACCAATATAGCCTTGTTTAGGAAATCTGCTTAAAATTGCTGTTCATTGTATGTTGTATTTGTAATAGAACAGCAATTAATAGTTCGTTTTTATGTTGGCTCTTTGAGAATTCCCACTGTATTCTATGCATATGTGTGTGGAAATGACTGTTTATTTTCTTGTCCCTTTCCTTTTTTTTAATTTACATGGAATGAATAATGACTCTGTTGAATAATGTGCCTTTTTGTTTACTCTAATGTACTTTCATCAGGAAAAAAAAATGAAGCCATTAGGTAGAGACAGCAAGTAGAACTTTCATGAAAATAAAATGACATCTAGATCTTTATATCATACTTTAGACATTTTCTTTGTGATAAACAAACTATCATTTGTTTATCAGTGCTCTTTCTCAGCCAGTGCTTTTCATACTACAAGTAATCTGAATTTCTAAATAAATATCCCTCTGAAAAGCCACATGAGCTAGAGAAAATACTTGTACAATAGTTTTGGGGCTTCAGAGAATAGGAACTGTGGAAAAAAGGTGAAAGTGGCCAGACTCAGAGGAAAGGGAATGAAATGAAGGACAGCTATGTTTGAAGACTAAATAATTTTCTCCCTTTCAAAACACTTATGGGTTTGGTTGGTTTGTTTGTTTCTTTGTTTTTGTTTTGTTTGTTTTGTTTTTATTTTGCATGTTATAACAGAAAAGTTTCAAAGTTCAGTAAAAACAGCTTGTTCTTTTGAAATAGAATATTGTGATAGATCCCAAATATTCTCCTTGTCAGGTGTGAAGATATTCCAGTATCTATTAAAACCAGAAAGAAAAATAAAGGCTGCAAATGTCGGAACCTACCTGATGGAGAATGCCCACTCCTTGCACAGCTCTAGGCAGCAGCATTTGTTTTCTCCCAGCAGTTTTTTCCTAAGTCTGACTCTGCACCAGCAGAGAGCAGTAGTAGCCCCATCATTAAGGGCCAGACCCTGCCAGATGTGTGTTTTTTGATTGATTTAGGGACACAGTGGGGTCTGTGGGCACCAACTGAAAAGTGGCACCCAGAAAACTCTCAGGATCTGGTCTGCTTGCTGTGCCTCAGTTCTCTCAGCTCAGGGGCTGCACAGGTACAGGTATTTTGCTGTTCTCCTTTATATTTTTGTTCAGATTGACAAGAACAGTGAGGAATTATGCCCAAAATACTTGCTTGTCATCCCTGAGCTCACAAGTACGAAGGAGCTGCTGCTTTCTCCTTTCAGTATTTAATATACAGTTGCTTTTAACTTCTGTTTACTGAATTTAGGTTTATTACATTTTCTTCCATAAAGCAGTGTTTATATACATATACATTTGTGTTTATATTATAACACGATTTCTGCTTTTTATGAAGACTGTTCAAGCACACACAGACTTTCCAGTTCCAGGAGCCCCAGTAAATGCCTGTTTACATTATTTCTGTGATCTGTAACAACTGAGAAACCAGCCGAGCCCCTACAGATTTACAAGCCCAATGAATCCTTGAAGTTTAGATATCAAACATCCACTTATTAATTGTGACATTAATCTCACACTGTCTGCTGCTGAGATGTTATTGCTGTACTAGTGCCACATTGCCATTTAAAGTCATTTCATCCTGTAGTGCAAGGCATGTGGTTCTGTCTGCTGGTACAGATCCAACAGATGGATTGAGAAGGAGTAAGAAGTAGAAAGCAAAATGCAAAGAGACTCGTTGATTTTAAAGTATGGTATATTCAGTGGTAGCCTTTGCTTTTCTATTTCTTACTTCTCAAGAACCTAAAATCAGGTGTGGGCTCTCATATCCAGGTAGTTCAGGCAGACGCCCAGACCTGGATGCTGAGGAATGCTGCAGTTTACACAGAGTAAAGGGATTTATGCACAGACAAGCAGCTTTTGGAGCAAAATTCACTCCCCTGAGTATAGTGGCAAAGTTCCCTACAAAGTGAGAGGGAAGAGCTCAGCAAGTGAGCATAGCTACCAAGAGTCAGCATGCAGCAGAAGGAGCTCAGGGCAGTCAATAGGAAATCCTGTAGAGAAGATTTGCTGCAGAGATTGAATTTTCTAAACATAAGTGGGAATCCAGATACCTCTTTGAAGGAGAATCTGATACCAAAAAAGACCTTGCTATGTAGGTCCTCTGTTGAAGGACTCAAGCACTTTGCTGGGAGTATTTAGCACTTCATAGAACTGAAATCTGAAATGTTACTTTATTCATAAATGGGTTCTGTAACAAGAATGGTATATAATAGAATTTTTGAAAATAATCAAAATTGCCAAAAGTCTGCATATACCCCAATGCTTCCATTTCAATTAACTGGATGCTAAAATCAAATAACATCCACCTGATGGCAGAGAATAGCAACATATCTTGGAATTTATATATACAATCAAAATAAGTAAAAAAGCTGCATCGTGAGTGGTCATAAAGACAATACTGAAAAAAGGATATTACAGAGAACACATTTCTGAGGCAAAAGAATGTGTGGTATCTTTAAAGATTATTGCAAGAATATTTTCATAGCCAACAAAAACCAAAAAAGGCTTACATACACGTTTTGAGTGTAAGTTTTTATATCAAATTCTGACAGACGTGAGGCCAAGAGAAGAAAGTAGGGAAAGCTGCAGCCCATTCTGGGGAAGCAGCTGCTTTCAACTGGAGTTGAGTGAGAGTTGTCATGGGTGAAAAAAATGTTAGCCAAGAAAAAACTTCCACTTTGCATCTTGTAGAAGGTTCACCCTGTTCCCTCTCTCCTTCTCCCTCTCTCTGGATAGTTTATTAGGAGTGGATCTTTCTACCTTCTCAAGGTTTCGGTGTTATAAAGCATTGTACAATGCAAAAGAATAATTTTGATGTAATCAGTACTGTGGAATGGGATTAATAGTGACTGTTCAATCTGGCAGGCTGAAACAGAAGGTTCCTCATAAATAGGACAGATTCTGAATTGCTAACACTGAGTTTTCCTTTCCCAGGTTCATTAGCTTCACTTTCTTCCTCTGAGGAAAGTGATTTGCAGGGAAAAATTTTTACTTTGGCAATTTTGTTTGATGAGAGGAAAAAAAATGCTGTGTACTGGGTGCTGAACTTGCCTGCAGCATTTCCCAGAGAAGCTTGCAGCCTTCAGTGAGACTGATTCACATCTCCAGTTCATTTTCCCAAAGATCTGTATGAACATTTCCAGTAACCCTTTTTGTTGTCTGAGGAGAGGGCCAGGTCACCAACACCATCTGACCACCAAAAAAAGAAGCTCAAGTTCAGCATTAGGATATGTTTACCCTAATACCTTGTAAGAAGCATGGCTTTTGGACCTTCTGGAAAGGATTTCTTTTTTCCCATTTTTCATAGGGGTAAGATGACCTGGATAATTCTGCTGACTAAAACCATCTTATTATAGTTGGCTATACCTAGCACTGATTATATGGTGTCTGGAAATTATGTAACCCTAACTTTGACCTCTCTGCAGGCTAGCTGACTGCAAGTGAGGTAAAGATGTTCAGCCAGGTCTCTCTGGAAAAGAAATGGCTGAAGCAATCTTGGCCCACAAGATGAAGCTCTGTCACTGGATGTAAGTCAGAACAGTGATGTGCCAAAATGTGCATGTGTGCATACATGCAAGCATCTTTATATGAGCATATGAAAATTTTAAGGGTTGCTTTTGATATATCCAATTTCACAGAGCTCTCCTGGGGGTAAGAATTCCCAGTCTCTCCATCTGTATGCAATACATATTTTCTCCCAAACAATTCAAGTGCAACATGCCATTTTCTGCAGCTACAAAAAGTACAGCACAGTTAGGAGGCTGCTAACCCAGCAGCACATACAACATGAAGCTTTAAACTCATAATCATCTGAAAGCTTTTCTTAGCTGTTTCAAAAGTGTTCAAAGTGTTTCTTGTGCTTCTAGTAACCTATAATAAGGATTCAAACTTTATCCCCCAAAATTGTGAAGCAGGCATTTAAAGCGATAAAGCCATCATTTGCTGTAGAATTTTCTATTTAAAAGAAAAACACAGATCCATGTTTATCTTCCAGCTCGCTGAAGACTGGGATTTTGTGTGAGCTTGTGTTGTTGGGAGAGGTATTGTTTATGAGTTTGTCTAGCTGCCACTATAAACACAGGGCTGCCTTTGTGTGCATCAGGTCTTTATGTAACCACTGTGAGGGATGTGGGGTTCTCCTTCAGAAAGCAGCACAGGCCAGGGCTTTGTCTGGAAGGGTGGGGAACAGATATGGGTGATCTTTATTCCTGGAAACTGATGGGCTGTTGAGATGCCAAGATGACACTGTTCTCCCTCCTCCCTCCCTTGCAGGCTCTTCAAAGGTTCCCTGCCATTGCATCGTCTGTGCACAGCAACATTCATCACAGTACAGACCTAGTGGCTGAACAGAGCATCTGATAAATTCAGCCTCCAGTTGGCTACAAAGAGACAGCTCACAGCACAGGAGCACAGGGGAATAGTAAAGGTGGTGACTGAAGAAATATCTCCTTTCAAAAGGGAAAGCAAAAACATTCCTCCTTCCTCCTCATTTTTCCTGAGTGCACACAGGTGCTGTGGGAGGCAGTAAAAGCAGCTCAGCTCCTCAGGAGCAGTGTTACACTCCATCTCTTGAAAACTCCATCTGAGGAGGGAGGCTGGGGCTGGGAACTGAGCCTGTGGGGGCCAGAGGCCATCTCAGGATGGCCACTCTCAGGAGGGTCCAGGCTGCAGAGCAGTCTTTCAGCTGATCTGTGCAGCCTGACACAGGAGAAGGCTTCCACAGAATGACTCCTCCACCTCGACCTCTGGTTGCTAATTTTAAAGGACTGATTCAGTTGTGTTTATTCTGATTCATGAAACAAAACTATCCACCAAATATCTTCATCAGAGCTTCCTTCAGGTCTAGCCCTGGGATAAGGTTAGTCATGTTGGAAATTCCTTTGAAAAATAACTTTGACACAGAGGAGACTGCTGAAGGGAGAGGGGCATCTCCTGCTCATTCTCCCTGTTTCTGTGAATCATGGTAATTTTGCCACTGTTACTTTTAAGAACAGGAGATTCTCTATATGTTCACTAAGGTGTCCTTCCTTTAGTGATTGCTGGCATTAATGCCTCACACTGACACAGGATTTTATTTTAGACTTCAGGAACTACCTGAGAGTGATGTCTTGGATAACGTTTGTTCCATTGGTGTGATTCCTTATCAGAGGACTGGTCACCACCTGTCCTTATGTTGAAATGCCCACCACTGCTGAAGCTGATCTTTTAAATCCAAGCAGAATCAACACTTCACAAGATGTTTCATAGGCAGTACAGCTCCTTTCATCTTCCATGATAGTTGATTCAAAAAAAAAATTGGAGTTTTTTTGTGAGTCCAGATGAGCAAGAATGACAGCAGTACATCAATAGCACCAATCTGTAGCTCCATGGAGCTGAGAAAAAAAGTATTTTTACTGCAAAAGACTGGCATATCATTTGTCCAAAGGCAAGATGAAGTAATTATGCACTTTTACTGTAGCCTGGGGTGTTTAGGATGCAGAGGAACCGATTTTAAAAGTGCACACCAATCCTGCCTGCTCATGGGAGGATGGTGATCAACAGCTTCTCCCAAAAATAGTTTTCCTGAATCTACTTAGAATTCCCTTAACATCAGCCTCAGATGAAGGGAGACAATGAAAGTCCAGGTTAGTACACACTCTAGTGCCCAAAAACCCTGGTACAAATCTCAGCAGTTCTGGGATCACTGCATAAATCATAATAGTATGGAAGCTGGCTCTGAAGGATAGACAGACAGTCAGAGCTGGAAGTGCTTTTGCCTGATACCAGTAATCAGTGCTATTCCTGTCAGTGATTATACCCAGTGCTGCCATTAGCAAAGGCAGCATCTATCAAAAATATTTTTAAATTCCTGATTTAGACTATTGCAGCTGGAAACATTTTAAGCAGTCAATGCTTCTCCCTCTACAGATTAAGTCTGAGAATGGAAGTTGTTTTTCAAAAGAATTTCAGGATTTCAATGTTTGACTTTATTCTAATAGGAATCAGTTTTACAGATTTTTCCTTGAAGATAAGTCTCAAAAGCCGTCTCAAAAAGTCTCCAGAAACAAAAAGCTGGAATGTTTCTCAATGTTTACTTTTAGAAAAACTGAAATACTTTCATACTGACTTTTTAAGATATGTTTTTTGGGTAGTTAAAAGAAAAAGAAAAGTATTAGGAACTAAACAGAAATCCAAATGTCTTGCTCTGAATCTTTCCAAATAAAATTACATTACTGGAATCTTTTCCATTGAAGGAACTCTGGAGAGATCAATCTGATTTTACAATGTGTTTTAGATCCAGTTGAAAGCATATTCAGATGCAAATTCAGTCCATCAAAATTACTCTCAGCAGTTCTACTTGGGATACAAAAGTTCATCTAATTGGCATCCACCAGGATGCTTATTTGCTCATTCAAGATGAGAGACCAATTTTCAAAGCAAAATTACATCCTCTGAGTAGAATAGGAACCCTGACATGACACTCAGCTTTTCAATAACTATTTTCAATGCAAATAAGGTTTCAAAGGACTGTTCTGAGAAAAAAGAACTCACAAAGTGAACAAGCTCCTTCCTGTCTCATTCTTATACAGTATGACAGTATGAAGCATGAGCATAAAATAGATTTTCTTAGAATCATAAGGACCTTTACATATTGTGTCTCTCTCTATTCAGTGAAGATGCAAACAAAACATTGTTGGTAGCTTCATTCATTTTGAAATGAGGTAAGAGGGCTCTACACTGTTACTCTGGTCAGCAGCAGAGCAGGGGCTGACTGAGGTAAAACTTCAATCAAAGCGCTGTCAAGGCAGCATAACTTAATGCGAACATTTTAAAAATTAGTTTTACATCACATAAAACATGACTAAAGCATCTGTTACACGAGGACTTGTGATTATTTTGTCACTTCTGGCCAGTGTCTGTCTTTCTGTGTATGACAGACCTAGTGCTGCAAGCACTATTGCTAAGTATCTTACATTTAAGTGGCATCTGCAATAAAAATGAAGCAGATGATGCTTTTCTGGGAGGGGGTACTCAGCTGTCAAAAGCGCTTCTTGAGTTGCTGCTTCACACTTAACCTTGTTGCTATACCTAAAGAACCATTCCTTATACAAATACCCTATAAATATCACAGACATCAGCTCCTTCCCATCGTCACAGAGAGACTCAAAGCAATGCATAAACAGAGCAGAAAGCAGACTGGGGAATGAGGTGCTGCATCCATGATAAATTTCCATGCTCCCCTTCTAGGCACACTGACATTTTTAGAAGACTTCATGCTAGCTGAGATAAAGTCCATATTTTGTTGATGGAAGAAAAAAGAGTTACTATTTCATCTTGCTTAGAAGACATTCAGACGCTGTGCTGACAGGCATAATAGAAATGCCCACATAGATTAGAGCAAGAGAAAGAGGGAAAGAGTGCAGAGCTCAAGCTCTGCAGATAATCATAGCATAAAAGGAATATTAGATCACTGCAATTTTTTTCTCTCTGATACTATTTGCTGGATTCTTTCTTGGGGCAGAAATTTTTAGGATGTGATTCTGTTTTTCCTCTCCTCAATCTCACACTGTTATCTGAATCACTTGTCAGATAGTCACCCATCATGCATAGTCACCCATCACCTTGGGGATCTAGTTTGTGCTACATAAACCACCCTGCCTAGGAGGGTGTTCTGGGCATGGTGACAAATGAACAGCTATAAAGTCTGAGTTCATTACTCATGTCACTTTAGAGCCAGACTGGAGAAAGAATGTGAAGCCGAACTTGCATCAAAGTATTTCAAGTTTATTGATGGTTTTATTTTCATGCAGTTTAGCAGGGAAATTTGCTGTTGCAGTATTTTCCTTAGGCAGAGGATGCTGTGAACACAGCCTGCTGCCTTTTGTCATCACAAGCAGCCCCCAGGGTCCCAGGGCCTGGCACCCAGCTGACTGACCACCTTCACTCCTGGATTTTCCCTGATGTGGGCTCCTCCTGCCATGGGCATTGGCAAAGTGCTGCCATTTCCTGAACACTCTCGTGTAAATCCCAGATGATTACAGTGGATTTGGGAGATTTATTTTGGATTTGCACTGAGTTTGCTGATCAATTGTTCTTGGCCTTTAGTATGAAAAGGGGGTAAAGGAAATAGATTTCTGAGGAAAGCTGAAACAGGTGACACACTTTGCATAATATTTACATATTTCCCACTGATTTTCATGGGTTGGCCCACATGTACAAAAATAGTTGAACATGCTTTTGCAGGCATAATCTCTGATGTGTTAGAAGCATAGTTAAATGTTTAACTTTATATTTGCAAGACAGAAAGCAGCTGACACTATCACTTCAAATCAAAAAAAGCAGGGCAAATAATAAAAACAATTTTGTAAATTGAGAAAATAGTTTATATAAGATTATCTGAAATATTTCAAAATATTTTTATATAGTAAATTAAAAATATGTGACATCCTAGCAACCAAAATGCTTTCCAAGCTTCTGCAGATCTCAAGGTTTAACCTCTGTTTTTCCATTTCAGCTACCAGAATTTCAATCATCTTGAGGTTTCAAAGGTTTCTCTAAGCATCAAGGACTTTCTATGAATTATTTCTTGCTTTCCTCAAGAACTTTGAAAGCTCTTTTGTGAGTAAAAGGATTTTTTGGTATGTTTGTTTTAAGTTTATTTGAAGCTTGAGAAAATAACAATGGAAACAGAAGAAGTGAACCAGCCTTACTTCAGTTCAGGGCACTTAAAAAAATATCCTCTGTTAAGTTGTTGTTATCTGTTATTGTTATCCTTAACTCATAGAAGTGTCATAATTCTGTGTCAGAATTCTTTGAAAGTATTATTTCCAAAATAACTTGTATAGAGTGTGATACTGACTACCAAAGGAACAGAATGAATTAAAGTACATCATAATAGAATTTTTTCACATTCATGTTTTCCATGACCTCCAAACTGCACGAGCAAACATATGCACACAGAAAAGTACAGGTCACAGACAGCAAAGTGAAAACTGCTGCTCTGCCTGTTTTATAAAGAAGGGGAAAAAAGAGTTGAGTCCTCAGAAGCACTCTCAAAACTGGCAAAACTTTAATTGAAAATAAACAGTGGAACATTTAAATGATGTAAAAAAGTGGGCACACAGGGTGTTTCAGAGATCAAAAGTCACACAGACATCCCTGAGGTCGTGTGGGAGTAGTGCAAGGGAGAAGGGGTCATCTGTGTTCTGGGCTGTTATGATAATACCATTCACCTACTAAAATTCCCCTCTAGCATGGCTAATTAGGTCACACTCTTCAGCAAATTATTTCTATTCACAAAGTTTCCAGATTTAAAATTGGCTTCTGCCTGTTTTATGGGTAGGGGAGCTTTGTCAACTGCAACTGCATATAAGAATATACCTTACAAGTCAAAATATTCCCATGTTTTTCTGAAAATCAATATCCTTAACTATGGTTTTCTAAAGATTTTTAAAGATAGCCTCAAAAAATCAAAGTCTGAGAGAGAATCCAATCTGCTTTGTGATCTACCTCATTAGGGACACCTCCAAATATTAAAGATTAGAAGAAAGCATGCCATGGGCTATGTTAGTCCTGCTGTTGTCCTTTATAGCTCTTCCTTGACCTTCTCTCTAGGTTAAAATCAGTATTGGAGTCAAGCTTCCAATTTAGAGAGAGGCTGGTCTGACACAGAACAGCCGTTCTGTTTGCCAGCATGAAGCCTGGTCCAGTCGATGGAACCAGCCTTGCTCAGTCCAGCCCTTCTCAGAGCAGATATCCCACAGGAATCACTGACTCTGCTGCCCTTCCTACAGGCCAAAAATCACTGAATGAGACTTCAGCTGCTAATTTCAGGTTTTGAAAAGTTCCATGCCTGAGGCTCCTCTGCTGTGCTGGTGAAACCTCTGCTGCTCAATGTTGATGCTGACCCCTCGTGCCATTCCCCTGCTCACTGATACACCACAAAATGTTTCTGGGCAAAGAATTGAGCTAATGGTGAGTCAAGAAAGTACTAGGAGCAAAGTCTAATGCAAATTGATACCTCACATATCTGTCTGATGGGTTATGTTTCTCATTAACTTGTATATATATACACACGTATATATACATATATCTGAGAAGATAGAAAATACATCTTTTTATATGCAGGTATCTGCTTATTGCATGGCTTTATGGAGTTTGTTTTCTATTGTGGTACATTTCCTAAAATCCAGTGCTCATGAGTGAATTTTAGAGTACATATAATGGATTGTCTTCCTCTTCACATTATCTGTTATGTAAAAAGAAAAAAAAAGAAAAGAAGAGAAAAGAAGAGAGAAAGAAGAGAAGAGAAAAGAAGAGGAGAGGAGAGGAGAGGAGAGGAGAGGCTCAAAATGCTTACAAATGTATCTTTTCTGCATACACCTAAATAAAAATAATAAAAAAAAAAAATTAAAAACTCCCAACTCTCTTTCGGAAGAGTTTTAAATTCACTTGACATGTACTTACCNAAGGAAAGGAAAGGAAAGGAAAGGAAAGGAAAGGAAAGGAAAGGAAAGGAAAGGAAAGGAAAGGAAAGGAAAGGAAAGGAAAGGAAAGGAAAGGAAAGGAAAGGAGTAGAGCTAATATAAATATTTAACAAAGTTCTAAACTGATCTCTGTTAAAACAAAAGTGGAACAGCTTTCTCTCTTTTATGACCACTTCCATTTGGAAAGTCCTGTTTTCACTATTCACAGAGTGATTAGTAGACTTCAATAGAAAACAATACTACTATTGCATATTAAATTAATAAGATATGACCTTAATTTGAATTTAAATTGGTTTTCTAAAGGTGAATTCACTTTGCAGTCTGATACATTTGGATCTCAGAGTACAAGGGCTTGCACACATAGTTTCTCATTACAGAACTGAGGTTTTTAGTTAGGGGGTTTTTCCTTTATAGATGAAAAGAAAGAAAAATGAAACAAAGCACATTTCACTAGAATAACTACAATGATGTGAATGATGCCACAGGAGACAGAGATCAGAGATCATAGTTCTAGTAACATTTCACTTAGGTCTTACATCATTATTATATTCTAATATTGAAAAAAGCCTTTCATGATTGTGACTTCCTACCAGATGACTTTTTACCCAGTGTATTTAACATTTCCTCCTAATTATTGCAGAGCTACTACCATTAAATAGTTTCTGACGTGGTTTTGGCTCTTTGAATATCAGTGGCAGGATCTGTGTTAGAATTTTTATCAAAGGTTCATTAATGCATAATTTTCAGTCACTGCCAGAATTTCAAGCTGTGGCACAGGCACTATTAGAAGCAGGTATACCAGTATGTAAAGGGCCATCTGAAGAGCTGAATTCCTCTTTCAGGGCAGGAATATAGATGCTTTATCATTCTTCACCAGTTTCAGCTATGGGAAAAGATGGCATAAGATACTGATTATTTCATTTTGCTGTAGTCCAGATGCGAAGTGGTTCAGTTGAGATAAGAAGAATCAGATTCTAACTCTTTTCAATTTCTATTGGTAAGAGCAGGATTTAAACTGTTTCTTACTTCCCATCTCCCTATAAAGGTATGAAGACTTTTTTCTTTATCAGTAAGCTAAAATCAAAACACCAAGATATTCTACAGAGGAAGGTCACAACCTAAATGTTTTCATTGACTAAGCAAAATCCTCTAGAGCAAAGCAAAATTAAGTCATCAGATCTCCAGTAACGTTTCTTGTGTTGGAAAGAAAACTCACTTCAGCACAATTTCTCACTGGGAAAGGGAGGTCTTTTCAGGCACAGTAGGGTTTTTCACTCTGGCAGGAGATACTGGTGTAGCAACATTTGCAAGACGGTCATCCTGAAGAAACCTAAACAAACCAAGGTAATGAAGAGGGACAGTAACAGTGTGATGTAAATCACAGTAGTTTCATTGTTTGTGCTAGTGGGAAATACTGCTCCGTCCACAGACACCTCCTCATTCCACGACATTTCTCAGCAATAGCATGTACTCCTTGGACAGAGATGGTGACCTGCAGCTGCCTCCCACAGATCCCTTATGAAAATACATCCCAAATTTATGAAAATTAAAGGAGTTATGTCTTTGGGTGAGTTACACTCTATGTCTTCTTAGGTCTCAGGAAAGAGAGAGAGAGATGCATCTTAGATTTGAGATAATCAAGCTAATGGGTTCTCAGTCTCCGTGTGCCCATCTCCCTCTGCTAGCACCAGGAAAATATCTAGGTCCCTTAGCTTTCATCTGACAGCATTCTAGCAGTAACTCTGCAAGTGCAAACCTAAGTGAACTATGCTTTTGGAAGGCAGCTCCAATGCCAAAATATCAGTGAACTAGACATGGCAACATCATTCACAAAGTCTGTGGTTTCCAAAGCAGAACAGGGTAAAAAGGACAGTATTATCACCCAGGATAAAACTAGGAGGTGAATGGAATGTACTTCTAACTTTTGCAACATGGAAGTTAAGAGCTTCTCATAGAAGCAAACAGTGATTTCTGCCACTTTTAACTTACTATCAAGCAGAAAGCACAGTATAGGCTAGGAATGAATCTCAGCAAATCAGTCATGTGGCTTTTCATGCCATCATATGAGGGGGACAATGACGTAGGATTGCAATGAGCTGCTGAAGGAATCTTGTCTACCTACTCTGAAATGCTTTTATTTTGAATTGGAAAGGACCGGGTCACAGTGTACAGATTATGCATACATATTCTAGTTGTGCCTGTAGAGGAAGCAAGTTATACTGAAGGGCTTTAGTGTTATTGCATGCAGGGAGTAGGCAAGGAAATGGTTAAAGTTGACTGGAAAAACAAGGAGTCTGCAGCTGATGAATTATTGCATGCAGAGAAAGTGAACATGTAGTGAATAGCTCTTCCCTTGGAGCAGTTCACAGAAGTAAATCTGTGTTGCTTTTATTGCCTGCATTATCAAAACAGTGTATCTTCAAAGCTGTACAGAAATAGATAAAACACAGACCTTACGAATTTTAAAATCCCCTTTGATTTTTACTCCATTTCTTAGTTCTATAGGAGAGCTTGACGGTAGCACAGAGACAAAACAGACTTTTAATGAACCTTTGTTTACAGGCCTGCTAATCAGCACGACTCATCTACAAATCCATTTCCCCAGCAGTTCTTACCCCTTGATGGTTGCCATGCTTACATTTCAGACCAGCATCCCTTTTAAATGGGAAGGGGTGGTGCTTGATTGCATTTCCCAGTTATTTAATGGCAACAATGGTAAAAAGAGGCTTTCTAATCCATCTCTAGCATCACCCTGGACTGCTGCTAGCACTTCTCTTTCATTCAAGGAGGAATGTGCACACCTATAGGTCAGCACAAATGTGTACATTTTTAATTCACTGAGGACAGGATGTTTCTCTTCACAGTGCTCCCATAATCACCTACTTTTCCTCTTTAGCCAATCAGTCATACGCAATTCTGTCTGCACCATGCTAAATGACATATCTGCAGGCAGATCTACCACAAAACTCCTTTTGTTTTGGTACATCAGAAAACTGGAGAGAAGTAATAGATCAGTATCTTAAACATATCTTCAATTCCACTATGCACATAGAGACTGGAAGGAATTTCAGATTTAATCTAACAGAGTAGTACTTATTTAATTCTAATTTCTAATAAGTAGCATGCACACTACAAATAAAGCTCTTTCTCCTTTCACTGCCTTATATTCAGTATAGCAAATATTGTTAAAGTTTTTAGAAAAGAAAAACACATGCCATGAAAGCATCTCTTTACAAGACTGGGTTATAGTGAGGGTCTTATTTGTTTATATTACAAAATTCAAAATATATCTTAACTGACGAAATACACTATTAAAAAGACTGGAAGTCTTTTACCTTAAGTAGATTACAAGTGAGCTACATGAAGATGACTTTTTCACCTCTATGTATAATAGATTAAGCTAGGTTTTGCCACTCCCTTTTATCCCCTCTGAAGGCACAAGGAGGGGCAGAGAGGAAATGTGGTTAGAAAACTGCACTTAGCTAACCCACAGCTCTGAATCTCCCAGAGGAAATTTTGACCAGCAGATGCACTTAGAGCAGTGTCAAGGCTGCCCAGACCAGCTCACAAGCCAGTGTTGGGCAAAGGACCAGGAAGCCATAACTTTCTGCTTATGGCTTTTGCTGATGAAGTAGAAACTTGGCCCATTATAATAAAGTATGAACTATGTACATTTTTGGTATCATTATTGATTAGAAAAGTTACTGATGAAGCATGTTTGATTCAGTTGAAGGAGTCTTAAATAACATCCTCCATCTCATTTATCTGTACTGTTTTCCTGTGGGTTTCTTCTATAAAATATTCTCTTGATTGCTGAAGGTTGTTTTTTTTTTCCTGAATTAATACTGGTAACATGCTCATGTGCTTATTCAAGGTGCATGTCCTTTCCCATAATTCAGACAGATCATAGGAAAATATGGTAAGGCTGATTAGAGGCTCTGCAGTGCACCCCAGTACTTTCACACCAAAATACTGAATTTGCACACTCCACACTTTCCCACATACATAGAAATGATGGCAAATGGTAGATAAGTGAAAATTCCTTCCTTCTTGTGCTCCAAAGCTGAAGCTTTCAGCTGAGCTTAGGTGGCATTTTGGGTTCCATTTGAATTTTGGGAAATGTGTCCTGTGACCTGGTCCTTAAATCAGAGACAGCTGTTACAGCGTTACAGCAACACTGTAGTCCTCTCAGCTTCACAAAATGGTATTCTAACTATCATAAAGCCATAAAATCATTGAATGGTTTGGATTGGAAGGGACCTTAAAGATCATTTCATTCCACTCCCCCTGCCACAGGCAGAAAACATCTTTCCCTGGACCAGGCTGCTCAAACCCCCTTCTAACCTGGCATTGAACACTTTCAGGGATGGGGCATCCACAATTTCTCTGGGCAACCCATTCCAGTGCTTTGCCAATCTCAGAGTAAAGAATTTCTTTCTAATATCCAATCTAAACCTTCTCTCTTTTGGTTTAAAGCCACTCCCCCTTGTCCTGTCATTGCCTGCTCCAGCTCTCTTGTATCCCCCTTTAGTTACTGGAAGCTTCTCTAAAGTCTCCCTGGAGCCTCCTCTTCTCCAGCTGAAGAACTCCAACTGTCTCAGCCTTTCCTCTTGAACAGGTGCTCCAGCCCTCTGGTCATCTTCATGGCTTCCTCTGGACTCACTCCAGAGGTTCATGTCCATCTTAAATCTCATTGATATAAGGTCTCAAGGTCTTGGGTTGAGAAGAATAATTCCTTTAACGTGCAGCATACATCTTTATACTGTTTTGAAAGCTTTTCCATTGTGACAGTGGTGTCTCTAAAGACTATTTTTGGGCTTGCCAGAGATGCTAATTATAGTGTTTGTTTTATATAGCTGGCTTTCTTCCAATTAATTATGGCTCTTTATGAATCATTTTGTTTGGAAATCTCTGATAGAGATTACATGAACATGACAGAAGGTATTCAGAAAGAACTTAGCAATTATAAATTGCCAAATGCTATTACAAGGAATTGTCAACATCCTTGCTACAGACAGATAAAATCTTTTAAATGCACCTCAGCACAACAATCTGGTAATAGTCCATTTAGTGTGTGATTTTAGCCTCGGTGAGAAAGTATTAGGATTTTAAATTACTGTAATATAAAATGCCATAATTGTTACCAGTGTCAGATTCAGGCACCACTGAATGGGTTGTGACAGATGATACAAACAGTAGCTGCCACAGGAATGGTTCATTTGGATTTTGGTACTGTATTATAGCACATCTACTGGTGGTTTTGGGAATCCTTTCAAATTCCTTGAGTAGCATATTCCATATTAATGGGTAATTGAACAAGAAAAGTGAAAGGTGTTTGATGCTTGAATGTTACTGATATGTAAGAACAGAGAGGAAATACATCTTTCTTATCAGGAGTGTGATATACATGGACTGCAAAGGAATTCAAATTGTGATAAATCTCAACTTCAGGCTCATGGCAATCTTTATTTATTTTCCTTGTACATCACTTCATATGGCCAACCACATCTACTTTCCTACCCATTTTGAAATTCAGGATCCAAAAATATTAGAATCTCAAAAAATAATTATCATTACTAAATTTGTCTTCTTTTTCTGAGAAAAATTAGACAAAAATAATAGCGAAGGCTTTTTGATTATGTCTTTTGGCAGGTAGGGACTGTGAACAGTTTCTGAACATCAGCCTCCTCTTTAGGGCACTGCTCGAAAACGGGGCAGGAGTAGGTCCAAGCTCTACAGATGCAGCACTACAGAAATGACAGCAGGTGTTGACACAATTATTTTTAAAGCCAACTGTCCCCACTGCACATCTGCTTCCAAAGTTTGCTGTCTGGATATTGCACCAAACACTTCACATTTGTTCACTACACCTTCACTGAAATGTATATATAACCAGATCTCCCTCTGGACATCTGCTGAGGAACAAAATTCACCCTGTGAGAACACATGGAAATTAAATGCTTATAGCAGGACTGAAGTCACTTCTGCCTGCCCTCTGATGGCTGTCTGGAAGTAAATTTAAGACTTAATGCTTAAAATTTGGTTCCTCTGCTCCACTCACTGAGTCCTTCCCTCCCCTCAACTTCTTTACTTTCCAGGCTCCTAAGTCTACACAATGAGGAAAATCTTGCAAAGGAACACTGAAACAAAGTATCTACTGGGATATTCACTTCTGAGAGTGAGCCCCAGGGAATTGCCCAGAGGAGGGAGAGGATGCCAGTTTGCTTTGGATCACTAATTATAAACCTTTCCAGATCTATTCTCCTCCACAGGTTATGCTCAGTCATAAGGGAAATGCAGATGGGAATTTACCTGAAATTACAACATCCTTTTAAAACTTACATGTACCTCTACCAAAATATTCTCAACAGATCTTCTAATCCAATATTTTAAGTCCTTTATGAGGGACTTGAATTCCCTGAACAAAGCACTGGAATTAGCACTCCTAGCTTCTAAAACAACACACAGCCAGCAACTCTCTTCTGTTAAAAGCCTAATTGAAGTACAATAGGAGTTGATCACGACTCACTTTTAGGGGTTTTATTTTCAGCCACTAGTGCCCTGTCAAGTCCCTCACCTCATGTCTGGTTTGGGGAAGTTCATCTTGGCATTCCTTGAGGCTGGCATGTGAATGTGGCTAGGTTTTATTCCTCACTAGTGCATCAGGGAAGCCTAAGAGCCAGAGCCAAACAACTTTTTAAAGTGGGGGACTACCTCTGAGATTCAGAGACTCGAGTTCCTTTCAGCATAGCTGGTTACCTGTGGCTGGCCTATACACAGAACTGAAAATCTCTCTCTTGCTTCAGCTCATGTTTTCCTGTGATCAAGAGAAGTAGACACAGTTCCAGTTAGATTTCACTTTTAGTGGTCTGGTTCATCTGGTCTGAAAAGCTTTAGGCTCAGAAAGCTCCTCCTGCCTGTCTCCAGCACTGAGCACATCCTGGGGCTGAGTGTCTGAGCTCCTGATGGCTCCTCTTGCCTTCTCATGTTAAGGACCCCAGCCTGGAGCAAGAGTCAGAGCAGAACTCAGCATCTCTGAGAGGGAGCTGCAGGATTCTCCTCTTTTGCATTTACATGCTGAGGGAATCAGGAATAACAAAATACAACAACCACTTCTTTTCTCAGTTGCTTCTTGCTGAATATTAATTCATCCTTTGGTAGCAGGCCAGGAATTCCTACATGTGAAGCAAAACAATATCCCTGCTGTCACTAAATTACTGTCACAATTCCTATTAAATTGAGCCCTGTACTTCTATCCTTGGCGTGTGGGTGTCAATCACAGACTGTTTTCCATGCTATCTGTTCTGCATTATCTACGTCACAGACATGCACCACACCAATGCTCAGATATGGCATCCAATTTGCTGTCTGTAGACAATTAGAGCAAGTACAAGACAGAGGACAAATTTAAACTAGATCATTGTAATGTGACTAGCATTTGAAGATTCATCAATCCAATTTACCTCCCAGGAACGTTCATAGAGTGACAATTCCCTGAAGAATCTGTCTGGATGAATTAACTTCAGGAAAAGCATCTTCAGGCTATCGATCAATCAGCCAGTCATATAAAGTTAGGTTTTGGCTGCAATTTTCAGGACACTAAAGAGAAAGATTTTTGTAAAATATCTTCTTTTCCAAGCTTCCATTTCACCTTCTTGTTGTTGAAACCCTCATTTGAAACCCAGCAGGCATTCTCCACTGAAGGAAAACTTCACTTGATTCACAATGGCCCACTCGTGAAACTGGAATGTGGGGCTGATTGAAAAATTTTGGGAATAAAAAAAAGTCTCTGAAAATTGGAATGTTATTAAAACATAGTGATTTCAGTATGCCAGGAGAATTCCCTCTGGCTGTGGCAACCAGGTCAGAACCTGCTGGGAATCAAGACCACTAACATTAAAGACTTGTCTCTGCAAACAAACTATGAGAGTGATTCTTCTCTGACATTCCATGAAAAATACTCCACTTAATGTTAATTAGGTAGTTCAGCAGCTCTCTGCAGTCTCTAGGGCACCTTTTGCATTGGACAAAACAAAACCCAGAAGTACCTTTTGTCAGGTTGACTAAATTCCAGGAAAATTCCTCCCTACAAGTAGGTGGCAGGCTCTCTCCTATCTGCCTCCCCAAATGAATTACAAAAAAAAAAAAAAAAGCCATGGATGGATTGTGTCCAGCCAGGAGATAATGATTCACATGCAGCTGGGGCCAGCTTGTGAGCTGTGAAACAAAAGCCTCAAGGAAACCTTTCTTTCCTGTTACTTACATTCAGAAACAGGATTTTGTTGATGAGTAACCAGCAAATATGAGAGAAAACCGAGTGAGAAACAGTGTAATTTGGTATTTCAGAGAACAGCATCAAGTATAGGGAAGGATAGGTAACAACAGGCATCTTAATTCTGGAAAACATATTTCTGAGAAATTCTCATAACCATTCAGTTTATTTTCATGCTGTGTTTTAAATTTTCTACAATTTTTAATTCTCTGCATGTGTGTTTTTCTGATGAGCATAGAAAGGTGCAAGATGTCAGACTGATGCTGACAGAGATACAAATCCTCTGTTTATGCATTGCTGGCTGACTTTCCCCTCTCCCTATCCATCCTTACCAAGATAAAAATCCCACTGCACTTTTCCTAGTAAGGCATGCCTTTTTGGTCCAGAAATAGCATGGAGAGTGATCACTTCCTCCCACTGCCTGCTCACAATGCTTACAGCAGTGTGGGTGACAAACAGGTACTGGTGTCTCTGTTCCATCAGGAGAGTCTTTATTACATGGCAAAAAAATGTCAGAAACACTGGAATTTATCTCATCAAATGCAGGCATCCCAGGCATAGAGCCAGTCATTTAGGCTGTTTAGTTCATGGAGAGAAAGAATCACTTTTGAAGCACTCTAATAGATAAGATAAAAGATAAAATAGGCCGGGTGACAGCTATAAAAGTGCCTATTTTCCTGGTTTGGCTTTTGCAGAAACTCCAAGGGTGACTAGCTGTGATGAAAACAGCCATACTGAAGACAGCAAGGGTAAGAGGATACTAATCACATTGCTTTTCATAATAATTTGAGATGAGATGACTACTTATTTTCTTCTGTCCCCTCAAATACCTCTGTCTTGACTTAGCTCAGTTTGAACAGCGGCTTAGGAAAAGATCTGTATTTAAAGTCAAGACACCTTTTTTGTGGGAACATATTGAGAAAAGGATGTGGGAAAAAATTTGAAAGCCCTCACCTCTGTTCATTCCTCTGTACTGAATATTTCATTCCTCCAAAGGAGAAGGAGAAGCAACTGCAGACAGTAATTGGAGTAGAGAACTGCGCTGTGGGTCCCAAGTCAGCATCCTGGGAGAGACTTTGGCAGCCCAGTAAGATCCAGGAAGAGCTCATACAGTTCTCCTCTGGCCACTGGCACATGGCCCTTTGCAGACCCCTAATAGCAGCTGAAGGACAGCAGGAGGTCTGCCTGGACTTCAGTGATTACAGCAAATTAGGGCTGCAGTTTTGATGCTCTGAAGCTGCTGCTCCTGTTCTGTCACACAGTCAAAACACATCAGAGAGAAGCTGAGCTTTGAAATTTGGTTCTTAACCCATCATGGTGTATAAGAAATCAGTATCAGACAATAAACAAAAAAATGGGGAAGGAAGCATAAAACAGAGGATCATGCAAGATTAGTGCAGGTCTTGATCTAGGTGGCACTCTACATGTTCTTTCAATGTCCACATTGTCTTTCGGGAACCACCAGTTTCAAGACAGCAATTTGCATTTGAATCTTGGTCCAGCAATTTACTAATGCAGATTTTCTTCCTTCTGTCAGTTAGTCTTATTTATGTTGAAATGTTTGGAAGTTCATTATGCTGCCATTTTGTTAATTTGCTGCTGTAGTTAGTCTAGCTTTTTACATCAAGGTATTTCAGCCCTCTCTCAAAGTACACCCATTAATTCCGATTTCATCTTTAAAAGTCATTTAAGAGTCGAAATTTGTCTGTGCAGCACTGCCAATATCTCAAAGTCTGAAAGCAGCATTTCCATAGCAAAAGTCCCCAGTTGCCCCAGTAACAAAACTATGAGGAGCAAACAGTAATTACAGAATTTTGGCTATATTTCTAAGCCACTCTGCAATATGACAAAATGTGAAAATGAAACTGAAAAAGCATGTAAAGAAACAGATATTTTGTGTGTACAAGCATCCATATTTTTACAGGTACAGTGTATTAGGCTCAGCATCACTCACAGGCATTAGTAAATCATGGAATCATAAAAACATGGAAGATCCTCAGTTGATGGAGACCCACAAGCATGAAAGTAAGTAAGCTGCAAAAGTATTCTGTTGACATCAGTGACAAAGTGTTCACCCTCTACTGGTGCCTGTAAATGCATGACTAAAGGTTTCAACACATACACATATACCACATCTGGTTTTCATAAACACACCACATCTAAATTGCAGGCAAGCTCATAAAATGCCTTATTTTGAATGAGGCCAAGTGCATATGTGAAGTTTGTGTTATCCATATGTTTTTTTACAAATCAAGATAAAACTTAATCTTTAATCTGTATTCTGGAAAATACTAATGCCTTGATCTTTAAGAATCTGGACTCCATTAAATTTGAAAGTGGCAATAGATGCCTTTGAAATACAGATGTGCTGTAAGTCTTGATTAACCTGGTTCCTCTCATCTCGACTCTCTTTGCATCCATAAAGACCATCCCAATACCCAAAAAAAGGACTCTGGAAGGGAGTGGAAGAACCCCAGTAATTCAGAGGTCTCCTGTTACATGTCTGTGAATAGAATAATCCTCTCATCTTTTTCTTTCCAGCCTCATTTCAGTCAATGCCAGCCAAAGCAGCCACAGTTTGGGAGAGTGCTGGGGCTGCAATTGTAGAGTGCTGGGAAAGAAATCATGTTTCCTCCAATTGTGACACAGGTATTTTCATCTCAGTGTGCTATACAGGAGAGGTCAATGTAATTACCATAACCTACTCCACACATCTTCTGCATCACAAATGCTTTTTGATCATTTCCCCCAGAGCACCACTGCTGTATCGTTTCTGAATTGGTCACTACCTGCCATTTACTTAAAAAACTCACAAATTCAAGGCCGTGAGATCTTGCTGATATGTTTGCCTGTTTGGGAAGTGTCTTTTTGTAAAAGCCAGATCCCACTCTCATACTGACTCATGACCACCTTCACATTTGTGTTTACATTCTTGAGGCAACCATCAGAAAGCAGGCTGAAAAACGGAGGCCATAAAGAAGGACAAAAATATCTCTGTAAAATTATCTGGGTTACAATTATCAGCCTCAACATTTCATGTTAATTTCTAACCTACAGTACCAGCTCAGAGCCTCGAGACATCAATATCTTATACCTTTAATTTAATCACTTTCCGTGCACTGCATAATATTATATCTCTTTATAGGCTAGATATTAGCAACAGTAGCATCATTAATTAATACTTTCAAATAAGATTTAATTCAGACTTCTGTGCCTTTAGAATAAATAAATAATATCTTCTCATTATAATTATCTTACTATTAACAATCTTGCCTTTTAATATAATTAACTACATAATTAACAATGTCATATCTTCTTAAAGGCACTCATCTATTAAAATAACCAACTTCAGGCCAGAAATTTGGAAAAAGATCAATAAAAAAAGCTATTATAGAACAAGTAAAAATTACATAAGGAACAAGAAACTTTTTATCTCTGGAAATGCTCTCAAAATGCAGTAAATTCATTATATCACTGACAAGTTAATAATTGGTCATCCCTGGAAGGAGAGCTTTTGGGAATTGTGAAAGTCTGAGAATGAAACTATGATGAAATACCGGTAGGGATATGAAACATTTTTGTTCCCTTTATGGTTATTTTTTAATCTCAAAGCAATAATGACATCCCCAGAGTGTCATACTTTTACACAGATGATCTCATCACTTTCTTCTTTCCTTCAACAGAAATAATATTTAGAAGAAATGTGATAAATGTGATGAAGCTGAGCTTCAATAAAAGACTAAATTGTGCAGAATTTAATGTGAAAGAATCTTGAGGACAGATCATCAATGCAGCAATAAACATATATCCATTTCTCCATTGTCCCACTGTGGAAGAGTGGATGCTGGTTCATGGGGAATTTGTGTTTTAGCTCGTGGAGCTGGCTTTTATAATGGGTGGGTGTTGGGAGACCACAAACAAAGGGTCAGAGAGGGAAACCAGCAAATTCACTACCATGGAAGCAAGACTTAGGTGGAAATTACTTCCATAAGTGAGCACAGAACGAGTGGCTGCAAAAGAAAATATGCAGTTAGTATTCCATGAATCACACACTGGTTTATGAAAATAGCAAAAGACTGAATTAGATTTGAGTGCATGTGGTTTGTTCTTCTCCTTAAATCTGTGAATTAGCCAGCTATACATTAGGGTGTAGTTCAGAAACGCCAGAGTATATAGCCAGCATTTCGTGCTAGAATGCAGGTGGGGTCTGAGAATACAGCAGGTCTAAATAAAGGCCACCAAACTGAGAAAGGACATTCTAGAGACTGGCTGAGAGTAATATTACTTTTGTGTGTCCTCTTGAGGGATCACAGCACATATGACAAACATCTGCCTCAGATGGAGGGACAAAGGTTGAGTGACTTTTACCATCACCTTTCTCAGAAGAGTTTCCTGTTCTCCAACAGCCATAAAAAGCAAGTCCCAGGATTAGTTCACAGCAGCATGGCTGGGTTTGGGGGCAGGAGAGGGAAACATACTCCTGACTCAGCAGCTCAAGCCAGAGAGGAGGCTATCTCTGCTGTTCCATGTGCAGGTGGTGGCAGCCAGCTGCCAGGACTTGGCAAACTGTGTTTTGTGCATGGAACAGGAGCACTGCCAAAGGCACGCAGTTCCTGATGGCAAACACTTTGTGAATGCTGGCTGAGGACAAAGCCAGGCTGTTTGCATAAGTGCCATGTTTCTAGTAATGATCAGATATCCCAAAATTCCCACAAAGTGTCTTTTGGTGAAATCCATCCCTGAGGTTTTGGCAGCACATTGAACATACACACTCATCTCTCAGTGACAGAACCTGACGTTTCCCAAAATTCCTCTTGGCCACAGAAACCTTGCTTCCAGATTATTCCCATAGCTGTCTGATGGGTGTGGAGGTGGTCAAGGTGTATTTCGTTACAGAAATGTGTCACCAGCTCAACTGCTGAGTGAAACTTCTTCATAGTAAAATCAATTGATGCACAGACTGAGTAGGAATACAAAAGCCTTGAGTCAGTGGTTCTCACTATTATTGATTACAGGCAAGCAATGAGATTTAAACCACAAAAAATATGTCTAAGCATCAGGCACCAAGAACCAGAAACAGCAACAGCAATAAACTAGAATAATTTGTGTGGAGTAATAGTGCAAATGTATTAATACCTAAGCAAGTAAAAAAGTTAAGTAAAAAATGAGTGAATTCTGGAACTTTTCTTGTGCCTTCAATGACCTTGTCAAAAATGTGACACAATTTAATTCTGATTCCACGACTAATGTCAACCATGTGTATAAATCAGATTCAGTAGAGAGAGTCACACAGTTCCAGATTTGTCCCTTAAACTGGACAAACTGTTACACTATTTTTTTAGCCCCAGTTCCTGTGACTCATATTGGAGGGTGTGTAACTTTATTTAAAACATGATTTTACATTTGTCTAATAAGCAGTTCCAGGAGGATCACACCTCAGTCTCAGTGTTAGTCTCTCCCTTGAGCTGAGAATCAGCAACATGTTTTCATATAAATAAGCTGCATCTGTGGATACCACCTTTTCTGTACCTATTTTTTTTGTGCATATGCCCACTGTCTTGGACTGATTAAATCCTTCTGGTGGAGCTAGAAGCCTTTAGCCCTCCAGCTTCTGCAGAGACCTTTTGAGATAGGGAAATAAACTGTGTGTCATCAGCTATTTTGAATTCCGCTGTTTCTTTTGCAGTTCACCTGCATTCCAGGGCTCCACACCCATCTGTTTATTTGTATCGGTCCCCTTTCAAGCAGAAACATTGAAACATGTAACCAAATCCTCTCTGAACAAAGGGATTCAATGCATTTCTTCAAGGAATTTGCAAATCCAATGGTGGATCATCTGCATTCCAGGGGGAACAGATCTCTGCCAGCACCCACCTCTATACTTAGACTCATAGCCTTCAGGAAACCATCATGTCTGTGCCACTCCTGCACATTAACTCCTTTAAAAAAGTTTGGTTGGGGTTTTTCTGTTTTGGTTTGTTTTTTTTTGGTTTTGTTTTTTTTTTTTTCTTTATGAGCAATGAAACAAAAGGTTAAGAGCAGGAATGTTCCTAACTAATATATCTGTTTTCTCCTCATGTTTTTGTCAAAGGCTGCTGTTCCAGTAGAGTATAATACTTTCTGGTGTTTTCTGTGTACCAAACAGTCACTGCAGGGACACAAGCCTTTTTACAGAGAGACATTTATTCAATAGGCTTAAACATATGAAGCAAAAATAACTGCTTTAAAACTAAATATCCTTTGCCTCAGGCACTTGCTTCTCAAGAGGTAAATGAGGTCAAGAAGATGATGTGATGTCTGTAAATTTAACAAGGCAGAACCTGGCAGAATAACTCATAGGCCTGGATCACTGAGTGCTGCTGTATCCTTTGCCTGGATGCAAACTTTACATGAAAAAGGAAAAAAAGGGACTTGTCTACTAAAAAATAGAGTGTATTGAAAAATAGGTCAGCATGCCATGTGCAATTCATAATGCATATTATCTTAAGTATTCCTCAGGGCTTGACCCTTAAATGTGAAAGGAATTTAAAAAAACAGTTCCAGGACAGAAAGGAGATAATACCTTTTGTATTTTCCTAGAATAAAGGCCTTCAATTCAGCCTTATTCCTGTACCACATCAGTGCATAATGCCAAAGAATTCAGGGACACATTGAAAGACAACTTCTGAAAAAGAACTCTTGTAAAGAAAGAGGCTGTCAAATCATTGTTTAAATTAAAAAAATGGAGTACATTTTTATTATGATGAACACATAAAAATATCTCTTATATTAGTGTTGGGAAAATAGTGGATCTGTACTTTCCCTGAATTAGTAGGTATTTAGAGAGATCTGGGTCTTACAAACAAAAAGCTGTAGATAGAATGAATGAGTTTATGAAAGGTGAGATAAAGCATAACTTCTGCATTTCATACCATTCCAGTCCCTTTCCCGTGAGTACTCAGATGACTGTGACTTTTGTACATACTGATGTTTGAGAAAGAGGTTTTTGCTCATAAAAATATGAATAATGATGTTTTTAAAATCTACTCATTCAGAGAGCCTGTGCTGCCCAGATTGCTCATGAACAGTAAAGGATACAACCAAAGATGCCAAGTTAAACACAGAAAAGTTAGGAAGTGACAGAAATAGGTAAACATCCCTGTTAAATGTCTTTATGTACGTGCAATATTAGATAATTTTAATTATATAATCNCCCCCCCCCCCAGATATTCCAGATAGCCACATTATAAGAGCCAAAAAAAGCCTGTTTTCTTTATCATAAATTTGATTCTGCTTGGAGACATTTTTTTGTTTTGCAGCTCAGATCCCTGGTATTTCTGAAATACACAGCAAGGAGGTGACAGAGCAGTCCAGGCACAAAGCCTTGCCCTGACCACAGCGTGGTGGGGCCAGGATGGAGCCCAGCTCCTCGTGAGCCCCCAGGAGCCAGCATGCAGCACCACATCTCACCTGTCCTCGGTAAGGAGTGGCCAAGCTTCCCCCTTTGAGCTTTGCTCCCAGGAAAGAGTGATTTAAATATTTATTCACAGTATGTAAACTATGGAAGCAGTTCTTCAAGGCAGAACATATGATTTCATTTCAACATGAAGCAAAAGAAATGATTTCCAAAACGATACATCCACTAAGACTTTTTGATACCAATTAGGGTAATTTTTTACTTGCACACAGTTAGGATATAAATCCTAGGCCATGTAAATGTTTAAAAGTGCTGTCAGCCCGAGGGAGGTCCAGCAAAAGTCTACTGGTGGCAAGAGATATACCTTAATCTTAATATTTTTATAGCTGCTATTGAAATGTGTAAAACACTGTTCTGATCCAATTTCTGCCACAGCTTCTGAAGATTTACAAGAAATGAATGTTTTGCCAAAGGTAATTCTTCTAGGAAAAACTCTATCAGTTTAATGGGGGAAGAAATTGAGTAGAATGCTTATTTTTTATGCTTCAAGAGGTCAAATATCTGCTTTCATTTGAGTGAATGGCTTTGGGGAGGTGTGGGCAGTTAGTTTTCAGTGCAATCTATTTTATTCAAGTATGAGATCTACAACACAAAAGAAGGAAAATTTAAGCACTGCATATTGTATGACTAGATCAAGAGGAACATATATTATAAATTATTTTCTTAAAAGAAATTGATTCATATTTCCATTGTCCACATGAGATGATCTCTGTGCTGAAATAAGGCTTATCCCTTTCTCCTTTCTTTGACAAAGTCTGGTTTCAGTATTACAGAAGAGAAATAGTGAGAGGGAAGTTAAATGATTTGCCCAGGGTCACATAAAAGACTGATAGTGGAATCAGAAATTGAACCTACACTATCTTGTTCCCTGAAAGGTTTAGGTACTAATGCGCCCATTTTTCCTATATATTTCTTTTTATTTCACTCTTGTGTTTGACATTTCAGGCAGTATATTTCTACATCCTTTATTTGTTAATCCTCAGAAGCTTTACAGAGTCACAATAGCAGGGCAAACACCATATCAAATATCTGCCATGTCCAGAACAATAGCTGCCCTCACACAGGGCCCAGAGTTAGGCAAGAATAAATTAACAGTGTGTCCAATAATTCACTCGTTTCTGCTACTTGATGTAGTATATATGTTAGCCAGGGGACTGATGACTAACTTCAAATACAAAGAAAGACAACACAAGGGCTTGGGGCTGGGGTTTTTTTTCAAAATCTTTGGTATTTATTAGGGTGGTTTTTCAGCAGATAATCAGCTAACTGGATTTGTTCGTAACAGCCAGTCTCAAACAGCTCCCATGCTCTTAAGAATAAAGAAGCTGGAAAACCTCTTATCAGTGTGACACAAAAAAGAGTGTCGTTTTTAATCTTCTCTTTCTAGCCTGGCACAGCAGGCAGTGTGACAGCCTCATTGGCCTCTGTGTGGAAGTGAACACGACAGCTGAACTCACTTGTGATTCAGCAGGGCAATGAAGGATGGGCTTGGCAGCTTTGCTGAACTGGGACTGTTTAGCTCCACGTGCTCAAAACCCTTTTGAATCCGGACTGCTCCAAACATCTTGCCATTGGATACACTGAACTGAGAAGGATGAGGTTCATGGACTCTTGGCAGATGGAATCCAGCCTGGGATGGTCTTCAGCACGAAACCTTCCTTGAGGACCTGCTGCACCCAGTGCAGAGCATCCAGCCTGCCAACCTCAGGGACACAGAGCTGGGCTTAAGAGCCTGATCGTATAAACTCAGCCAAGTCAAGACTCCTGCCAGCCCTTGTAGGATTCCTAAACTCCAAAGCTTTCCTCAGCCAAATAGGACCTGGGCACCATAAAAGTGGTAGGTCTAGCCTAGAAATACAAAACAAAAGCTTGTGTTGGGAGGAAAGGGTTGAAAACACAAGGATGTCAAGGAGGTAGATTCACTCAAGAGACCTTGCAGCTGCGAATGCTAAAAATATCAGAGTGGGGAAACCCCAGTTATTATGCCTAGTGTTGTTCATCCTCTCCCTGTTTTCAGAAGCAGAATTCCTACGTAGAGATAACACACTCTCACAAACACACCTGGGCCTCCTGATGGACAGAGAGAGAGAGAAGTCAAAAGCTCAGAGACCATAAAAGCACAGCCTTGTGATAAACTGCACATTCACAAAGTCCTTTGATACAAAGGGGCAGGCAGTGGCTCAAACACACACATTGCTGCGATGAACTGAGCCTACAGCAGCCTGTGTCCCCATGTATCTGTAGGCACTGGGATGAGCTGAGCTGTGTCTCCATGCACCTGTGGGTACAGGGGTGAGCTGAGCTGTGTCCCCATGTACCTGTGGGCACAGGGATAAGCTGAGCTGTGTTCCCATGTACCTGTGGGCACAGGGATGAGCTGAGCTGTGTCCCCATGCCCTGTGGGCACAGGGATGAGCTGAGATGTGTCTCCATGTACCTGTGGGCACAGGGATGAGCTGAGCTGTGTCCACATGTACCTGTGGGCACAGGGATGAGCTGAGCTGTGTCCCCATGCCCTGTGGGCACAGGGATGAGCTGAGATGTGTCTCCATGTACCTGTGGGCACTGGGATGAACTGAGCCTACAGCAGCCTGTGTCCCCATGTGTCTCTGCCACTCAGCATTGTTAATAAGGTAATGAAATAAATCTACCCCTCGTGTTTCAGCTGTGGTTTGGTGGTCACCCTGGTTACCTGCATGTGTGGATTCACATACCTTGGAAACAGTATCAAAAAGTCACATGGTATTGAACAGATCCTGAAATTATCTTCTGTGTTTTGATTTGTTCCTTAAAGCTAAAAATACATGATACCAAGCAGAAGAAACATTATTTTAGGTATTTGTAGGTATATCACTTTCAACATATTTAATAAAATAAAGTCTACTGCACAGATATTTTTAATGGTTGTTTCAGCATGTTTTATTCCACCCCGGCGTAGCAAGTTTCCCTTAAAGCAGAGATTGGTTTCAGTACTTCATCTCCACAGGGCAGTGTAACTTCAACTTATTATTTATGTATAATTGCAGTTTGCCTGAATTAGACTGTAATTACAGCCCAGAACCCACAATTGTGCATCCATTTCAACTTTCAGCAATTTTTTTTATTGTAAAGATTTAGTTTCTATTTTTTCAGGTTCTTTTGCTCTGAGTAAAAAACCAGATGAATCTTTCTGAAGCTACGTGTGTAATTTAGGCTGTAATGGAAAAGTGTGTCAGCTTTATCAATTTTTCTTGGGTCTTATAACAAAACGTGGGAAGCTGATTTCTTTGCCGAATTCTTTCCCCCTCTTTTTAAAACATAAATTTTCTTGCCTTTTTTTAATGCAGACAGACAACAACCTTGTACTTTATATGGAGTGCTTCATCCTTGTAATCTCAGAGTGCTTTATAAATAGATAGAAGACATCAAAGAAGGAAAAGAGTGCTCAAGGGCAGAAGCATCACACCATGGCTCTTATTAAGGTAGTAAACCATCCTTTACTTAAAGGGACCATCCTCTATATCTTTTATTTGTTAATAGAGTTACTGCCTCCTTCAATTTACCTCATGTGTCATGGGACTAAAAGGAGAGCTGAATCAATCAGTAAATTTCACAGGAGAAAAACAAAGATAGACTTAATTAATTTGCTTATTACTGTAGAATTTCACCTCGAGAGTCATTCAGCAAAAAAGAAATAGCCTGAAATGTCACCTTCCCCACAAAAAAAACCTACCATCTCTCAGCCAAAATCTACTTTGAAATACAGTTTCAGAACAGGGGCTTTGCAAAGCTGCAGGTCCAAACTGGAGTTGGCACTTGATATTTTCTCTGTTTAGCTACCAGATTAAATGAAATACTTATGTCTAGATTGATCACTTTATCTCAGTCCAAGATAACTTTAATATTCCAAAATAAAGGGAAACGTGATTATTATGTGTTTTACATTCAAAATATACTTTACTGAATAACTGTTTTGCTAGAAAACAACTCCTTTTGCTAAGAGACATGGTACCATGCTCTTCACCAGCACACACCCATTGAAACAAGCTGCAAAGGAATCTTCAAAGATAAGATAGCAGAGCAGTGTTGATAGTCACTTTGTGATTACCAACATTGGAGCATAATCTGAATTGCAACATCAGTATCTTCACTCCTACTAAGCTTCCCTGGTGGTTCAGTACCTATGGGTAACTAAGACTGTTGCCCATACAAAATCTACCTATCAAAATAAATACAGAACCTGCTCTTTAAATAAAATATTTCTCTTTAAAAAGTGACTGCTTTCCATAAAATTTAAAATCACATAACAGGCTACATACTCTCAAAGTTCAGAAATGTTGGTGTGGTGCTTTGTGGGGATGGCAGTGCAGACCACTCACACTTCTGGTGCTGCAGGTTCAGACCTCTTCTGGTGCAGAAGAGAAGACGCCAGGATCTGCAACCATGGTGGGGAGGGTTTCATCCCTTAGACAAAGCACGGTCATGAGCTGCCTCTACCTCTCCGAAATGTGAAATTTTCTAATTGAAATTTTCCAATTTCTGATCAAAATGTGTTGTTAGGCTGCAAGATCAATTGTAATGTTGCATGAAGATTTCTTTCCTTTCAAGTCACATTTTTTACAGTCAAAAGGAAAGAAACTGGTAGATTAAACGAACCCAAATGTGCTGCTGTTTATCTTCTGGACTGAATAATTTTATCAGGATCATCAAATTTCCACGAAACTTGTGTTTGTGCTTGCTGTGCTGATGTTAACAAAAACACCACCCCCACACAGACATTGCTTATCTCAGGGCTGGAACATTCTTACCAAGAGCTGACCTCAACATTTGCCAAACATGCCATGAATAAGGAGCCCTTTCGTGGCTTCTCCTGGGGTGCTCTGGAGGATGGATGCTGTGGTAGAAGAAAGATTTCCACCTCCCTTTCAGGGAGATTTGTGCCCAGCATCTCGTCTCCCACACAGTAGAGCAGTTGTATGTCTCAGGGTGGTAATCCTTACTCCACCAGATTTATTGTACTTGCTCAACTCTGGGACATTTCAAGCCACCTTTTTTTTTTCTATTTCCTTGAAAATCATCCAACTGCAAAAGGTAAAAGATGTTTTAAAGAATTCAGAACGAATTTGCACTCAAGCCACTGCCCTAGCACAAAAATAAATATTTGTGGCCATGTCTGAAAAATGCATGCCAGCCCCCCAATCTGGTTGCCAAGCCTGAAGGGCAGTGTTTTGGTGCTTGGCCCCTCTGCAGTCCATGCAAGCAGCTGACGAGGGCTGTCTCAGAGCAAATATTTGAGGCTTGGCAAGAATACAGTGCTCTCCCGTTGTTTCCTGGATGGCATGTTTGCTTTCAATGAGCTCTTGGAGCATCAGGGTAGTACAAAAACCTTCTGGGATAAGATCTCATCCAGAATATATGCAGGGTCCAGCAACTACTTCCCTGGATGGTTAAGAAAGTGGGAGATTTTTTCTCCTGTGAGACAAGTTTATCTTGTTGATATATCTGGTTACTAATTCTATTATGAAGATAAACAGAACTGTTCACACTGAAGGCTAAATTTTTAAGTACTGGAAGTGAGGAACTCAAATATACAAGATAAGAGAACAAAATGAAGGAAAGACAAGGTAATAAATTATAACAAGGACAAATACTGTGTTTTATTAGCAGTGATCTCAATTTAAAAGAACCTCAAACAATCAAACCGTGTGTGGTCCCAAACTCTAAACAGAGGCTCTTAGCAAATGTCATGCAAGGAATTTTGAGTTCATGTCAGAGCCCTTCAGTAACACACATAGTGAAATCTAATCATTAGATTAGATGTCTGCTTTCTGGGCAATGGGTTAATGACCTGGCCATCCACCACCAGGGTCTCATGTAACACTGTGCAGGGGGCAAGGGCTGTTGTCATGTTTGGTGTAGTTTTTAACACCCCCCCTAACATTGTATGAATACAAATATTTACTCTACAGCAACAAAAGGTGTGTCATGTTTTATACTGTCAAATTAAAGGTAATGAGATTTGCCAATGGAAATCCTGAGGCATCTTTTCAGTAGAGTAAAATGCATGTATATTTCCATTATTAAACTTTTTATAGCCTGCTGCAGGATAGTTTAGTCACACACTTTGGAAATATTAGTGTTAAAAATCAAAAGGCAAAATCAGAAAATTAATTAAAAGATCGAAAGATTCAATTTCAAACCCGGGTGGAGGCACTGCCTTGCAAACATCCCAATTCCTTTCAAGCCCTTAACAGACCCTGCCTGTGAGTAACATAGAGCAGCTTAGATCCATTAACAGAAACAGAGCTGCACAAATGGATTTATAGAAGAAAGGAGATGTATTATTCTTTTACTAATTAAAAAATCCTGACTAAAACCACCAACTTAAGCTTTGGAATTCCAGTAGAATTTTAAATAAGGCTGGGATAGCCCACACAGCTTCTGCAGTGCTGCAGGAGCCACAGCATCAGCTCAGTCGCTTGGTGAGGAGGTGCTCTGGAGCTGGCAGCAGGGCCAAGGGGACTGACAAGACTGACATCTAAATCCAGAGCCAATGGAGGCACAGGAGGCATGGGGATGTTCTTAGAAATCATTGTCTGATACAGAAAGACCCTGAGTGCTAAAATCCCTGCTATTTTCAGTTGTATTGGCTAATTCCTCCTTACAAGACTATTACATGAGTTAATAAATAACAAATATTACCCAAAACAACAAAACTGTCATGGGGGTCGTACCATGATCCATCTTCTCATTCCAGGACATAAATAAATTTAGCATATCAGACTTAGTTGGTACAGTTCAGCACAAGAACCAGTTCAGCTATCAGTTTGGTTAACACATGTTGAAAGCACAAGATTTTGGCTCCATCCTCTCATCTAATCCAAACAACAACTCCACTCAAATCAGTGGCTCAGATCAGGAGAAGAAAGGAGTCATGTCTCAAACCCTGCTGGATGGAGCTGTGTGGAGTTGTGAGCACTGGAGTTCTAGGGCCTCACTGGAGCAATTGTTTTTTAATGCTGCATTTCACCACCAGCTTCACTCGAGATTTGAGGTCTGACCAATACTGAACTCTTCTGTTTTACTCAGCAGAGTTCAAATTAACAGAGTGAATTCTAAGAGGCCTATTAAAAGTAGGAAAAAAACAGAACTTGAAGTCTCATGACCTTAAACCAAATAATCTTGTGACACCCAATACATGTAGAAAGAATAATTTGCAGAAACATGTGATTAGGGATAGCATAAAACAAGTATGAGTGGAAAGGAAGAATGAGGGAGACAGCAAGAAGAGAGGCTGAAGTTTATTCCTGTGCAGTGGGTAACCCAGCCATCAAGACACCTGGACTGGGAAGTGGGGCCTGCAGCCTGTCTGCCTCATTCAGAAGCTAAAAAAAACCCCAAAACCAAAACTCGTTTCCCATCAAGCACTAATTAGAAGACATACTCATATTTGGTTGAAGTTTGGTCTTTATTTTCTACAAAGTGAGCTCAAGATCAGAAATCTTAAAATAGGAGGAAGGAAAAAATGAACAGGATTATTTTAATCTAGCCAATTTCATGGTTTTGGCATTTGGGTATACTATACTAAGAGCTGAATTAATTATACTAAGATATGTGAGGGCAGCACCCATGCTGAACAATCACATGTGCTACCATATGCAAAGTGGCAGATCTATTTTGCTAGATTCATTTAAAAAGTGATTTTAACACTGTTAATTGCAACAATTCACCTTCATCAGAAAAAAATTAGCTCAGAATACTGCCTAACTTCCAGGCTGCAATTAAGAGCAGGAACAGCAGGTCTGTGGTTCCTACTTCATAAGAAAAAAAGATCAGCAATTCCATTTTGAAACAGAAGACAAGTCGACAAAATATTCTTGATGTGCCATTGCTGGTTTTACTGCTTAAATTTTAGTTGCTGTCATTCACAGTGGTCTGTTGAGAAAATAAATTAAAATATACTTCTTGGTATCCATGATAATTTGTATGTATTCCATCATAAACGCATTCATTTTTTTTAACATCGAGTGTCTAATTTTATACTTACTCTCCTGTGTTTACAATAAGTTATGAAGACCCCTTTGTCTTTTTTAAAGGAAGACATGTTTTTTCACATAATTCAGTAAATTTGATGCTGATATTAGTTCTTACCCAGCTAACATCTTCCAGAAGTCATTACCCTCCTTTACCTTGCACCAGCACCTTGATGGCTTAAAGAGCTTGCTGTCCTAAAAGTCTCCAGGCTGTGCTATAGAAAATGTCTGAACATAATTGCTTGAAGAATACATGCTGTAAATTTAGTTTCTGAGCACATAGTGTGTGAAGCTTTCCTTGAAGCACTTTTTCATGTTTCCCATGCAACTCAAGGGAAACATGGGGCCTCTGTTACCACTGATACCCATTTAACAGAGCCTACCTTCTCCATTTGGTCCATTACACAGCTTTTATTCTATCTCTATATAAACTGCGGTAGAAATTTGTTCTCTAAAAGACCATTTTTTTCTTAAAAACAAGAAGCTTTTTGTAGTTTGTCAGTCTATGATCTTGCTTGTGCTTAAAATCTAAGCAGTTTTCCATTCTCTATTACTATTTACTTTTCAGTAGGCTGACAAGCATACACTGATGGCAGACATAGTTTTAAAAAGCTAAATTCTTCTTTTCTTTCCTTTTTATTTTTTCTAGATTTTCTAGAAATCATCAGTCAGTCAGTCAGTCACCAGAAACAAAATATTCTATCTGAAATTATTTTAGCTTGCAGATTTAAGAAGAAAATCAGAAAATAATGTTATGAATAAAGGATATGACTGAAGTCTACTAGAATGAATTTAATCTAGGCCAAGATTTTGTCAAAGTGACTTGTAGGCAAGGCTTGGGATTTAAGTCCTGAGTTTTGGAGACTGTCCATTCAGTTTACTCATTGAAAATTCAATAAAAAATAACAGAGTAATTTGAAGTGTGACAGAAGAAGGTCTGGCCTGTGACTTCTTGTTACATAATTAAAATGAAGAACTGGTGTCCAAGGTTCTGTTAATGCACCTGTGGTGTCTCGGTCTACAACTGTCTGTGCTGCAAAACCTCATTTGAAAGAAAACCGGTAGCAGAGTTAAAAAAAAAGTCACCATGGCCAGGAAAGGAGAAGTCTGTGGGAGGAAGAAGGCAGAGGTACAAAGCAAGATAATCAAACATTTCAGAACATTGCTCAGTCATGAGCTCACAGCAGTGACCTTTTTCCTGTAAAGAGAAGTAAAGGTTAAGCATCAGCCGTGCCTCAGCCAGCCTGGGCTTTCAGCATGATGCAGTTGCTAAGCTCCCCACAATAGGCATCCAAACATATGCATTTAGAAAGCAGTGTGAATCACCCAGGAGTAATGATAGCTGAAGACACACAAGGAATAAAACAAGCAGTCAAAACTCAGTGAAGCACTCTGAAATTTCATTTTGAGAAAGAAATGGCAAAAAAACAAAAGTCCACCCTCAGGTCTCTATAAATAGTCTGAGAAAATTATCATTTCAGATGCAGAGAAACATTCTGCTTCCTCAGGCCTGCACAAGAGGATGCCAAATGACAAAGCCGACTCAGGTTGTGAGAGGACAAATACATTTGACTCTGTATGTGAAGAATTCCATGGTTGCATTTGTAAAGGCAGAAATGCTCACTGGAAGCTCTGAAGCCATGTTTTCATTCAGCAAAGCTGGCTGGCATCGCTTACAGTCCAGGAACAACAGACAAAGTTCTCTCTTTTCATTATGTTTTTTATCCTCAAGCCCAGTCTGTGGCTTGAGCTAAATCTACTGTAAATATTTTGCAGATTTTTTTTCTGGTAAGGCAAGCTGGTCGATGAGAGACCTTGCTGATCATGAAAACAATGTGCAGTTATCTCCCAGCATGAGTTCAATCAGCTGAGAAACTCACAGCTGGCTTAAAAGGAGAGACTTAGAAGCAGGAGGTTAAGTTTGGGGTAACAAAGAATTTTAAGAGGTGAACAGGATGGGATGAAACAAAAGAGATGAGTGGATGACACTGGGTGCTGGGGGCTGCTCTCTGCTGATCACAGCCAGAGCAGGGCACCCTGCATGAGCCATGGACACCAGCTCAGGGCTGCACATTTGATGTGTGGTGTAGAATTCACTCCCTGGAAACATTGAAATTCAGGACATTCTTCAGTCAAGGGGCCTTGGGATTAATTTGGTTTGGCTAGGTTTCTCCCAAATACCTACACAAAAAATGATGCAAATGGCAAGCAGCAAAAGTGATGTTTATCTGTTTTCCTGTTCTCTCACATGGATTTTTGTGCTGAACAGGAGTCATTATAAGCTGTGGAAGTCTTAAAGAAAAGCTGAAAAAAAAATTGATATCCTACAGGAGAAAGGGAAATAAATTCACAAGTCTTCCCACCTCCCCCTCCAGAGAAGCTGGGTGGAACCACAGCCTTCTAAGGTCTAGCAAAAGAGAGGCATGGAGGAAAGATTTTTTTGAAAGTAATTTTAAGCTGTAGAATTAAAAGTGCTTCTGTTTAAATCCATGTGCAACATCTGTGGTGAATATTTTCCTGAATTTTTCCAATAGGACAATCCTAGTCAAGATGAAACTTCTGGAGACAAGAGTGATTTTGGTACCTGAGAATATTCCTTTTTTACTCCCATGGTAAAAGAACAATAGTCTCATAAACCTGTGAAAAATTAACTTTATCAGCAGCTCATCAGGAAAAGAGTAGAGCAGAAAAGTGAAAAACAATTAAATAGAAGATACCAGTTTTATGGTCCAAATCACTTAGTATTTCTCTTAAGCAGATTTCAGTACTGTGCTCAAGTAGTGACACCCATGGAAGAGGCTTTAACACTTTCTTAGCTAAATATGCCAGTATAATAACAATTTTGCAGATTAAAGTGGGAGGATCAGAATAAAACAATGAGTTTCAATGTCAGACATGCATTTTTAGGGCTGTGCAGCAGGATGGTGACACTCAGCAGTATTGTCTGAGGACATGGACTTCAGAAAAAACTGAGTGTGGTGAAATGAGTTGGAAGGATGCAAGCATCAGAACTATTTGTTTGTTTACTAAAGCCTGAGGATTTCCTCTAACAGTTCTTGTAGGTCCTGAAGGCACGAGAAAGGACATCAGAGCTGTGGCTCCAAATAAAAAATACACATGCAGATTGAGCCTTCCTGCTCACTCATCTAAGAAGCATTTAACAGCTCAGTATCTCCACAGAGAAAGCCCTAACTTTAAAAAGGCAGGAAAACATGGTGGTAATAAATGCAAGATTAATGCATTTAAGTACTAAGACAAATCTGTCCTTTTGGTCATATTCTGAGCCTCTTGGAGAATTAAAAAAAAAAAATTTAGAAGGGTGGTGGGGTGGTGCCTTTCTCATCAAGTTAAGGGGGTGCTTCAGCTTCACCCAGAATCTGACCCTGCTTGCCACTATCCAGTTTGGCAGGGCCCACTGGCAGTGGAGCTTCAGCAGAGAGCACAGTGTCACCTGGAACTGAGACCTGTGAGGTTGTACCCTGCCATTCAACACCTGCCCACAGCCTTAAGCCTGGTCTGTCCCTAACTAACCTGAAAAGCCACAAATGTAACATTTTACAGTAGCATAAATGGCTACCAAAGATCAGAGCAAAAGCAGAACAAGGTCTTAGTGGTAACAGACATAATAAAGTGATAAATGCTGAGAATTACTGACTGATTTGGCTTGATGACACATCCCTATTGAGCTGTACCGGAGTGTTCTGTGCAAATCCTCCAGGTTTTCAGAATCATAGAATCTCAGAATGGTTTGGGTTGGAAGGAGCTTAAAGGTAGTTTAGTTTCAATCCCCTGCCATGGGTAGAGACACCTTCCACTTGACCACGTTGCTCAGAGCCCCATCCAGACTGGCATTAACAATGAGATGAAATTCAAATCAAAGTCATACAATGCCCAAGAACTTTATGCTATTTAGAGTTATCAAACTACATCCAAATTTTGAATGGTTAATATTTAATATTTCATTTTTTATTATTTTGATTTGTTTGGTTGTTTGCTTTATACTTGGTGGAGGGGAAGAGTAGACAAACCATGAACAGAGAACTTCAATTTGTCTGTATGACCAGATTGATCAGGCTAAAAATTAACCTGGTTGCAAGTAAATGGCAATATCCTGACTGTAGGAACTGCTATACTGTGATAACGAATTGGGCAAGGAGAGTGCACAGAATCTGTAGCCAACCTCTATGTGACACTGAGCTGAACTTCATATGCATTAACTGAAAGTGCAGCTAAACCTCCAGGTTATCTGCTTCCATCTCCACATAGGCTGACAGGAGAAGCTTGTGCCTTCTCTTCATTAAGCTCCAGGTCTTATCCTCCACTGCCATGTCTAACAAGCAGGAATAGGTTTATTTATGTTCATTCATATGGTCTGACAGATCTTTTCAGCAAAGACACGTATCTGTGCATACTTTAAAACCTGATCCCATTCTGTGACTGACATAATTCTCCTGTAAACCAAGGCCAACTTAACCGTCTTTGCACACAACTCTTCAAAAATTGTGGAATAGCAAAAAAAAAATGGTTGAAATCAGCTCAGCTTTTCAGATTAAGAAATATATATATTTCAATAGGAATGTTCTGTCTGACAAAAACGAAAATTTAAGATTGAACAGCAGGTCCAAAGAAATAAAATCTGCACACTGAAAATCATCTCTGTGATCACCACCTCTCAAGTTTCAAGTGTACAAGAGAGAAGCGAGTGATGCTCAGAACTGGTGTTACCCAAGGGCAACCCTCAGCCACCTGTACTCAACAGAAGAGACCCCTTCTCCCTGGAAGAAACCACCTTACTCCCAGCCCCAGAAATGATGAGGAGATATAGAACAACCTCCAGGTCCTAGCCATGACCCCTCCTTCCTACTGCAAAAATTAATTCTGTCCTGGCTAGAACCAGGACAGTACCTTGTTTGAAAATCCATATACAGCATTTGGGTTTATGCTTTGCCATGTTTGTGATACGTGTTTGCTGCTTGCGAGTTATTTAATGCTCCCTCATTCTTTCCTTGATGTCATCATGTAAATGATTCTTGACAAGCAACACTAAACATGACACATAAAATCATAAAAATAATGAAAGCTGGATGACTTTTATTTCACATTAGAGGATGACTGGTTGTTGGGAGTTGATAGCTTCCTCAGGAAAGAAACACAAGTGTAATGTAAAGGCAGTAGATCCTGCAGAGCAGCACCTTGAGTTGGATTTGATGATCCTTGTGGATCTCTTCCAGCTCAGGAGATTCTATGGTCTGCTCTGCAGTAGAATAGGTGAGATCCCTGTTAGCATCATGTGCTGCTGTGAACTCCACACATAAGAGTCCATACTGTCTCCAGCTTCAGAATCCTTGTGTTCACACCAGGTTCTCAGCTCCCAGCCCAAAGACATGGTGACCCAAGCTACAGAACCTCAGTGTGCTCAGTGCCCAATGGCACTCACAGTGTTTCCAGAGAAAGAAAACCTGAAATACCATCCCTGTTTGCTGGGCCAAAGACAACATCCCCATGGCAGTGCTGCTAGTTGCTTGTAAACATTGGAAGCTGAAGAAGGTTTCTGGAGCCAAACATCTTTTGAGGGCATTTGGGCTCTCATTCATTTCCAATTTCAGAATAAAAGAAAGAGGACTGCTGTAGGAATTAATTAAGTTGATTATATATAAAATTTCTCATCAGGTTATTTTGAACCAAATAAAAGAGTTCTAAGAATCTGATTTATAAATAAAAGGCTGATGTCTAGTCCAGAGACCTTATTTCCTTTTACATTTATGCTAAAAGCAAAATTCAGTTATTTAACGTAGTAATTTCTCTTATATTCCACTTATTCCCAAGCATTTTTAAATCACCATGAGAAAAAAATCATCCATTTCCATTTTACTTCCCAACAACCATCTGAGACACAGGGTGAAAGGAACTTCTCAATAATTACCAAATAATTTATGACCAAATAAATTTGTAGACAGCACTAATTTAATAACCAGACAAGAGGTGACAGTACAGAAAGATCTGTGGAGGTAGTCTCATACCTGAGAGTAGTCAATGACATATTAAATTAAATATCTCTCTCTGGTGGAAACCAACTAAAAGCCTAAAGAAAGGATTTATTAAGTCATTTGTCACTAAATCCAGAATTTTCTCAATACACTAGAATTACTGGAAAGTTCATCCAGCCAAATATGAAAGGGCTTAAAGGACCCCTGTCTTGGAGAGGCTACAACCCTCCTCTTTTTGCAGACACAGGCCCCAAAAGTTAGGTTTTCTATGGTTCCTTCTGCTGTTTTACAAATGCTTACAAATGCTTATAAATTACAGCAAAAATACTGTTAAAATGACTGCAGAATTCATCATCAGCACAATAGCAGTATCTGTCATTACAGAAAGACAGATATAAACATTATAAACATTCCTAAATTGTGATAACTTGGGAATAGGAGCAGTATGACACAGCTTCCATAACTGTGACTGGCAACAGCTTCAATATCTAACTGTATAGGGGGAAAAAAACCAAGCTGTCTGATGAGCTGATGTAGTATTTGACAGTATTTCCACTTTTAGGTTGCAACAAAACATAACCGTCAATAAAGTCCAAGGTCAAAGTGATCTTGCTGTAGAAGACTATAACTCTTACTGGTCTTGGCAGGAGTTGTTCCAGCTTATACTAACCCTCAGCCCGGGGCAAACTGCACTTCCAGATTCTTCCCTTTATTACATATTTCATTATCTCAGCATATTCATTATTGCTATAATTGTTTATTGAAAGCTATTATGCTGTGATAGATCCAATAGACAATTGATTTGAGTGACTGGGCTTGTACATGTGATGGGTTTCAGGTCTGCCCCATGGAACAAACAGGCACCTTCTGGAAATACGCTTGACAGAAGCCCTTGCACTTTCTTTGGAAATTCCAGAAATTGCCTTTAATTGAGACGGTCAGCTTGAGTGCATCACTCTGAAACTTTCTTTCTCTCATGTACTTTAGGGGGGTTAGATAGCCACAAGGTCACAGAGGTGGGAATTCAAAGTACTGAATGTACTTGGAGACTCCAAAGAAAGCAGAGGGCACAATTTAAGAGTGGAATTTCTGCTTTGGTACCTCTGGATGGTGCAGTTTGAGTCTGACCCCTCAAGGGCCGAGAGCCTGTGGAGGAATGACCAGTTCCTTGTCAGTTTGAAGCTCATGTATTGTACCATGACCTAAAGTCAACTGAAAATAGCGACTTTAAAGTCAGCCTTGTTTTGAAACATACGGGTATATCATACAATTTTAACCAAATAGCCTTTGTTTCATATATAAACAACAGCTGCTAAACAAACAGCCTTCTAAGAATGATTTGTTTCCAAGTCTCTCAGTTTAGAATTAATCTTTCTGGGAAATAGTTATAATGTCACAGCCAATACATTTTTGCCCCATGATACTTGTTTTGCAAAATGAAAACCAACAGTTACAGCTTTAAGAGGGAATGAGCACAGCAACTACTTAACAATTTGTTCTTGGCAGGATCTGACCATGTCCCAATACCCTACAGATTAATGTTTTTATAATGGAAAAATGCAGCATTCAGCAGGAAAAGATTATTGCTGGCTGGAGTGCAAAGCAGAACATTGCTTCCTCTGTTCACTTCTAGCACAGTATCTCTCCTCAAAGCTCTGCTATCCCACCACTTCCAGAAAACTGCATCACAGACACCCCTCCAAGCTCCAGATATCCCAGTTGCTATCTTGGAAAATGCTTTGTGGGAGGGACTTTGCAGTTTCACTTGCAAGCTATATTACAGGCTCCCTGTTCAGGAAAAAGCAGGACGTACATCTTTGCCTTCTATCAGCTCAGCTCACTGAACCATTCCTCCAGGACTTTGACCCTTTCCACGTGCTGGATATCAGAGTCAAAGCAAGCACGTATGAGTAAGGTCTTCACCCTCTGCCAAGTTTGATGATGTGTCTTTTCTCCATGGGAAGAATGATAGCAATTCACAGAAATGAAGGGACTTCACAAAGCAGCCCCTGGATGTGGTCCCATGTATGGGTACAGCCACACTGTCAGTGGCAGTGGTTTCCAACATCCCTCCTTCCAGCAGCAAGGCCTGATGCAAACCCCATTGCATGCCAGGAGGAAGCACAAAAGGTCAGAGACTGTCTCTGCACTGAAGCACGGGGCACCAGGCAGAAGCTCATCATGCCTGTGGGGAGCAATGGCAGACCTCTCATGATTTTTGTAGATTACCTTGATCCAGGGTCATGGTGTGGGAACCATTAGTCAAGATAGTAAGCAATAAAACAGGATGCTAAATTATTTCATTCCAAATATACTAATGTACAGCATCACCTTCTGCTGCAGTGCTGCCCCAGCAGATAATGTTGAGCCTATGGTTTCCTTTGGGGAAATTAAATCAATTTATTCATCAATACACAGCAGAGTTTTTGTCACAGGTAAAGAATCCGTTACAAATTTGTAATTAGCTTACATTTATACTGAGACAAAGAGGAAAATATCCTTTTTCAGCTGTATTTACAACTACATAGCATGGAAAGCAAAGACATTTTAATATGTTTCTAGATTTATGTACATTTTAAACTTCATCCAGGGCAATGCTACCCTGCTACTTCAGCCTGCCCTAGACTGACACAGCACAGGCCACCAGCCTGTGCAATGAAAACACTGGTTTTATGGAGATGAATGAAACAGTGCCAGCCCTTTTGCTGATCAGAAAATCAAAGAGAGGCATTTTGAGGCAAAGTTATGTAGGTGGATAAAGTGTCAAGTAGGGAATACACAGAGAGAGCTGGAAGTGTTTAGATTAGGACACATTGACTTTATCTACAGGACAGGATAAAGTAATTACAGCCAGTGTTTTCTATCTGTTCACAGCAAGTAGGGCACTTACTATTGACTACAGGAAAATCAAATAAGACCTTGGACACACCAATGGTAAGAGTGACAAGAGACAGGTGCCCATTACACACATAGAGACTTGCCACATCAGTAGGAAAAGTGCCTCCTTTTTCAGACTATGGGGTTGTCTGGGCCTAATATGCTTGATCTTGATAAAATGGTTATTGTAAATACACACCAGCAGGGCACACAGGGATAAAACCCACCAAGACTACAGCTAAGCTCAGTTACCCTGGAAGGTTATCAACCTCTCAGAGTGAGAAATAGCTGACAGTATCTTAAAAAGGGGGGGTTATTCTATATGAAACATGAACATAACAGTACCAAAACTACATTGAATGGAAATAAGCCACAGTTTAAAATCAGCAGCATTATCAAATTTTTAAAAGAGATTTATGTGACATGTGCAGTGCACAAAAGAACTGTTACAGGATGTCAAGGCTGGATTTTCACAGTCTTCAGGCCTTCAGCCATGCTGCAGTTTGTGTCCAGCATTCAGCAGCAAGAAACATCTAGAGGAATTAGTAATGGAGAAGAGGGCTCTGGTTGCCCTTATACGCTCCAGGAAATGTGCTTGGGAGCAGCATTTGCAATGAAGGTCTCCACAATTTGTGCATGTGCTTAAAAAGCTCTACTGGTCCATGTGAGAGTGACAGCAATACCTCTTCTTATTTCATTTTGATGAAGTCATTTCCTATGAAAGATGTCAGCAAGGCATAATTCTGCATAGCAGAATGGTGTCTTTTCTTGGACACCTACATCTTCCCTGATTTTTTATGTTTTCCATTTCCAGTACAGCCAGAAACTCACTAAAAGCCTTAAGGGTTTTTCATTTTTCTGGTTCTACAGAGCTATTGAAAACCCCATTGCCCTTACAAACGATAAGGGAATTTCAGTGCACATCTGTGGGGATGCCTCTTAAATCAGTGAAATTGACCTGTGTTGGTAGACCATGTGTTCCTTTTGTTTTATATTATTACCAGTTAAAAACCCTTCACTAAATGTAATGAGTCACTTTCTTATTTCTAGAAATACAAGATTCTGCTGACTCAGGGAAAAAATAATGAAGAATCTTATTTTACAGCAAAAACTTGAATGCTTGTTTAATAAGTAAATTTATTGCAGTTTGTGGTTTTCATTTCCTCACAAAAACCACCAGCAGAACAGATCTTCTCAATCAAATGCATTATTGGCCCTGCTCCACCTTCCCATTAACAGTGACTCATAAGCTAGCGCTTAAAAAATAAACCTGATTTACTTTAAATAGAAATAGAACAGAAAATAAAGGCAGCTGAAATATTTCAGGTGCTGAAAAAGAAGGCTGAGGAGCTGAATTTTAATACTAAGTGATCTGGAGCACAGCTACTGCATCTTCCTAAATAGTGTGGTGCTTGCTGTGCAAAGGCTTTCTGCTCTGGGCTTAATGCACGTGACACTGCTGATGGGCCCTCCTAGGTCTCTAATGCTGAGCTTTGGATTTAATGCTCCAAACAGTTGGAAGAAAAATGCCTTCCCCTATGAGTGTTAGTTATAAGGTTCTCAGAAGTGAATTGATTGCAATCTCCCATTATTCATCATCTAAGGCATTACACCTGCAGGTCTAACTGAAGTATTTATGACTCTATCCAACAGAGTTATCTATGCCAAACTCCAGGCAAGGTTGCTTGTACCAAAAATTAGGAATGTAATGGACTATAAAGCTGCCAGGAGCAGACAGCTGCTAACTTCTCCATGAGCTGAGGACAAACACAGCCAGCAGGATAGCAAAGCCCAGCACGTGCAGAGGAAGGAGGAGACAAGTTCAAGGGTGCTGGCTGGAAAGGCTCTGGCCAGGCACACTCACTTCCCTACCAGCAGGGCTGAAGCTGTGCAGAAAGCAGCCAAAGTGTAAGGAAAAGGTGAAAACAAGTTTATGCAATATGGACACAGCATGCTACATGAGGAAAAACAGCCTTATGTTTATGAATATTGAAAAGGCACAACTAACAAACCCCTCTGAGATGCCGAGTGTATCAGCTTGGCCGTCGCACAGGCAGGAAATTAGATCTACCCACCTTTTATGTGAAGGAGAGCAGACAATATGAGCACTGCTCATATATAAAGTGTAGATGCATTGCAGGAGATTTCCTCTCCCACTTGCTCTGTGGACTCTGCTGCAGGCACTGAAGGTGCCAGAGTACTCACCATACAGAAACAGGAGAGAAATTAATCTTCCTGAGCCACTTAACAAACATATGCTTGGGCAGACAGGCTTTACTTAGGGCTTTGAAGTCCTAAACTAAACATCCAAATCAAAGACAGCTAGTACAGATGGAGGAGCAGAAGGTTATTGACTCAGACAACAGAGCTTGACAAGCAGGGAGCTCAGTGCTGCAGCAGCTGCCCTTTCAAAATGGGATTTATCAAAACACAACAAAATGGGGTTCACCCTGTGCAAGCAGTGCAGGTGTGCACAAGCAGAGGCCTTGCTTTTGGGATCAGATGTCATCTTGGCATTTTCCATTTTCAATGAGACCCAATATATGCAGGAAGCAGAAGTTACAACACCTGTTGCATCCTTAGAAGGTTTAGCAAAGCCCACTGAAGTTAACTGAAGAGAAGGGAGGAGCAAGGTACCTCCACGGCCTTCCCCATCCCACAAACTTCAACTTGCATTGAAGAGCAGAGCTAGCAAAACATTCACAATTGCAACATAGCTTGAATCAATGGGAATTTCTGTGTTTTTCTGGTTCTTACTATTGTTTAATCCTAAAAGATAATTTGGAAGTTTACCTGATTGCCATTGGCCAAGATTTCATTGACTCAAAAAGGGGCAAGTTCAAACATGAGATGGAAAAATGACCAAAATATGAGGGACAAGGACATAAATGTAGCAGATAAAAGAGAGTATAATCATGTCCTAACTTTAAGTTACCACATCCACAACTCTTCCTTCCTCCCAGTCTCAGCTCAGTAACACAGTTCAGCAATTCCAATCGCAAATCATGAATTTGCATTTATAGAAGTCCCTTCCTTATGGCAAACTGTAGAATCATAGAATGGATGTGTTGGAAGGGACCTAAAGCAACATATAATTCAAATTCCTCTGCTGTAGGCAGGGACACCTTTCACTAGACCAGGTTTCTCGAGGCCCCATCCAGCCTGGCCTTGAACACTTCCAGAGCTTGTCAGCCACAGCTTCCCTGGCAGCATTGTCACAGTGCCTCACCACCCTCGCAGGGAAGAATTTATTCATAATATCTAATCTAAATCTATCCTCTTTTAGTTTGAAGCCATTTCTCCTTGTCTTATTACTATATGCCCTTGTAAAAAGTCCTTCTCCCTTTTCCCTGTAGCCTCTTTAGGTGCTGGAAGGTGCTCTAAAGTCTCCCCAGAGTCTCCTCAAGGCTGAACAATCCCAGTTCTTTCAGCCTGTCTGCATAGGAGAGGTACTCCAGCCCTCTGATCATCTTAGTGGCCTCCTCTGGAGTCGATCCACCAGGTTCACATCCTTCTTAAGCTGAGGTCCCAGAGCTGAGTGCAGAACTCCAGGTGGTTTCATGAGAGTGGGGCAGAATCACCTCCCTCTTCCTGCTGCCCACACTGCCCAGGACACGTTTGGCTTTCCAGGCTCCAAGTGCACATTGCTGGGTCATGTTGAGCTTCTAATCGACCAACACCCCCAAGTCTGCCTCCTCAGGGCTGCTCTCACTGTCACTGTGCACAGAGTGGCAATTTATCTGTGCGAATTAGAAGTGAACAATTAAAGAGCTGATATTCGTAAAAGGAATGTTCATAGGGGAAAATTAGCAAAGGAAAAAAATGAGTAACTTGTGGCAGCCAGAGGGCAGGAGGAACTGACATGATGTTATTGCACACTTCATGCCCATGCAATATTAATGCAATCACCATGACAACCACGACATGCTCTGAAATTATACACCTTTACAACTATGGAACATCTTCTGAAGAAAAAAACACAACTCAGCTTGCAGGAAGGCTGCTTTAATCTAAAATCTACCCTTCTTTTTATAAGGATTCAAACACTTCTCCAACATATTTTTTTCCTAAAGGCTACTGTAAGTTTTTTTCTAATGTGTATCTGGCCCAAGCATAGCCATGGCTGTCTGGTTCTTTTTCCATACTGAAAAATAAATGTGTGCTCTAAACTGACATCATTATCATTTAAAGGTAAAAAATCGTACAAGAAAAAAAAATTCTGCATAAAGTACCTGATCAAAGTCTTATAAAAATTGAAATATTCAACATGTCAAAACCAATTATGGCTACATCCACCAGACACCTTGCTTAATCAAGAGCTGAGGTAGGATGCATCTTTTACATTTCTGTAGGGTTAGCACAGTGTTTTTAGTGAACAAATAATCTGGATCACACTGAGAATAAAATGGGAAACTACATAATGTAGGAACCAGAATAGCAGCCATCAAGTAATTGCTCAGAATAGTAATATAAAAGCCACCAGACACTGTGTCATGACAATGTTATCCTTTTCATAATGTATTCAGAAAAATCAAAATGACATAAGCAGGCTTTAGTAATGATGCCTCACTTCTAGAAAAATGCCTCATGTGGATTGCATACACTGCAGTCCTCTGCTTTTTATAGTCTTGTTACATTTCCTTCCAAATTGAAACCAGGCTGTGATTCAAATGTACATTCTTCCACTCATTTCAGATGGAAGTGAAAACATCGAAGTACCTCAGGTTTATTAGAGAGAAAATGAGGAGTTTTGAAATGAGAAATAGTGAAAACAAAGTGGTAGGTGTCCTGCCCCCAGCAAAATTTGGGGTAGAGGCTCAAGGTAGCAGCTACTTAACTTTTGTTGCCCTGTTACTGTGGATGGATGCAATGGATAGTGTGAGAGGGATATCAGACTCACTTCGTGCAGTGGCTGAAAGTCCTCATCAAACAAAATACCTTAAAAGCATGTAAGAGCCTCAATATCCCTACTTATTTTCATAAAAAGCTGCAGATGAAAAAAAATAGGAAAAAAAGAAAAAAAAAGGAAACAAAAAAGAGAGATAAATAGAGGACTCCTTGATGCATTAAAATCAAGTTCAAAAGTCCAAAACTTATGCAGCTTCACCATTTCCTGATTGGATACACTCATGGCTCTTCCCACTGGTTTAGCCTTACCAGGACACTCAGAATTCATGACAGACATCAACATATTTCAGTGTCAGACAGTCACTCTAACACACTGCCAGAATAACCCTGCACTAGGTTTGTCTCTCTCACTCCAAGCAGACAGTGGGAGCACAGCTCTGGTGGCAGGAGATGCTGTGCCTCCAGAGCCATTTCCAGGCACAGGAGCAGACAGATGCTGTGGTGCCAGGTGGCTGTTCCTGACCACAGCATTCATCCAGTTGAAAGCCTGGACACTGACCTCAGCAATAGACACACATATTAATGAGAATTCTCCAGCATCTCCACTTTTTTCCTCAACCCCACACTGGCTTGTGCCATGTGCTTGTCTTGGGAACAAAGTTAACACCACAGGAGACAGACTCTGTGCAGTTGTGACCCCACTCAGGAGAATAGACCAAACACTGCCATTTAATTAATTCCTGCTGCCACCATGCTTATAGTGATACCTACAGATTTTAGGTTTTTTATACATTTTTCTTATTTTGTAGCTTTGTTGAGTGTCAATGCATGGTTATATAGTTCCTTGTATTTTTCCTGCACTTTCTCTTGGATTTTAGAATAATAAGCTAACCCTTCTAATGCATACTTGGAATTCTGCTAGTCTTAAGAAGAAGCAGCCTGACAGAGACTTTTTTTTCCCACTAGAATTTAAAAGACATAACAAGAAAGCCTCTGGCACAACTCCAATGGGGCAGAAATTGCCTAACCAACTGCTCTTCTAATTGGACAATATTTTCTAGACTAATGAAAATTTGTTAAACTTATAAAAATTGTAGAAATCTGGTGCCAGGTGTGCCCATAACCATGGAGGCACCTGGAAGCTTCCATTAAAGACCTGCTTTTTATCTTACTATTTTAACACTTTTGCAAGTTTTCTTTTATGTTTTTTGGGGGTTTTTTAAGGCAACACTAGCAGATGTGAAATTGTCCCAGTGACAAAAATTCTTGAGCATAACTTAGTGAATATAACAGTGTCTACTTCTGGCAGTGGCTGACTAATGCAATATGGGGTAAGAGTTGCTAAGGAGAGAGTGGGAGCCCTGGAGAGAAATATTTACTGTGTTGACTAAACCTCTGTGTGCTTTGCCACAGTAAGAACAGCACCCTAGCATGGGAGATCAAACATGGGCTTGGGATAAAGATAGACAACAGTCTTACACTTTCAGATGAAAAGTTATATAATCAGCAAAACTAACCAAGAAATGTAGGACACACCAAATGCTTCTCCTGCAACCCTCCCTGCCAAACGCTATATAAAAAACCAGTCAAGTAAACTAAATCTGAAAATTCTTAGGACACATTTTGTCCTACATTTAGTTAAAATATTGTATATGTGTATATACTAAAAGAACGTGGAAGGGTTGTATAACAGCTTTCTTTGGAAAATACTGAAGTCAAACATGAGACTTATTCAAAGCTCAGTTCCAGTGACACAATTTCATTCGTGACACTAATTTCTGTGCTTATATTGGCAGGAGCCATTGAGCCACCCACTATAACAAATATTAGAGCATATTTTTAATACATTGGTTTTGGATATACATTTATGCACATTCACTAAAATGAAACCACTTCTGAAGCCAATGAGAAAAAGCAGAAGGTATTTTAAGGGCAAATTTCAGCCAAACCTGCTCAAACTGGTAGGATCAGATAAAGCAAACATTGCTAAATCTTTGGTTCTGTATGGAGTAAATCAGGCTACAGCCCCTTCTGGAGGCCTGAGATCACAGCAGGAGACCCTCAAACTCTCAGCTCCCCAGCTGAGCTCAAGCCCCACTCATGGAAGCCTGACAAACACCAGACTTCAATCACTACATCATGCCTCTCCAACTTACCATTTACCCTAGAACTTCTACTATTATTATTTGGGCTATCAAAACACCACGAAACACCATGAAGAACACTACTTTGAAAACACACAACAAGGTGCCCCATAACCTTGACAAAGCTCTGTAGCCTCAGCACAAAGCAAGAATCAAGAGATCACACATACACTGGTGTAGAAAAAGCAGTGAAACAATGTTGATCAGCACCGCTAGCCAGGATCCCAGTACATCAGGGTTGACAATTATAAACTAAGCCAATGGAACTGTGCTGATTTACTGAGAAAACATCCTGTTGAGTTTGTATTGTGCTTAACTGCTGCTTCATATTTAATTATAAAAATCTTAAAGCAGCACAAAAGCCTACAGCAACACAGTCGTTGCCTGCTGTGCACCAGCTGTCTGCAGTGACAGAGCATGACAGATAGCCCCAGCCTTGAGGAGGGTCTAAGGACTAAAGCAGTCCCTCAGCAACCAAAATCACCGGCTTCTTCATGCATTACAATCTTTGCTGCAAGAATACTTTCCCACTGTGCCCATTGCCATCATTGGGAAATAATTATTGTTGTCTGGACAGATACTGTTTTCATTTACATCACTGGGAATAAAAACACCATGAGAAAGAAATTACAGGGCTAGAATTTTAATCCTAATGCATCCTTTGGGAAGACTGAAGTGCAAATTCTCCTGATCTTTCCAGTGCTGCCCACTGGATGGGCAGCAGCTGGTACCCAGCCCAGGGGATGCTCCAGGACTCTGCCAGGCCATGAAAGTCCCACTCCCAAAGCCAGGCAGCACAGCTGCTTCCAGGTGTAGAGGAAGTAAACAGAACAGGCAGAAATCCTTTCAGGGAGGAGAAAAGCCCACGATGGCAACCTGGTGTACAAGTTAGGGCTCATAGTTAATTGGGGAGAGAAGACTCAGATTCACCCCTGATCTGTGTTTTGGGGGAACAGGGAATCTAAAATGGTATTTTTTTTCCTCCTGGACAATTTAATGTGTCAGTTTCAGCAAATTACTGTCATTAAACATGTTTGAAAGCAGTTGTAAGGGAAAAATCCAAAGATAGTCATGCACAGAACCACGTTGCCAGAACTATGGCAAGAGTATTTAATATTTTACAGGAGGTTAGAAGAAACTTATAATAGTGATAAATTATGAAATAACCAAGCCAGAAGAGATTTTTATTTCTGCCTTCAGCTGCTGAAGATGAATGCCTGATAACTCCCAAAGGATGTTCCCTCCCCTCTTCGGTCCATACCGCCTCCCAAAAAAAAAAAAGGAAAACATAAAAAAAGCTCCAAGTTTTCTGCACAGACTGAATCCAAGATCAAAAGAAATGAAGTTAATGCAAGGGGAATCAACACAGAATATCACTCATAACTTTTCCCTTTTATTTCCAGTCTCCCCTTCAGGTGTTTATCACTTTTCCATCTGTGTCAAGAGAGGCTCCCTATGATTTTGGAAAATCAGTTGTGATAAAAATCATGCTAAAAATATTTCAGTTGCAAAATATGATGCTTCACAAAATACCAGAAGGCCAGAAATAATTCACAAGGAAGCTTTCTAAATGCTTCAAGAACACTCCTGATAAAATTGCACTCTGAATCATAAAAAACATAGGAGAGAGTGGGGTCCTCAAATAAATTTAAAGCTAACTGAAACTTTTTGTACATTAACATTTATAAAGAAGAAAAATGAACAAAAACATTGAAGATGTTTTCAAATATACTTTCCTAATACAAAGAGGTCCCTGGGTGGATATTCACAGCTCTAGTTCAGAAGTTTTATATATAAATTTTCAGATAAAAGTGAGAAATTTAGGTGGGATTTTAAGGAACTCGTAACATGTGCTACCTGAAAAACACTGTAACAATGGGATTTTAGCGTATCATCACTTGTCTGCAGAGCCAGGCACTATGGCTCTGTGCTGCTCCAATACCATTGTAAAGTAAAGCTCATGAACTGAAAACACCTTGAAAGTTGAGTTTGCATTTACCCTTGACTGTGAGCACACACATGGTTAATCCCACAACCCAGCTGACAGGACTAATCCATGTCAGCTAGCTGCTCCACTGGCTGCATGCTCATGTGTCAAAAACCAGTTCCTATTCTGTCTCAGGCAACTCCTTGACTCATTATTATTTTGCAAAAAGACCCACTACCTCTATTTCTGACTAATTCACTTAATTATAATCCCTCTATATGCTTTAACATGTTAATTCCTCTGTGCCTTTGGAATGGGCTGCATTTTTCACGTGAAAGGAAGATTGAAATCCAAAAGTGAATTTTAGCTATCTGCAGTCTATACCTTACAGTATCATTTTACAAAGCCAAGAAGAAGTTTAATGTTGCTCCTCCTGAAGCAGAGCAGTAAGGCAATATTAGAAACAATCTTGTAAACCACACTTCAGTGTGCTACATTTGAACTGCTCCAGAGCTGGCTCTGAGACATGCTGCAAAAGCAAGAAAATCCTGTGACACAGAAGGGCAAAAGATAGGCAAGAACCCAGAACTATTAAACTCACTATAGACTGTATTATTTTTGATCATTTGTTTGTGACAACACCCTCTCCACTGCCTTTCTTCCAATGTGTTTTATTTTAAATGACAGCACATAGAAAATATCATACTGTAAGACCCAGTGCAATAACAGATTTTCAGATAATTCTCATCTTACTACACCTGATAAACATGCAATCATTATATGCAAGCAGGCCAAATTACATGGCTGAATAACTTAGCTCTCTGTGTGTATAAGAGTCACAATAATGAGCATTAAGTTAAAATTTGTAATTTTTAATCCCTTGCTATATTATACACTAATACTTGCGCAAAGTTAAGCAAGCTCTCAGCATAATTACCACATTTAAATATTATTTCTGAGATAAAATTGGTTTAAACCAAACAAATATATAGCAACTCACTAGTCTTCACTGTCTGCCACTTCTGCTTCAGCACTGTGGGACAAGTTTTTAATTTCAGCCTTTCTAGGTGGAAAACTCCAAACTTTCCATTCCAAACTTTCTACCTGCACCCTGTAACAGATATTACAATGCCAATTAAATGTGCTACTGCTGTCCATGCTGTTCTTCAGCTAGAGCAGCCACGCTAGGCTTCTGCAATCCATAGCAAGTCATAACAATAATATTATTGTCTGTGGATAATCATCTGTGAGAACTGCTGACAGAGGGGAAGAAGGAAAGACTCTCCATTATGCTAAATCCAGCTTGGAAGAGCCCAGAGGGAGGGGGAAGCACAGACTCACAGCCCTGAGGTGCTCTCAGAGCACCCTACCATGCTCCAGGAACCATCCTCCCTCAGCTTCCCAAGGCTCTGACATGTCCAGGTGTGGCCACACAGCAGGGCCAGGGGCAGCCTGTGTTGTCTGTGTGCAGCAGCTCTGTTTCTTGGAGATTCTATGCAATAAAATGACCAGAAAGCCAGAAAGGGTTGAATCTCACCTCCTATTCTACAAGACAGAGGATGAGGGCAGAAAATATTTCTTCTGTAACATCACCTATGTTATGGAGAAAGCTTGGCTTATCACAAGAGCCTGTGTTGTCTCAAGAGCATCAAGAGAAATCAGGAGTTTAGATGTACTGGAGCAGTATGGTTAGACCTACAGGACAACCTTTGGAGCTTGCAAGTCATCTCCAATTCATCTTCAGTTGCATTTACTAATGAGCAGCAAAGTGAGCACTTTGTTGGTTTGAAGAATTTTTAGAATAGAATTTGTTCTACAGGTGTGTCGAGTAGCCAAAGCAGAAATGAAGGCTGCTGCGAAGAATTAAAGCAGATCAGAAGAAAAAAAAAAAAGGAAAAAAAAAGATGTTCTATTCCTTCACTGGTGCAGTAGTGCTGTTTTGCTTCAGCAATACATTTGTTGCCACTGTGAAATAGGAAATTGATTGGAGAGAGTAGAAACAAGGAATTCACAAAAGCCTGAAATACCAAAATTGTTTGTCAGTTTTAGGGAATGTCTATTCTAGAATACTCCAAAGAGCTTTTGATCTTTGCTTCTTTTTTTTCCCTCTCACTCACAGACAGTTGTAAATCTAGGTCTGGAAAAACAAGGGTTTACTTGCAAAAAGAAAAAGATTAATTTTAGAAGCTGTTTTATGCCTCTTATTTTGGATTATCAGGCATTTTACATATTTTCTTGGAGTTTTTACTTTGTTAAACTATAGGTCCAAATTCATTAACATACTGTACTTGTTTTACTCTGCCCAAAAGAAGAAAAGTGGCTATAAACTCTGCTGAAAAACACCTGATTATACTTGCTTTGTATGGACAGAATGAAAAAATCCAGCAAGAATATATCAGTCAGCATGGACACAAAAATCTATTTCTATTGGTAATAGATAATTTGCCATCCTAAAATGTTAAGCTTTACATGGCAGACCTGCGTCTTTGCTTCTGACGCAATTTCCATCTTTGCTATAACTTTGAGATACATCTTAAAAAATACATAGTAGGATTGTAGTTCATGTTTTCTAAAGGTCACTTTTACCACATTTCCAAATCTGTTGATGATTGAGCTTAAGCACCAGGGGAATGATTCCTGTAATGGCTTTGTCTGTTCAGTGTCTATTTCTCTCTACTTCCTGAGGGAAATCAAATAATGAGGAATATTCAAGTCCCTGGTCACATATGTGAAAAGTTCATAAGAGATTTCTGTATTTATTTTCCTAAGAGAAAAGGGATTCATCTCATCTGAATTACTCTGTTTATAAAGCGTTACATCCAAAGCATACAAAAGTCAATTCAAGTGTTCTGAATAACATTAGTAGACTTACCATCAGGCCTTAAAGTCATTTATGGGAGAACAAAGATGTCCCTGTATGCTTGGATTTTTAGATTGAAAGCATTGAACTTGTTCATTGTGAATAAGTTAATGATTTGTTGTACTTTCAACTCCAGATACAAGTCAAAGACATCTTGGAAGGCCACTTCATCATTTTCTCCTCACCTCCCTTACTGTTACACATTGCAGCCCAAAGACACTGTCAGGTCTGTATGCAGCAAACCATACACACAAGACATGTGAGTTATTCAGTTTTCTTTAGAGTTTGCAGCACTTTCCCTGAGCTGTTAATGGAGCTGTCTGGGTACTGGCTCAGCCAGATCAAGAGCTATTTACTTGTCTTCCTCTCTCTGCTGGATCATCTACATTTTTACATGAACTAGAAGATGAAAAGTTCTCAAAACTCTGTGATTTAATATACTCACATTTTAAAAAATGTAACACCTTGCAGATCTCAATCATAATTAGCAATGCAATGTAGAGGCTGTTTAACCAGAATCCCCCCTTCACTAAAAGTCTCACAATATTTTAAAAAGTTTGGGAGGTTTTTAATTACTGTAAAGTGTTTTCTTTAGGAAAGACACAGTCAGCAGACCACCAGCTTGCAGTGTTCAAGTAACAGAAATACATTGTTGGGAACCCTTCCTGCTAGACTGCATCTGTTCTGCCTATTTAATTCCATTATTTAGTCATGCAATATTCTCTCTTGGACTCATCAGAAAGCAGCAATACAATATTTTGAGGACAGAATTATAAGCAAGCCTACCTTGAAGTAGCAATGATGCCTGGCAGTGCAGTGCACGTGATTTACATCACTTTTGAAAGTAGTTGAAAATATTAGAATGCAAAGACTGAAGAATGTTTCCAGCAGACCGGGTGCAATCTTCACTTTGGAGTTACTGGATCCCAAACCCCCAATACTGAGTCAGTCTCAATCACTCTGAAAGCACCCTGAGTTAACAGCATGTGCAACTCAGATCTAGCAGCAGAAAGGGGCGTTCACTGGATACTCATTATTGCACTCTAACACTTGTTTGCTGAAACCCTGGGAACTTCTTCCCTTTCAATCTTGCAGTTTCTAAAAGAGCAGATCTCCATTTGCTTTTGACACTCAGAGCCAATGTAGCTTATCAAACAAGATGAATAGAGCTGGCATCAAACATGCAGGAACTCTGAGGGTCCTGGCGTTAGGCAGAACCAAGTCAGAGCTTCACCCAACCATATGCAACGTGACAGGACAGAGATACCTCATACGAACAGAACAATTATACAAAATATGAAATATAGATATAAGGCCTCCTGAAGAGGGAGTCATACACATATAGCTTTTGCTTCTTTGCTCAGCAAACTTGCCATAGTCTACAGGATTTTTGTCTTTTGTGTAGGAGAGTGATAACCCTTTTCTGAATATATTTTTTTGTCTATGGATGCAGGATCCCCCCTCTCTGGTGGGCACATATACCACCTATGTGGATGATATGGGATACATTGACACTGAATTCTGAAAACAGGACAATCTTTCTGATTTTTACATTAGCTGACGCATTGCCTCAGTGACCCTTTTCACTCCCCTTCAGTTTTTCACTCATAGGAAGGGAATAACTACTTTTTTCTTTAAATGAAGTTCTTTGAATGAATATTAATATACTTACATGAATAAATTCTGTAGCGTGAATGAACTCTGTAACACAGCGCTACTAATAATTTCTGTAATATATGTATCATAACATATTTATTTATTTATGAAGAACTTAAGGATTAATAAGATTTGTATGAATCTTGATTAAATGTCTGCATTAAGATAAAACACTTCACAATAGTGTTAAAATGCACAGTGCAAAAGGTAGCTGAAAGTAATCAATGCAATGAGGACAATCCTTCCCCTTAGAGCCAAGTACACATGAATATCAAACACTTCAAACAGTATCAAAAATGTATATTGCTTGGAAAAAAGAAAATAAGAAAATGAATGGAATTTTTCAGGGCTGAAATTTAATAATTTTTGAGATTAGACTTCTGTTGGAAGTCTCGTGTACAACCATTACACATTTAAGCAGACCTGACCAACCTGCTCAGGGGAGGGGAAAGAAAAGCAAAAACTCCAACACCAACCAAAAACCAGCAAAAGCAAGAAAACTAACTGGAATTTGGAATATAATTTATAATCTTTGTGCTAACACAAAAATATCATTGCTGTTAAAGCAATCTCCTTAAACAGGCTCATGAGTTACAAATTTCATTTGAAACAAGTATCTTTAGCTTGAGTCAAGGCACTTAAAAAGATAATTTTTGATCTGTTAAAATTTAAATTATCATTATTTTCTAGAAAATAGGAGATTAATTAAAGAGACACTGATCTTCCTTTACTGGGACAATAGAGTAGGTTTTTTTGTTTTGTTTGCTTTTTTTTTTTATTTGTTGTTGTTGTTTGCTTGGTTTTGCCATTTTTAAAACAAATAATAATTCTGAAAGCCCAAAATTTGTCACTCACATTATCGGGGATTTCATTAATTGAAAAAATTAAGGGAATAAGGTCGTGAAAAAAAAAATATTAGCTCTGTTAACATAAGTAACACAACATTAAATACCTGGGGTTTACCACCAGCTTTATCACTGAAGAAAAAAGCCTATATGGGTAGATGTTTTTTTTTCTTTCCAAATTACAACAGATGTCCCTGAAGAAAGCTCAAATGACCCTGCCTTCCTATTTTGACTGCATATTGGCTCGGCCTCATAGCTTACCAGAGGTCATTTCTCTGAAACACAGGATTGTGGTACAGAGTTACTACTGCTCTCAGGGCCTAACCCTTGTTCTAGAAGGGTGACATCATTGCCAAGCACCAGTAAACTGAAATAAGACCGAGCTGATTTCCTGTTATTTCGTGTACCTCCCTGAAAGATGCACTTTACAGTCCAAGTTCACTGCCTTGCAGGAAGAGGATGCTTGTTTTTAGCAACATTCGTGAATGTTTCGACCAGTGTGCAGATATAGAAGCAAACACGACAATTGCTAAATCTCACTGCTTTTTGTTGTTGTTGTTGTTACTGAAGAACAAAGTTAAATAGAATAAAATAGTGGATTTATATAGTGCTATCAAGCACCAACGATTGGAAAGAAAAATATAATCAACTTATGTTCTTTTTTAATTTACTTTCTAATTAAAAAAAAAAATAAAGTAAAAAACCAAATTGAGGTCACAACTTATTTTTCCAAATTGTATGATTCACATTTACAGTTATGAAAGCATTACAAAATTCAGACTATGTAATCAAATCCTGTGGTAAGATGCAAACCAGCTTCAGAAAATTTGACTTCAAAAACCTCCAGCAGCAAATCTGCCGTTTTCCTTCTCTTCCCACACCAACAACACCTGTTCTGCCATGGTATCTGCTGTAAGATTCCTGAAAGGAATTCCATTCTATTTCACCAGAATTTTCTTCACCCATCAGTTCAGAACCAGTATTTCTTGAATTTAAACAAAGACAGAAGTTGTTGGTTCTCAGATTTGCCATTTGGCATCTCAGAATTCACACCTCTGTGGTGGATTTCCTCTGCTTTGGGAAATCTAAAGTATTCCATATGCTATAACTGCACGGATTCCATTTCTCTGAGGCCACTGAAGGATGTAAACACATCATCATCACCTTCCTGCCTCAGTCACAAAGCAGCCACCCCAGCCCATTATGGTAAAGCAAGGAGCAGGAGCAGCCCTGCATGCTTGGGTTGTGTTTGTGTGGGGAGGAGAGTGTCCCAACAGCAGCTGCCCCCTGGGGATGTGGTGTGGGATGAAAGCATCAGCTGTAGGAGAGGGACATCACAAAACATGAGTCACCCAGTATGGAACACCTAATTACTATCCCACTGGCATCTTCCCTGGCCTCCACACTCCACCTTCTTCCCACAAGACCACTCCAAGCTTCTAGGACTGCTTATCCTTTACCAGGACAGCCCAGCCATGGTATGGATCCCAAATATTGACCTCCCCAGAAGAAGGAATATTGAGAGATTTTCCTGCAGTGCCCATGACAGGTATTATGCTGCCACCAGGAAGAGAAGCAGAGCCCATAGTCCCAGATGTGGCTGAGAAGAGCAACCCCCAGCAGAAGGGCATGTTTCCTCAAAGGATGATGTGGCTACTGTGATGAATGACAGAGCAAATCCTTACACCAGTGCAAAGGCATCAAGCCAATCTCTTCCGAGCAGGCAACAAGGAAAAAACAGGAATGGACCAGTAGTATGAAACCCTTCCCCCAAAAGACCCAGCCCAACACTCCCAACTCAGCTGCCGTTGCTCACAGAAAAACTCATTCCAGGTTCTCATCTCTAGGCTATTATGAAAACAGGGAGATCATTCAGACTGCACGCAGGGCACTGCCATCCTCTCCACACCAAAGGATGTTTAGCAGTAGTTAGTAAATGATTTCAGTAAAGGTCATTCTCCGATAAGGCTTTTTTTAGTATTGTCATCAAACTGAATATTCTTACTAAAACTTTGGCGATCACAGTGAGCTAAGCACAGATACCAGCAACAATGCATGTCTTCAGACTAAAACAGTTCCTCACCACAAAAAGATCTGAGTCTTTAGCCTCACCTATCCCCAGGCTTGCACATACAATTCTGTGTGGGTCACGCAGCAGCAGGCTGATTGTAAAAATGTTACAAAAAAAGAGAAGAGAGAGCAATAGAAGAACTGACTGTCTGATGGGCTGCATTAGAAAGAAGGTCATGGACACCAAGAAAAGTGCAGTTCCTTGGATGGACACCAAGAAAAGTGCAGTTCCTTGGTCATGTTTTCTAATCAGAGTCTCCTACCCCAGAAGACCCCATGGCAGGACACTCTTCTGGGTCTACAGGTGTAGCAGGTGTCCAGGTAGAGGTCAAGTAGGCTGCCATTAAGACAGCTGACAACCTCATCCAAGTCTCCTCCTTCCGCAGGCTGGCTGGATCCTTATAAAGAAAAAACATCTAATAAAAGTTTGTTTCAGTGTTTTGATGGGAGCCTTTTCTGCTCCTACACATCTCACAAATATTAAGCTTTGTGCCAGGAAGGCAGCCCAAATAGATGGTTGATACAGAAATCCAGGTTGCTAAAAAAATACATTTTATGATGGAGAAATGCTTTATTTCCACAGAGAAAAGGCTGCAAACAGTAAGGAGAAACACCCAGAACGTGTAGAGATTTAGTCATAGCTAAAGGGCAGCCTTCCAGCAGCCTAAGAGGTTTCACAAAAGCTTTCATAGCCCTGTAGAACATGGATGACCTTTATGGTCAATAACAGCAAAATACTGGTTATGCCTTGCATTATATGAGTGCCCTTATAGCTATGGGACATTTTGTGCATGCAGCAGGCTTTCACTATGGAGAAAAGATCAATGCTCTAGGCAGGGAAACAAGCAATATAGATGAGCACAACATCTGGCTGGGTAAGAAGGCAGAGAGGGAAGTTTGGAGAATGGCAGCCTTGGACAAGGCTGAGGCTGCTGAACAATTCACTGGGATGGTATGGCACAGCTCACAGCTCTCTGCACAGTGGTTTAAACACCTTACACTCATCATCGAAGGGCTGTCCTACACCATCTTTCTCCTTAGTGAGATGACAGAAAACACCCTGCATATCAACAGTGAAGAGTTAGGAGACTCTCAAAGCAAGTGCATGAGCCTGCCTCTAGGCTGGTAGAGCTGATTGGTAATGAAGACCATGGAGAACAATTTTTTCCTTCAGGAGAAGAAATGCATCTTCAGTGGAAAAAGGCTGAGGTGTAAAAGCCAATTTGTGAGATAAGCAGTTGTCTCTGCTGTTGTTGCAGACTCAGAGACACAACTGACCTTCCGCAACAGCACACAGGGCCTCTAAAATGACAAAAGGATAATTACTTCTTAATACAATCATTTTATTATGAAAACTGCATACACGGATGTGTAGACCTTTTCAGTTGAGAGATCACTAATAACACACCAGTACTGATTAACCTTGGGTATATGACTGTTAGAGACCAAACTATACTAAAAGTGAAATATGGCATCACAAGCTTAGGCCACCAGCAGATGGTCATCCTACATTGCATTAATTCCTCACTGGCCAGTGCAAGTGAAGGATTCCCAAGATCCAGAGAGGGGTGGCAAGGCTCTCTTCCAGAGGCATGAGCTCCCAGGAGACTGCCTTCAGCAGAAATAAGAGCACTTGGCACAGTAACTGTAGATAGGCTGCTGCTTGTTTCTGTACCAGTGATACACAAAGGCTGAGCATCTGTACAGTCTCCCTCGAGTAACAAGGGGTGTGTGTCTATACTAAGTTTCGTTTTCATCAGGAATTCATTTCGTTTTCATCAGGAATCCAAAGGAAATGAATCTTCATTGTTTCCCAGGGCGAGTAAGTTCTGCAAATCTGGTTCTGTACCAGGAGTGCACCCAGAGCTCCTGAGGGGTACTTGGTCCAAAAGAGCAGCTGGTTCAGAGTAAAATCCTGTGAAATGAGACCTTGGGCATGGCACCCTTGGCAACAGGCATTTTACTTGAACAAATCTGCTTCTTGCTATCACGTATAGCCAAGGTGAGTGTGAGACAAGTGATCCATGAGCATAGGTGGACAAGAGACACACTCCAGAAAAAGCCAGAGTTGGTGTTGCAGCTGAACCACAGTACAGCCCAGGCGAGCCGCTGTAGAGCACAAGCAAGAACAGCATGGTAACAAGCCAGTCTGCAATACTTGGAAGGAGGACTTAAATGCCCTCCCTGATGATCCCTAGAAAAGTTAGCAGAGACACAACTCTCCAAAGATTCTTTCTATTTGCAAGGTATGTTACAAGCGCTCTGTTTTCCTTTAATGGATATAAAAAGCATGTCATGCTGGAACAGGTCTGGCAATTTCAGTTTCAGCTATCAGCTGGTTTTACTATCAACTTTTATGAATCCTTGAAAAGATGTTCAATTTTGCTTGAACAGGGTTGCTGACAGACCATATTGTAAAGTGTTAGCACATAACATTTACAACCTTGCATCTGGATTTGAGAACGCTGTATCTGAAGAGAAGCTATGAAATCTATCTCCTGTGGAGAAGTTAATACCACTCTGAAGTCAGCTATTTTTTATCAGAGAGAAAATATGATAAAACTAACTAATTTAAGATAAGGTTCAGACGAACATGTTTTCTAAAAGGACACAAGCACACATTTTCCAAGAAAAATGTTCTAGATCTAGTTTCTAAAGTAGTATTTTACTCTGGCTCTTTGGAAAGTTTAGACTGCTTTTCAAACCTATGTCTTTATTTAAAGGCTCAGTACCTTTCCAGGATATGAAGATAATTAAATACTAAATAAATGATCTGTACTACATCACTGCAGCTCAGAGATCCAGATCTCAGAAATGGCTGAGGGATAATAATGCAGTTTGTGAGATATCTAAAGAGTAAGGCTGAATATGATTATCTCATATTCACTTGCTCTGCCACAGACTTCATGTGCAACTTCAAGTAACAAATTTATTATAATGAGTGAGGTATGCCAGGAAATGGTCTTTCAGAGATTCTACAGAAGTCGGTTTTCAGTAACAGAGTAATCATGCCATTTCCATCAGTGGAAAAGAAGTTCCGGTTTGTTCTTACAGAAAATATCTTTAACACACGATAGCACATTACAGCATGAAAAGGGACTGTTTTACAGGTAGAAGAACCCTTCTCACCTATACTGCACATGGTATTGTTTATATAATCATACATAATAAATAAAAAACAACTAAACTCAGAATAAAAGGGGGATTTTAAAATATACAGAAGAAGCATCCTTTTGTTAGCAATATATGATGTTATTGTTTATGACAGCATTTGGATTTTATTGCATCAGACTAAACAGAGACCATCTCAAATGCTCATTGGATACTGAATACCATGCTAAAAAGTTCTGTTACTAAACCACTACACATCAGCCAATATCCATTTTAAGTCCTGCCATGTTAAAAGGTGGTTGCTCGCTTGACTTACTGGCCAGCATAGGGCTTTGTGGTCATCACAGGTAAGTCAGCACTAGATTAGCTGGTCATCCTCTAACCTTAGTGGAAGCAGAATTCAGCTGTGTGGGACAGACACTGAACACAAAACTCCCATCTATGTTGCCAGCAAAGCAATGGGCAGCACAGTCAGGTAGGTTTTAGCACTGCCTTCCAGTTACAGTACATTTTGCTTGTGAGTTGAGAGAAATTCCCAACCTCTGATGCTGGCTTTGAGGGATGAATGTGGTGTGTTCTGACGTTTGTAAGTTTTTTTCCTAAAGAGGATTTGTATCCCTCTTCAGATCAGGCTAACATCTCAAGCTTACTTACTGCACTGAAACCCTGTCTGGTAAATCATGATATCCCCTGCACATGCTGCAGACTCCTTCAGCTGTGATTCTCTCTTTGTGGAATGACTTCTTACATGTCCTGAATAACTATGGGGAATTGAATACTACCCATGTCTTATTCTCATTAAGTGCTATTCCAGATAATTCACACCACATGATCATTTACGAGAAGAAAGCAAAAAGAGGTTTGCATTTGTGGTCAGAGCAGGTATTCGCATAGGAAATGAGGCAAATTCTAATTCAGAGTAAGTTTGTTCACTTTAAGTGGGAAAGATCTAGAAAGTCTGGTTTTGGCAATCCTCTAACATCTCAGAGCATCACTGCATCATCCCTGATTTAGCATGGTTTCACATTTGGCACTCCACTGCCTTGGGTCAGACTGACCAGCTGTGTCCCCCACCATTAAAACAGCAGCCAGCCAGGAATTTTTGTTCCATCAGCAGGGTAAGAGTGACTGAAAACAACACTTTTAAAGGTACCAGCCCCAATAAAGCCAAATGATTACAGTTTATAGTGGGGCATAAAGCATTTAAGAACACAGCATACCAAGTGCTCAGAAAGGTGCCAAAACCTTCAGTCATACACAAGACGTGTAACTCAGGAGTTGCATGGAGGACAGCCAGAGGCAGTGTATATGACCATGTAATCATCATGCGGAAGCTGTTACAGAAGAGGAAACACGTAAGGATTCTATATTGCATTAAAAGGGCTTATTCTTTATCTTTCCACAGTGTGCAGATCTGACAGCCTCTTTCCCTCTGCTTCCTCTCCAAAACACTAAATATGGCATTCACAAGACAGATGTTAAAACCTTATTTTTCAGCTATAACACATCCCACAGCCATCAGCATCCCCACCTGCTTCCTCTTCCCCAAGATCCATTCACTGCATTTCCTGTTACCTCCCTCTCCTAATAAAAATCCCCCCTAAATCAATTCATCACTTGGCAAGTACATTTATTGTAGCTGTACATAAATAATAAGAGAGGGGGCAAAAAATCCCTGTAAATAGAAAGGTACACTGTCACAGCTTCATGGCATACTCAGCTTTTATCAAAGTGTGTTTTGTGAGCTAGTGGCCCAACCTAAACTACAGAGAGATTTCAGGCAGCCTGAACTAAAAAGTAATTTTAAAAAGCACTCAAGGCTTCAAGTGCAGTACTAAAACAGAAAAAGAACACATGCATGACATTCCTAAACTGCAGAGGAAACAATTATTGTGGTCCATAACAACTGATGTATCAGCAAGACTAAAAGTACTTGTGGGTTTTTTTAAACAGTATCTTTAGCACAGCTGCAGTAATATAGAGCATAAAAAAGAGTAAAACAACAGAAAAAAAAGGGAAACCACTGAAGGAAAAAACACCTCTAAATTAGACCTATTAAATATTTAAACCCATAGCAAGACAATGAGAAAGCTTAGTATAGTTATTTGAGGCATTTTCCATATATTGCATAGGATGGTAGCTCTGGAAGAGAGCTAGTGATGAGGGAAAGCTTTCCAACAAAGACAGTACAAAATTTTTTTAAAGCATTACAAACTACCAAGGCCACAAAACTACCCACCTGCATCTTGAGCTGAAGAGCCTCCACAGAGCAGCAGGCAGCTCAGTCTAAAGCAAAGGACCATTGAACAAAGATATTTAAATATCCCACAGAACTATTGAGTTCTGTCACTTAGCTCCAGCTCCTCCATTATCTACAGTCTTTGGCATCAGAAGCAAACTCATCCTTGTGAAAAATACATTCTAATGATGCTGTTTCATGATTATCATTCTCTGTGGCATGACCTCCATGTTTGACAGCAATAAAAAACCAAATCCGATATTAAAGACCAATAAACACAGGAAGAGAAATGACTGTACCTTCTCACCATACTTTTCATGGCATTTCACTTTCAAAGAATTCAGCACCACTGGGCACCTAACAAAGAATACAAGCGAAAATGTGCTGATAGAATGGCTAACAAAGTACTTTATTTTGGTATAATGAAATGCTATAAACATCAATTTGCTATGTTTAAAGCACAGACACCTGTGTAGACACATTAGCTCTACAATTTTGCCTTCCAGAACAAAGCTCCTAAGAAAGATCCACCTTAGAAGTCCAGCTTATACCTCCTGGGCCATTGGAAAATTGACTTCCTAACAGTCTTTTTTTGAACATAGCAAAGATTAATGGCTCTAAAGCAGAATAGTCGTTGGCAATGAGGTGAAGAAATGCTTTCACAGCAGCCTTTAGTTAGAGTCAATTCAGGCAAGGGACAAACACCTTGCAAGGAAGCAGCATGCCCTCATTCAGGAATTTAAGTATTCCATTATCCAGTTAAACTCCTGCAGTCCTGTTTCATCATTCAGCTTTCCCTCAGTGTGCTACCTGAATTCTTCCAGAATGAACACAGTATTCTGGTTTTTGTCTCTCTCCCCCTGATCTAATGGCATCATGAGTTAATGAAGCCATCAATTAACTATTCTTGTCTGACCAGAATTAGGACCGAGGCAAAAAGGATTTTTAGTGTTTTATCAGTTTTCTGTTCAATCAGATTTTTCTTCTTTTGTTAAAAAGCGTATTAAATTGTTTAGCAATCTACAAACCTCTCAAGTAATGTCTAATCTTTAGGAATTAAAATTTTTGAAGCTTGTTGAGATGATTCAAAATGGTATTTTTTTAGTAAGACACTCATTTTGTATTCCATCCCCATCCATCCTACCAAAAGGAAATTTAAAAAAAAAAAAAAAAAAGCTTTCCACTTTTAAACCCCTTTCATTTATAAATAACTTCACAATTCAAGATACACAAAGAGAAATGGAAACTGATGCAAGAAAAAACTGCAAGTATGAATGGACTAAAAACACATTGTACAGAAAGCCTCCTCATGCCAAATCCAGCCAGCTCAAAAGAGAAACAGCTAAAAGATGACCAACTCAGTCTTAAGTGAGCTGGTAGCTCAAAAAATTATCAATTTCAAATTGAATTAGACAGTGGGAACTATTCCAAATAAGATGGTAACTGTGGGGGGAAAAGAAGTCTGTAGGGATGACTTTGTTAGCATCCAAAGCTGAAGAGGAGGGACAGCAATATTCTCACACACCAGAGCAGCACTGGCTCAGGTCCTCCCTCAGGATAATAACAGAGCTCAGCTTCAATTCAGAGCAAGGAGATGAGTAAAGGTCTCACCCTGAGACCTTCTATTGAACTTACATTACTCAGTAAAAGATACAGACATTTGTCACAAAGGAATGAATGATTAGTATCAGTAACTGTGACCCAAATTCTAGTCCTTACGGGAGGTCAGTATCATATAAATGAAATCAACATGACAAGGTAAAAATAACTACTTCAGAGCATTTACTTACCCACCACATCAAGAAGATTTTCTCAGATTTCAGCGGGCCAAATGTAATTCAAAAATCAGACTAGTTTGAAACTGAGTTTCGCAACTGCCAGCTGAACATCCTTGCTACTGGACTACAGAAAATACTATTAATGTCATCATCCCCTCACTTCTGTAGAAAGTATGGCAGTGAGCAAGGCTACTTGGCATAGACCTATTTCAAAAATTGAGTTTCTGAAATACTGGTATAAAATGATGATGTGTGTGTTATTGGAAGAATCCAAGTCTCAGTTACCTAATACGCAATTTTAATTTTGCAAATTATTTCCTAGAGATCATGCCTTCCTTACTTCTCAGAAGTACAAGTTTTGTTGTTCTAAATAATGTGAACTACACTGCATTTGGCAAAGGCTCAGAAAACATAGTACCCCATGTGAGCTGACACGCAACCACTTGAAAAACTCAACTCACTCGAAAACTGAACATTAAAGTGAAGCAAATTATGCATTTCTAGCAGGACTGCTCATTGCTTTCTGCAGGCCTTTTAAGGTGATGGAACAGGTAACTCCTTTCAAAGCTTTCTCTGAAAGTCATTTTGTGTAAACAACCCATCTGCAGCAGCCATCACAGTTTGGCCTCAAACGACCTGAACACTTGTACTCCGGTAGTTTAGGGTCCTATACCATTGATAGCATTGCAGTGCTTTTTTCCTCTTGGCCAAGGATGTCAGCTATCAGTGTACTGGATTAAAAACACCATCGCTATCAGGAAGTGCTATCAGTTCTTTGCTGTACTTCCACAGGAGACACAAATGCTTCATTCTGCTTCTCTTACAGCCTAAGGAAGCATCGTATTTCAACACTGGTCTTGGGAAGACTCACACAGAGCACCCGGAGTTCTCTATTCATCTTCATTCCACAGATTTACTGGGGGAAAAATGAAGTGATATAAAATAGCTTGTTCCTCTCTCTGCACTTTAATATTTAAAAAACTATAAAACTCATTTAACCTCATGATTTATCTGTCAGATCATCTTTGAAATGCTGCAACACTAAAATTTCTAGTAGTGAAGACAAATCTCATTCAAGACTAGCAAACTATTACTCCACAGCTCTACCAGCATTTCTTTCTGGCACAGCTTTTAACTAGAGGAAGAAAGATCTTGAAGGACTGAGAATCTGGATAGGACAACATGCTCCAAGTTTAAGTGTACAACATCCTAACAACTGTCTCCTAGCAGCACCCAAATACATAATCTCTACTTGTAAAACTGCATTAAGCCCTGACAGCATTCAAATACAAGCTTAATAGACATCAGAAGTGCAGCTGTGTCCCTCCTCCACCTATCTTCACTGCTGGAGAGTGCTTCCTCTCACCTCTCCTGGAGGATCAGGATGCCCCCTGCCCATTTATTTTTGCTGAGTACCTCAGAACCCTTTTCCTCAATACATGGAAGATCAGGCTGCTTGGGCCTTCAACACACAAATATCAGCAGCCTCACCTGGGAAAGGGATAAATACCTGAGCAACTGCACATACTGTCTCATTAGAGCTCCAGACAACAAAACCAGGCAAGAGTATACCAAACAACAACTTTATGCCACAACACCCTCTCAAAGCTGCTTTCTTCAAATGTTGGACAGAGCTGTCAAGATCATTGCTGAGTATTTTCTTTAATGCTTTCCCAGAACATTAATCTCATATATGTCCAACTGACTGCAAACACCTTGAAAATGCTTTTTGTCTTAGTAGATGATAAAATGTATCCTTATATTTTAAATTAAATTTAAATTGAGTCAGAGGACCAAGGACTGAAAACTTTACACAGAATTAATAGGTAGAAAAACAAGGCAAACTAATGACATTTAAGCCAAACCAACATAACTCAGGTATGAATGATGCTGGCAGAATCTATACGGAACTTCAGAATTTGATCAAATGTACTCATCTCCATGCGCAGACCCTAGCAAATTCAATTTTTTTCAATAAAATGTCTAGAACTATGAAAAATAAAAATCACATTTTTGTTAAATGCCAAAAATAGTACAAAGTCATCATTAGAAACTGGATGCAATGAAGTATCCTTGTTGACGTATAGATCTACAGGCCAAATTCACATCTTCAACACATGTTCTAATGTTTACAACAATAAAATCACAATGTAATTTTCTGGTTGTTGTGTTCAGTGTTATATTCTAAATTATGAAGTTGAGAATGACTTTTTTTTTTAATAAATTCACCTTTAATTCTCAGTAAATAGGAATAAAAATATAAGTTTTGGCAATTCACACCAAGTCAAAGTTAATAGTATTCTCACAAAAAAAAAATCTGTTTTAATAAAGGTGTTGATGGAAGTTAGACAAGGTATTGTAAGTTCGTGATTTATGGAATCAAAACAGGAATAGTTTCATCTTTGTTTTAATCTATCAAACAAAAAATCCTGACTTGCAGGACAAGTATTAACATTTTTAAATCAAAACTATTTAACATTCTCAGGATGACAGTTTTATAGCATTTTTAGAATAGATTTTGTGGGTTGGGGTTTTTTAAGTCATATTTCAAGATAATCGTGACACTGGAACAGAGGAAGAGTGAAAATTTGTGACTGTACCTCCCCATATTTTTTTCACAGGAAGATGTTTTAGTTCCTGAGACAAATTATTATGAAACTATGTACAAAATAGATGGTTTATGAGTTTGATTTAGTCTAGAAAACTGTTCCTTTATTTTGACAAATGGAGAAAACTAGAAGTATGTTTCTATGAGCAATGTGTTTCCCCTCTCAGTCACTTGTACTGTACTGTCTCACAGTGCATTCTGATTCTGCAGACACGACACTTGTAAGAGATATTTGAGATGTGCTTGGTGTCATGTTGTAACGACTTCTGATCAGACTCAGGATCACTGTCAACTGTAAACCACACAACTAAAAAGCTTCACCTGCTCAGGTTCCTGGTTTCCTAGACTTTTCTTCACGCTTTTCAATACAAACACATGCAGTTTTAAGTACACTTATTTTCTAATCAATCTGCACATTCTTACATTACCATATTAATACTAATTTTACATATGCATATTCTTTATCTGCAAAAGAAAATACAGATCAGCATCTTCTGCAGGATTCAAGGTACGCATTCCTCAGATGTCGACACAAATAGTACAACCCGTGAAGGAAAGCACAGTGACACCATCTCTCCCCAAACTTCTGCTAGTGGGAGGACAGAAAAGCAGGAAGACTATGGTAGCTGGGAACAGCTAGTACTGTGAAGCTGCAGTGACTTCCAGTGACAACATATTTGGTTTTAAATGCCTCTTGTTCCACTGCAATTAAAAAGAGTTGAATTTCAGATAGCATATTCTTATCGGTACATCCTTGCATGCATAAATCTTTCTTTTGTAACAGATGCTCTGAACTTCTTTTCAGAATTGACACATAGCACAAGAGAAATACCGTTCTACTACAGAACTGTATTTCTACAGCGTGGGCTCAATTTTTCCTGTCTTCATAACCAGAAGGGAATATAACCAAAAATGGTAAAGCATTACACTACCCCATAGATCTCAACCTACTGACCGCACTTTTAAAAATAAGCCTAACTATGCCTGAAATCAAATAAATTACTCCTACAATAAACTGCTCAATAATCCTGATCTCTGTTGTGTCAGGTAACAGTCAAAGTCTCTTCACCACCACAAAAAAGAAAACACAAGCACAGCAAACCAGCCAGAAGCACCTTGTCTGGAATCACGACCAACTTTGAAAAGCACAGCTTCTAAATACACTAGAGACAAAAAGCTTGATAAAAGCATTTTAACAGCCATTTTTAAGTACAGCATATTTTCATGACTTGAAAATGTAACTAAGTAAATCACTGGTCCTAGGTCCCCCTACAACAAGTCAGCTTCTTTGCAAGAATTCCAGACACAAAATCACAAAACGGTTTTCTTGTACCTATGCAACTGAAATTTCAATATTACTGTATATCAAAGTCCAAAAACTCGACACTTTTGCAAAAACTACAAGCACTGATTATAGTCCATGACTGATTAAGTTCCTCTTTTACCAGTCTTATCTTCCACACTCATGTCCCGTGAGTGCATTTCCACAGGCTATGAATTATTCAAGGATGAGGTGCTTAAAGACTCTTGTTGCACCTTCTACACTTTTTTTTTGCAAATGAAATACAGTCAAGGCTTTGAAGCTTACAACCCTGGCATTACTTTTTGACCCACAGGATCTTAGTTACTAATATGAAGTATAACAACTTCAAGACATATTCACACAGTAGGATAGCCAGCATCTTGGCAGGGTTTCCTTTTTGCTTGATTTGAAACAGACAATTATCCTTTAATTTTTCCCCAATTCTGAATGCACACCAGCCACCATGCTGTTCAGCCTGCTGCAGATGGATCTCTTTTGCTCCCTAAGGTTTTATTTAGATTTTAAATCATGAAGCTGCTAATTGCCTACATGGAACTAGAAACAGCAATCCAGCAAATCTATGTTGTTCCCATGCTGTGATCCTGGACCTTGTTTTAGTTAATGAAAGGTTACTGCATTTAACACCAAATTACCTCCAGATTCCATAGGTGGCATAATGAAGCCAAAAAACAAATTTTTCAAACCACCCTTCCACAGTGTTAAGCCTCTTAAAAATAACTACATATTTAATGACAGCTGCATTTTACTGAGAGACTTCAACCACAGACGTGCACAAGACCAAAGGGCTAGAGAAGTCTCCACAAAGGTCTGTTTTTTTACATATACTACATTTACAATAGCCTGAAGGAATTTCTTAGGTAAAAGAAGGAGCTTCTTTGTGTCATGCTAGACAAAGCAGTTCGCCTGCACACTCTGCATGAAGAAATCAGAGGAATGGGGACCTGGAAGAGAACAGAGCTCAGGCTGCTGAGGGCCAAGACTGTCCCCCTTAGTGGTGTACCTGCAGCATTTCCTCCATTTTCTCCAGTGCTCTGACAGACAAACAGGCTCCTCATGGAACAGAGATGCAGAGCCTTATTACAGCTGCAGTGAAAACAAAGTGTGTGGCTCCCACCACAACTGCATGCAAATCCTCTTGTAGCTTTTCCTAGAGAAGTGACCTAGGCTGACAACTCTATCTCAGGACAAAGATTAATCTACCAGTGCAGCACCTCTACAAGAAAACACCCCTGCTGGCCATGCAGCAGAGGTCAGAAAAAAGATTATCTGCAGACTAGCAAGACAGACTAGTTCACAATTTTGTTCTGTGTTATGTATGAGCATTTTATAAATCACCAGTTACAAAATTCCAAAAGTTCTCCAACTGAAGGTGTTAAATATTAATTAATAATAATTTTAAAAAATGCTTCTAGCAGAAAGTTTTTACATGTATTCTTGACTTCCTATCTTTTAATGTTTAATACCTATTTACCTTCACAGAATGGATGCAAAGACTTCCACCAGTACATTTAATGAAAAACATTTCTTTCGAGCAAGGCACAAAAATTTAGATTTATTTAATTTGATTAATCCCAATTTTTGTTTTACATTAAGTACAAAAACCAGCTGGAACGTAGGTGTAAATACAATTCCACAAAGTAGTTCAGTGAGATTTAAAATCGTATCCAGAACCATAAAGCACAATTAAAAGCAGCCCAGGATATACAGATTGCTTACCATAACTGAAAGAGCTCATAACGTATCAACATATTTAACAACCTCCAGCAATAACTTATCTCCTTTCTAATCTTTCATTTAAAATGCATTTAGCAATTCTGTACCTAACAAAGAAAGTATTAAAGAATGAGAAGGGCAGGTAAGTTTTACTCAAGCAGAGGCCTAACTTAAACACATACACAATCAAAAATTAAACAGAACAAGGACTTCAATATTTTGAACATTTCTAAGAACATAAATGCTAAGATAATACAGAAAAATAGCCACAGGCTCCAAGACTTCTTTACTTCTCGAAGTAACAAACTTATATGAAAAGAACAAAGAACTTATGGTGTACTGTAGCTGCCTGAAATATTTTAACAATTATAGAAAATTTTATCTCCAAGTTTAGTATGTTCGTGTTTTCTAGATGACAACATACATTTAGGACAACCATCAATTTATTTACAGTTAGAAGCTTAATCCTTTTAAAATCTGTATCTAAAAAAATCAGTTTTGGCACTATCCCTAAGGCAATGGATGATAGGTACCTAAGACAGCAAATCACATAATGAAAGCATAACCAGAAGAAAATAATCTTTAACTTATAAGAAACTGTGAGGCTATAATTAAAGAGGAAATTAAAGAATCAGCACTTCTAAGTCACTAAAACACTCTACCCAAAACACTGAAGATTTTTATGCAACAGGAATTTGCTTTAATGTCTGAAGCCCCCTTGTCTTGTGGGAGAACACAATATTTCTATGGTTATTAAGTTATCCAACTAGTTTTATTACAAATAGCAAAAAGTTTAAGGAGAACATGAATTTATGTTTTAAGTAAGCAGAAAAAACATTACTCTGAAGTCCAGCCTTTGCTGTCTATTTAGAACACCCCAAAGACATATTTACCATTCACTCCACCGAGTAAAGACCACAGCATCAATTTTTTTAATTGATATAAATAGTTTTAACAACTTCCTTTTTGCATTTCCATCACCTGTAGTGACAGCTGACCCTTAAACATCAATTTCTATGTTGCCATATTTCCATTGCAAAGACTGCAAGCCTGGATTTCATGAACTGTGGATTTCATTACAATTTTAAAATAATCTTTGCATTTATCCTAAATTTATAAAAAGATTTTTTTTCAAAACTTAAGGCAAAAAACAAGTTTATTGGTTATGTTTCTTTAAGTCTGAGAAGGTGTACGAAGTTGTTTAAGCATCCAAAAAAAGCTAACACCATATACAGTATTACCAACAAAAGTAAAGAATAAGGCAGCATGCACCCTTAAGACGAAAAGAAAATTTAATTTTACAAGATGTTTAAATAATCCAAAGGCAAAAAGTGTCTGTCTCCTCTAAGAGTTTCTTCATAAAACATGGAAATTTTAGAGGAATGTTTTAGAGGACATCAAGTTACTAAAATATTCTGTTCAACGTTTATACAAATACATTACTACAATTGTAAGTTTACATACAATCAACTGACATCTCAGTGTTAACTAATTACTTAAATTTACAAGACAAACATAAATAAAGCTGTTAAAACAGGCAAGTACAGTACTGATCTATCATTGAGCACAATGCATTTTGTACTTCTTTCACCTTGAAAAGAATCAGATTAGAATTGTGCGAAGTCAATCTCCAAACCTAAAAATAAAATAAAAGAGAATTAAGTATATCTATGCAGGTTTTACACAGCGCGGGCATATTCCAAATGTTTAAGTCCTGTTTTCAGGCATGTCATTTACCATTTAACAATCTTTGTCTGTTCTCAGAAGAGGCCACAGTCTTTAAGATTATTTTTAATAATGACATCAGTTACAGCATCAAAAACAAACTGCACATTTTTTGTGTCTGTGGCACATGTGAAGTGAGTATAGATTTCCTTTGTGTCTTTTCTCTTGTTCAGATCTTCAAATTGACACTGAATGTAAGCAGCTGCTTCTTCATAAGTGTTTGACCCTAGAAGAAGAAAATTGCTCAGTAAGCAGGTTTCCAACAGAGGAAGCATAAGATGCACACTATCTTTGACAGAAAGGGTTCTCTGGAAACGGTTAACCTAAACAGGAAAAATTCCACAGCCATTGCTTTAAGATACCATTAAAAAAAACCTTGGAAGGAGATCTTTTGCATGCATTTTATAATAATAAAAACTTAACACCCAATTCAGTTTCAGGTGCAGGAATAGTCTTTCCATTTACTTCAACACCAGAGAAGAAGTCATTAATGACCCATCACTTTCCTAGTTTAGGATATTTTGTTTCCTTCATTTAAGTTACTTGCTTTCAATTTTTATGTTTTAAAAGGTTACAGGTTTTCCCACACTCAAAGATACTTGGCATACACATTTCTCCCAAGCCTTTCTACCTCCAACATGCCATTTTCTGTCTGAAGTTACAACGAAAATGATACATAAAAATGCTGAGACTTGTTAAATGAATTCATGCTCTTTTGCTGTGTATTTCCTGAATAAGCCACAGTGTCAAAATGTATGTACAATCCTTGTTCAAAAACCTCTTGCATTTCAGGAATTCCTACTTATATCAAGGTACAAAAGTAGGAGAACATCAGAAATAGGAACAGACTAAATAAATGAGCATGAAGAGCTGCAGCAGTAGCATGTAAATGCTATCAGTGGACCAGCATTATTTCACCTGGTTAAAAACACTTAAGTACTGTCTGATTTGTGATCCATCAAAACAACCCCCATCTTAAATTTTAGGTCATACAAATATTTTAGATGCCTAGAGTTATACAACTCCTCGTGATCTGTGCATCAAAAATTAGGTATTTTAACAAAAAAAAACCAAAACAAAACAAAAAAAACCTTTACATCTGCACCCCTCCAATACCTGCATATTCAGGGTAGCAAATAGTGAGAGGACTTCTTTTGATTTTTTCTTCAAAAAGATCTTTCTTGTTCAGGAATAGAATAATAGAAGTGTCGGTGAACCATTTATTGTTGCAGATACTGTCAAACAATTTCATGCTCTCATGCATCCGATTCTGCAATTGAAATAAAAAAACCCCATCACCTTCTATTTTATTAGACTTCAGGAGTAAAATAAGAATACATATTTTTGATTACTTACAAATGAACCGGCTACAAAACTAAAGTTTTTAGCAAACGAAATCACATTTTACTGCTGGGAAAAACAGAGAGGCCTAGACTATCACAAAGATCACTTCCACAAACAGGGTTTAAGCAACTACTTTTCCTCATTTCCAGGTTTAAATTTTTAGTATTTCAGAAATTTTTTGTATGTTTTGACATTTTGCAGTACAGATATTCCACAAAAACTGCTGAGTTACCTGAATTTGTCTTAACACTGATTAGGTCTTCTGAAAACAGAAAATAAATTCTGCATCTAGCTGATACTCCAGAATAAGGAAAGAAGTTCTACAAGGCTAGAGAATCAAGCAAACAGGTATTTCAACTCTTACCATAATATTTAACTCTGTAGAAAAATTATCCAACATGTAAGTACTCTGGCCAAGTTCCAGTCATTTAAGTAGCAGGATGCTAGCTATGACCTTCTTTGACTACATTTGACTTGAAAGGTTTTCTTATTTCTCTTTCCTCCCCAAATTATATTTTATAGAAAGTTGCAGAACACAAGGAAGAGCACAAGAGTCTGTTAATGGTTCATATACAGAGGTAAGCATCACTTCAGACCACTCAAGATAGTAAAATGCACCCTGTGCACAGTGACACGGAAGAAGTAAACTCTTGAAAGAGGAGAAAGGAGCCGAGGGTGTTGGAAAGGAAAAGGAAGAGAAACATTTCTGCAACTAAGACAAGAGATTGGAGAAACACAGTTAGAAAGAAACAAAAAACTGAAGACTGAGGAAGGAAAGGAAAACAAAATGTGGTAAAGCAGATACAGGTAAGTAAAAAAATTTCTTACTATGTACTTCTAGCATCCATAAAGAGACTAAGTTGTGTATTACTGACCACATACCCTCATTAATTTATGCTTTCTTTAGAACATGAGAAGTGTACCTAAAAGAATACTTATCTTAGTATTCCTTCTGAGAATGAGGAAATACTTTGGAACTCAAAAGCATGAATTCTATCACCATTTCACTAAGACCTTTTGCACAAATCCCATATATTTTATAAAGCAGTAATACTTCAAAAGACCTATTTACAGCTTTCCTTCCAAGATTAGCTTCTGTCCAACAACTACTCCCTTCTTCAACATTACAGTACTTGCCATTTCCTCATCTTCAGCCAAGACCAAGTCATAATCACTTAGTGCCACACAAAAAATAATTGCTGTAACACCCTCAAAACAATGAATCCACTTCTTCCGCTCTGATCTTTGGCCTCCAACATCAAACATTCTGCAAAACAAAAGTAAAAAGCAGTGAAGAAACTCTGGAATTTTTAGCTTTCTGAATATTAACCAACAAAATCTGGAATTATCAGTTATGTAAGTCTGAGAACAGCATCTTTAAAAGAAGGCAAAAAACTCTGTATTGTTAATTACTATTTTTCTCAGTGTACACCTCTATTTTAATAAAGTCTTAAGAGTCTTCCTATACATTTTAGAGAACATGAGAAAGTATGAGATGAAAGAAACAAAATTAACTATTTACAGTATTATATTTCATTAACAAAGCTAATTGTAATCTGTATAAAATAAAAATATATAGTTAGCTTTACTAAAAAGTATACCATAATAAAAGATACTGATCAACAGTGAACTGTCAGTCCTGGTGAGTTTTAGTTCCTCAATCTTCTAAGTTAAATTACAACTTAAACCTCTTCAACTGGCCATGTTTAAATAGGATATTTTTTAAGAGATTATCTTGGAAAACAAATAAGCATTATATACTAAAAATAACCCTCATTTCCAATAAATGCATTTTTGAAATGCAATTAAGTCTCACATATGACACTTTCTGAAGCTGACTTGTATTTTTTATTATCCCCCTTTCCTGTTTTCCCTAAGTTGTAAGATTGCAACTATAGGGCAGGAAAACAGCCCTACCATTTTAATTTTAGTGCACTACACAAACACTGCAAATTGCACTTGAAGGGATTCAATTACAGCTGTTATTTTTAGATATTTTCAAGTGTTCCAAGTTGCTAAGTTTTAATTTGAAAAAAAAACACAAAAAAACCCAGTAGAAGTAAGTAGAGAAAGAAACAAATTAGAAGAAAAAGAAACACCCTTTGCTTTCTCATGAAAAACTGTCAGAAACACTATAACCTCTAACAGAGTCTTCTACTTGGGTAAACTACTGCAGACGTGACAATGCTCACTGCCCTTTTAATGTTCTACATTGAGACAATGCTATGTTAAAAACACTTGAAAGATTATTCCTGCTGAAAAAAGGATTCCTTAGAGGTGCTCCTTACCTTCAAAAAAATCTTTTAAGTCTTTGGATATGACCCTATACAAATGTGAGCTAGCCACCTACTACTCCTACTTCGTTCTCAAATAATTAGCAATGGCTGTACCCATAGAATATATTTTGTATATATTAATTAATCCCTTAAATTTTAGTAATTACTTTTGTCAATTCTAATGCTATGCTTTATAACTTTATACTGAGACCTGATTTTCCATAAGAATTAACACTTCTACAAAAAAAAGTGTTTTTTGAACACAAAAGTAGCAAATAATCAGACTCAACTTTTGGACTACTCTATTGGAAACAGGATGAAGACAACCTGCTATTTGCATTTTGGATTGAATCAATAATCAAGGCTATGTTAATTGCTTTATAGAGAAGGCTGAATTGAAGCTCAACCTGAAGGAATCTAAACACACACAGCAGAAGAGGAAAGAAAACAATGAAAGAAATTGATCCTGTGCAGCTAGTCATACTTCTGTATCCTTGTCTTAGCATAATCAAGCCTTTCATGTGTTTGGATGATCTCAGACGTTCTTTTCAAGGGTACATAAGAGTGTACTTCAAGCCATCCCAATAACTCATTAAGCCTATTGCCTAAGGCACAGCTACAGGTGTTTGAATGTACAACATCACGGGTAAATAATTCCACAGGCCTGACTCAAAGACATTTTACAGGAGTGTAACCATTAGGTCCTTGTAACAGTCCCAATCTGCACAGACTGGACCCATCTACAGCAGGGAACAAGGAACATTGGAAAGTAAGCGAGAAGATGGAGAGCTCCTGAGAATACTTAAGTCCTCTCTTCAGGCTTAGCTAAGGACTACTCTCCTTAGGTTTGCAAGAGATTTATTACCACTTATGAGCTATTATTTTGTGGGTTAATACAAATTCTGTATTCTTAAACTCTAAAACAAAGAAAGAAAACAGATTTCCACAGTACTGATTGTCCTGAAGCATCCATATTTCAGTATTTGCTGTGCATTTCTATGAGAAGAAAATATTTTCCACAAAGATACTAAGCAAATATATAATACAGACATGCTGAACAATTTCTGCAGAATCTAAATTCATATTTAATCTGTGTTTACTGAGTTTTCTTCTCATTCTTCCTCATCAGTAGGATGTAGTTAACATGCTGATGGTTAACACTATCTTGTGTTTTCACCTTGAACGCTGCACGTGCATCCAGACAAACGTTTTACAAGAGTATATTGTGAGAGGACAAGGGGGGATGAGTTCAAAGTGAAAGAGAGTAGGTTTAGATTAGGTATTAGGAAGAAATCCTTTCTTGTGAGGGTGGTGAGGCACTGGGAACAAGCTGTTCAAGGAAGTTATGAATGCCCCATCCCTGGAAGTGTCCAAGGCCGGGTTGGATGGGGCTTTGAGCAAACTGGTCTAGTGAAAGGTCTCCCTGACCATTGCAGTGGCTCTTTAAGGTCCCTTCCAAACCAAACGATTCTCTCATTCTGTGTCTTTAGACATAAAATGTTCAGAGTATCATCATTATTTTATAAATCTCACACCAGAAAACACAAGTTACATTCTTTCATCTCTAAAATACTACCTTAAAGTATAGCACATACTTGAATTCAGCTCTTTGGGAAAATGGATTTACTCTTTCATACAACACCAACAAACTCTTATAAGCATCCAGTTCTCCAACAGAACAGCTATTTAACGTGGCAGAAAATGCAATATTTTGTTTTGAGATTTAATTTATATCAAAAGTATCCTTGCAAAACATTTTCAATATAACAAAAAACATTTAGTGGAGCTCCAACAATTCTCACACGCCTTGAGAAAATTGAGTCAAACAAGAATTTTTGATGGACAGATAACCATGCAGCATGATTTACATACTTAAAATGAAGATCTTTGAAAGTAAAGTGAGTTTCCACTATTCCTGTAGTTTTCACTCTAGTCCTGAGAACGTCCTGTTGAGTTGGAATGTAGCTGGTTTGTGCTATCCTGTCCAAGTCATTCAAGTAACTAAAGGTAAAAATAAACACTGCTTTCAGTTATTCATAAAACAGCAACAAAATAATTACAATGAATTACAGAAGTTTTAAGTCCATTCATTACACTGTGCCTGAATTTTACAAAATAGTTTTCTCTGAGACACAAGACACAGTATTCTACTCAAATTTCCAAGTTTTTTCAAAATAAACTTTTGAGACACAACAATATTTCATCCTAGATGAAAGAAAACTTATGCAACTTATTCCACTACAATTATTCCTTAGAAATTCCAGAATGCAAACATTGTTTCATAAGCATCAATGTTATTGGCACTGATTATAATATCTTCATCTTTTTCAACCTACTGAACTGCAGGTTACTTTGAACCACAAACAAAGCCCAAAAATCACTCTATTTGAAAAAAGATATGAAAAGAATAACTCAGTGTTTTGGCCAGAATTAACCTAAGAAAATGCCTAATATTTAACAATTAACTTTCTATTAAGAATTCCTAACTGCACACATTTTTTACAATTAGTATACTTTCATTGCCAACATCCTTGCAATGTAGGCCAAGTCCAGTGTTTCCAAAACACGATATGGTTCTTACTTGTACTTTTCCCATAGTAAACAGGGGAGGCATTGTGTTCTATTTTCTATGTAAAAAGAAGTTAACAATTTTACAGATAGATTTATACGGCCAGAAGAACAGTTTTCTTATGAAACTTGAGTCATAATCGCCTAAAACAACAAAATAGAACACAGGAGGTTACTACAAGAGAGTATCTGAATCTCCAAATGAAATGCTCCATATGGAAAAAAGTTTATACAACTGAGAAAACTTCAAGAACTACAAAACACTTCAGAATCATAAAAAATTGCACTACAAAGCAGTATCACTGCTATTGCCACTCTTTATCATCTTATATCTCCCTCAGTGGACTCTTTTCCTTGACTGACTTAGCATTACTTACTGCCATACCATCTTATTTTTCCCTTTCTAGTTCTTAGTATTCTATTTTTTTACTGAAGTGCCCTAGGATAAAGAATACATTCTAATTGTTTTTTGGCTCAACACATTTCCAATAGAGACCATTAATTAACAATGAAACATAGCAGTGCTGAAATAGAAAAAAACTCTAAGAAAGAAAATAGTATCCCTGGTAATATAGATACAGATCATATCATCGCATTTTTGGACACATTCAGATACTGAAAAGGTACTTTAGTCATGCTTTTGTAACAGAAAACCTTTTAAGGCAGCTTAAATCAATTTTTGTCTTCTTTAAGGGAGTGAAACACATGGTCAGAACAAGTTCATAATTACACTACACCTTCACTACACCTTTTCCTCTCCAACCTCAAAGCTTTGCTGCAGCATTTTTACCCAAGCAGACATTTTTGTCCAGATACTTCTGTGGTTTCCATCTCTGTGGGAGCAGAATTTGTCAAAAGATGACACCTCATACTGCTTTAGCTACTAGTTAGAAGGCAAGGAGAATCTTGTCTGTCCCAATGTACTTACTAGGCAGCAGAGTCATTGAGCTGGTACTCTCGAGATCTGTTGAAACAGGCTTGAACCCCAGTGTCTTTCCACAGTCTCTTGATAACTCCCGCAAGCTCTGAAGTCATAAATCCTTCTTCTGCTGCTCCAGCCAACACAAAGAGCTGACGAGCATCATCCTTCAGGATGTAAACACAGGGTGAAGAGAGAAATATTGAGAAACACAACAAAAGTATTATCACCTAAGAATTAGATTCAGCAAATGCATTACTTAACCTGGTAAATGTATATGTAACACATTCACATGTGTTTTGTAAACAAACGCAAAAGAAAATTTATTTTGGTGTTCCCTTTGGATATTAACACCCACATTTTTCAACAACAGAAAAAGACTAGCAAATCAAATTTATCATTAGGTGATAAAGCTTCTGGTCTGTTTATAACTTGAGTGATGTTTTAATAAACAGGAATAGTAACATATTTTGTGCTCAAACCGAAAGTTAACCATATTTGCTCAAAATACCACATACTGGATAAAATGGTTGCAATACAGACTAGAGCCTTCAGAAGGGTAGCTGTATATTGAACAACTGAAGAAAACCCATTAATTACCTGATTCTAATTAACTACACAACTTCAAAAATTACAAATAATCACTTCTTCCCAAATCATGCATTTGGAATTAGGAAAACACTTCTAAAAAATCTTTCCAGATAAATCAGCTACAAATATCCATTGCCTTAACTATTCTACAGAGACCAGTTTCTCTTGGAAATGCAGTGTCAAGCAAACATCAAGATTTTTAAGAGCAAATGCTGGATTTTTAAACTATATATAATCATTGGCTTTGAGAGTGAGGCTAATGGAGTACAGGATGTAAACCCAACATTCCCCTTTTATCACCAGTTGACCAGGGACATCCAACTTCGAATGAGCAATGAAACTTAGTATTTTATTTTTCCAAAGTATTTCTATTATATTTAGACCTGTAAGGCACTGAATGAAAGACAACAGATAGGTGCAGGGAAGATCCACATTAGTACCCTCCTCTGGGTAGCTGCTTAACCTTGGTTATTAGCAGAACATGATCCAATGCCAAGGTACATCAGCCAGAAAAATCAGCTTGTAACTAGTACCCACAGCATGTACTGTTTGTCCAGTAATTAAAAGAAAGAACAACGAATCTGGAAAGGAGGAAGGAGAAAAGGGAGACTCAGACATGTCAGCTGGGAACTGAAAGTGTTTCAAGAAAGAGGAGGATTTAAAAAGGCAACATGTAAGGTTATTCTCACAAAACAACAGTAAGTGAAGACGCATATGCAAATCTGTAAAAAAATCTGTCACTATGCTGTTCCAACACTAAGCTGTGAGGGAAAAAAAACAACATTTTCAGGATAAGCACAGAAAGTAGTGATTGTTCTAGAGATACTGTCCACTGTAGACTTAAATAATCAAAGACTGTGTGAGCTAACATGGAAATTGTTTACAGATGGATTGGGTAACACTGAACTTCAGAGGCTGAAAATGAAAGGCTTGCAGTTCAGTGAATTCAAGCCAGCCTTGAAGAGATTTAAACATATATATACATTTGTAGGTGTACATATCAATAACAGGTTGTTGATGCATAGTTGAAAGTGTCTTTTGAATGCTAGAGTAGGTAGAAATCTAAAAGAACATTTGTCAAACTACTGGTTACTATACAAACACAGGACAAACCATAGACAAATAATAAAAAATTAATAGATTGCACTAATAATTACATAAAAAACCCAGAGCTGTAAAGATCAACCTGTAAAGATAGTCAGATTCCAGGGGCTTTAATTTGAACATTATGTCTGCATAAAAAACCAGAATGACAGCTCTGGTCTTGAATAGTGTTTGTGGATGCAAATGTGAAGACCCACAACTCACAAAAGCAGCAAATCTTTAAGAAGAGATGATATATTAAGATACATGATGGAAACAGCTTAGAAACAGACAGTTCTGTCACAAAAGATGATGACATTTTACACCTAAGATGGTCTGACCTTCATGTATCTCTACCTGCTCTCAAACAGGGGAGTGGGGAAAGGGAAGGTAGAGCAAGAGGATTGATTCCAGACTTTTAAAAGGCCAAACATTAAAATTAAAAACGGTCTCTGTTACCCCATCTTCCTTTTGCTAAAATGGCAACTACCATAGACACCGTGAGGCAGTGTGCAACAATCAAGTCCTATTTTCATTACTAATCAATGCTAGATACTTTCCCTTAGTTATACTGAAAGAGGGCAGCTTCCTCTACAGGTGTCACTTTTTTAAACCATATTCCATACCTAAGGTAATGTAAAATATCTGATTTAACCACCTCTTCAACTAGTGCAAATCTCACATACAGAAAGTGGTCCACAGTCCTTCGAAGTACATTCACTAAACACTTCTCAAAACACAGTTTCTACTTAAACTGTCCTGTAACACAGGAAGATAACACCAGCAGGTCAGTTGTAAGTCTGGTGTATCTGTGCTCCCTTGATTCAATAACTTGAAAAAAGAGAACGTTCAACTCACTGCTCTACCATGAGTCTTGTGACAGAAATAAGAGTACGTGATTTTCAAAGAAACCTTACTCCATATACAGAGTAAAATCCTCAGAAATTCACCAAAGAAATTTAAGAAAAATAATCTGAATGTAAGTTTATACCAGGAGATACAATTTTGAGCTTTTTTTTCATAAAAGACAACAAAATTAAAACAAAACTGAAAATAATTGAGGTATGAACATATTACTACTAACATCTAATGCTAATGTTCCATAGCAATGTTCTTCTGACAAAAAAAAAATTTGGACCACCGAAACCTGACTAAGTACAGAGGGATAGACAGCTATTTTAAGATTGTTCCTGCCACAAGTTTGCCTCATCATTTATATAGCTCTCTGAAGTCAAGAAACTCAGATGACTTAAAACTGACATCATATATAACATAGCCCTCAAAATCTTCTTGTTAGTCATTTTATCTGCTAACACCTAAATTTACTCCTCCTCCGTTTTCTCTTACTACACATTTAGTAACATAAGCCTACCATCTGCCTCTTTCCAGCATTAACTGCCAGACTCCAGAGAGGACTGCACAAACACTGAACTAACAAGCAGTGAAATACTGCCGGTGTTCTGGAAACTTTAGTCTTAAGGGCAGACTACAGCAAACATGAGAGCAAACGGAGAGAGGAATAACCAATGAAACTGAAGCTTTTACTAGTTATGCTTACAAACTGAAGAAACATCAGGTAGAATTAACATATGTACATAAAATAATGGCTATAATTGTCAATCAGATTTAGACTTCAGATACAATTTTATGACTCACTAAACATAATTTTACAAATGTCTTCACTGTGACAGCCATACATACGCATTTCACAAGGTTACTGAATGAATACTGTCTAACATTTATAAACTGCTTTTCAAAAAACCAACAAAATCTTGAAGACTGTCAAGAATGAAGAATCTACATACTGTTTATTACTTTTAAAAACCCTTCTCTCCTCCTAAACCGTAATTCCACCTTAAAGTGATGGAAAGAACTTATGACAAAATATTCCTCTGACTACCTTACATATACTTATGAACATATTAATGAACAACAAAATCCTTCCTCTATCTTTCCTGTGAGACGGCCACAATGTGGCAAGTTCTGGCTTCAAAATTAGTATTGGTGAGCATTTTGCACTGTGACTGATTTCTGTGGGGAGGAGATAAAAGCATACATCTTGAGGCAGGTTTAACTGCTCTTCAGGATTAACTGGGGAAGAGACAAAAGCATACATCCTGAACCAAGTTTAACTGCCGTTCAGAGTAACAACTCTAGGGATCAATTTCAGCATTGCAACACAGACTGTATAGAATCTTGTAACAAGAGGACAAGCAAAAACATGTAAACCAAGCATTTTAAAGAGATATTCCAAACATCTCCCTGCCTGACCAAATGTGGATGTAATCAGGGTCACCATAGGTAAGAGCATAGGATTAGGACTGGAGACACCAATACGTGGGATGGCAGACAAACTCAGAGCTTTTGCCTGTGGGACAATCAAATGAAGTAAGACAGAAAAGGCACAGAAAAGCTTAGGAAAAGATCTCATTTCCGGAAAAATCCCAGGATTAGTACAATGAAAAAATGGGATCCCAGCAGCAGGCCCATGCCCATGTCTCTGAGCAAAATAAAGTCCTCAACACTGGAAATCAGTATGAAACAAGATCCAGCTCAGAGGCTGGCATGTTTCAGGCACTTCTGTGTCTATGACCTAATAGAGAAGTGCAGACACAGTGCAGAAGTAGCTAGATGCCTCCCTATTTAAGCTGTATTTTTTAAAATGTCTAACTTAAATGACCTACCTAATAGCCCACAAGTCCATACAAATAGAGACATGACTGTGGACTCAGAGTCAGATGTTTAGTCCTCCAAATTTAGACAGAATTCAGAAAACAGTATCTAAACCAAATAGTTGTGAATCAACCCAGTGCTGACTGCTCTATAGGTCACCTTGCCATGTAAAGACTAAAGGTATTTAGTTATCAAACACTGTATCTCACAAAGATTTCTGAAGGAAATAGCACGGATATTTCATCAGTATGTCTGTGTGTGTGTGTAATTCAATACTCACAGCCCTGATTGGATCACCAAAGTCTATCTTCAACCTCCCCATTGCTCTAATGATAGCAATAATGGACTGAATGGTGTTACTGTAGACAACAGCTTTGTACTGTTTACATTCGTCTTCTGAATAACCAGCTTCATGGATAATCCTATGGAAGAAAAAAAAATAAGTTCTCCATCCAAATTAAAAAAAAATTTCTCTATCACAGTACTTTGCCACACTTACTTCATTTGCTTGACAATTGTGCTCTTCCCCGATTCACCAGCTCCTGAAAAATAAATGTGAAAATTCAACATTAGGCTTTTATTAATCTTTGAAAATATATTTTGATTCTACACTTCATGTATTTAACCAATATAAAAACCTTCAACAGGTAAAATAACATGCTATGAACTGATTTTTAGTACAAAAATGCATCTTCAGCTGGAAATTTCAAAATCAAGCCATTTAAAGAACAAATCTCAGTTCTAAAGAGTCTCTTCTTTTTACAGAAGTGAGCATAATCTTTGCATAGTCTGCTGGTGCTTCTAATGCGAACAGATCATAAGTTGCTCAACTTCAAAGGGATCTAAAGCTTGATTCCTCTAACTGCCTTTTTAATCAAAACCTAACCAAAAACCATTCTTCACACTGTATTAATGGTCCTCCATGTTTCAAATGAACATCTTAAAGTTCTTCAAGGCTTTAGTCCTCACAATCCTCTTCTGACCCTTGCAAAAATAAACCAAGAGTCAGCCTACTTTTTGTTAGAACAGATGGCATGAGGTTTGCCAGTCAACCTGATATAATTTTAAGTGCTTAACAACAAAACAAACAAAAAAGCTATGTTAAATTAAAAAGCTTGGAAAAACAGTATCTCTGTCAATAGACAGGGAAGACATAGCTTTTGCTGTCTCAACAATCTATCTTTAGGCTGCTTCTTTAAAAATACATGGAACACTTACAGCTGCAGTCTAATCCCTTTAGACAGCATGCTCCCAAGCTGGTCTGTGACTCGTGCTGAATTCTCCCTCTCACAGTTCACATTCATTAGTAAGAGAAACCAGTGGTTTTCTTATAGGTGAAAAATGCATGCACAGCATCAAGGTGTTTTCTCTTTTCCACCATGTCTCCACCCCTAGTGAGCAAGCTGTGTGTGGACAATATCTTGAGAAGGGACAGAGCTGGGACACCTGACCAAAGTCAACCAAAGGGATATTCCATACAATATGCCATGCTTCCAGTAAAAAGTTAGGGAAGGGAGGAAGAGGGGTAGTCATTTATTGCTATAGTGTTTATCTGAATCTTTTTTTTCTTTTGTTATAACCTTTGGAAGTGTGGTTATAGTGAAGGGTCTGGGACACAATTCATATAGGGAACTGGGAGCTTTTAGCCTGGAGAACAGGAGGCTCAGGGGAGACCTCAACACTCTACAACTACCTTGAAGGAGGTTTTAGCCAGGTGGGGTCAGTCTCTTCTCACAGGTAAAAAGTGATAGGACAATAGTAAACAGCCTCAGGTTGCACCAGAAGACGTTAAGACTGGCTATTAGGAGAAATGTCTTCATCAAAAGCATTGTCAAGCATTGAAACAGGCTGCCCAGTGAAGTGGTGGAATCACCATACCTGGAGGTATTTAAAAACTCTAGATCTGGCATCTGAGGACACGGTTTAGTGGTGGCTTGGCAGTACTGGGTTAATGGCTGGACACAATGACATTATAAGCTTTTTCCAAACTAAACGATTCTGTGATTCTTTCCACACAACTATTATGCCTGCCAAGGCCCTGATTTCCAAGAAACAGCTGAACACCTGCCTCCCAGTAAGAAGTAAGGAATTACTTCTTTGCTTTGCTAGTGTGTGCAAGCTGTGGCTTTCCCTATTAAAATATCATCTTGATCCATGAGTCTTCTTGCCTTCCTTCTATTTTTTTCCTTATCCCAAGGGAGAGGAGAGTGATCACACAGCTGTGTGGGTATTTGAGTTGACCCTGGCCAACAGCTTCCACTGCTGCAGTTGCAAAAGTGCAGACAAGTCAAAGGATACTGTTCTTCCCCAGCAGTCAGAATTCATTATGCTGTATCCAAGTACTGTATACAATACTCCCCCTCAGTGCCCAGTGAGATAGACAAAAAACAGTAAAGGTCACTTAGTTGTTTAGAGGGCACATGACATTCAAGGAAAAGCTACAAGCAACAGGGCATTTGAATCCTAGAAAGATTGGTGTGGGGAGAAGAAGGTGGGATGTCTATAAGCTTCTGCCCTTCCCATAACACCCACTTAAGACAGCTTAAAGCAGAAGTAAACTTGTCAGACCTACACAAAGAGATGTGATGCAATTAACCTCTAGCACAGCCAATTTCAGAGAGATAAGGGAAAGAGGTGCAGGGAACCCACTCCATGGAAGAGGAATACTCTATACTTGCTCATAGAGAAAGCAGAAACTCAGCCTTGGAGATCTTCAAGATCCAACTGGACAAGGCTCTGAGCAACCTTATCTATTTTGATGTTAGCCTAGCTTTGAGCCAAGGGCTAAACTAGATGACCTCTTAAGAGGTTTCTTCCAACTTGAGTATTTAATTTCTGTAGAACAGAGTATTCTTATACCTAAACACTAAAGTGATGATTTCAGGATATTCCTCTTATTAAACCAAATACACAGCTTCAGGATATGCTCAGCCCAATTTAAAACTCACTGTCAAAAGTTGTCCCACCTCCTCCCCAGCACAGCTACTGATGTGGTTACCCTTCTCTTCCTCCAGCACCACAGAATGAGTGCTGGCACTAAGAGGAGACATTGAGCTCAGAGGAATAGAGCTAAGGAGCAGAGTAGGCCTGTCAGCATCAATTTCAATTGCTTAATACCATCTTTAGCTCTGCCAAAGCAAAAGACTGTTTTTCATAAATCTGCAAGTTTCTTTAGAGAGCAGCAATAGCTCTCAAGAATCTGAGTGGCCATGGAATTACACTAATATAAACAGAACTCAGACACCAGTACAAAAGTCAATTGTTATTCAGACACCTGAAGCATTTATAAACCAAATTAACAATCTCAAAATAGCTAATTATGCATTTAAGCACAAATAGGTGACAAAAGTTTAAAGATTCACTTTATTAATGAAATTACTATAATCTGCTTTAGATTAATATTTTTATTCAAATAATATGAAGATGGTATATTCCTTGAATTCAACAGCAATTCTGGAGATATTAAGAACCATACTACAGCATTTAATTTCCATAACCTCATAAAATGTTATGTTAAAAAATTACCATATCTGACTAACCAAGAATGTCAGTGTCAGGGCTAGTTACAGTGTCAAAATTTATTTTTGTCATATGCTTTGTACTCCATTCTTTGAGGCAGATAGGCATGTTTCTTTATGGTGTCAGAATTCCTATGTACCTACAAATACCTACAGTTATTTTAAGAGCATTCTCAGTAACATAACTACAAATACCCATAATACACAAGGAATAATTAAGTCAATTATTAGAGTACCTAACATCAGTAGTGAGTTCCTGGAAGGTGCATTCCCCTATGTTATTAAATGGAAAACAGATATGTTGTGTTTGGTGTGTGTTTTTCCTTTAACTGCTCACTGAAATGACTACAGCATTCCTAATAATCTTTGAAAAGTAGATGGGAAAATTTCACCTTACTCATTGTCCCATACTGAAAGGAAATTCATTATTTTTGCACTCCTGAATGCAGAGCTCTGCCAGGTTTTCTGACAGATATACTTTGTAAAATTTCCTCCTTTATCTCAGCATAAATAAGTTGCCTATATAGCAAAATGAGAACTAAGTCTGGTTTAGAAAGTTTTAGACTGAAGCAAGCAGTATTAAATACTACATGTGACAGCCATGTATAAAATGTCAGAGCTAGCTATACTGTCACAACCAAACACTACCTAAATTGAGACAGACTTGATTGTATATTCCTCGATCATCTAGTAAATGATGCTATTTATTGCTTGCTATTTAAGTGTGATACTTTATTTCAGATCACTACTGTCAATAATTTGACCAGTCTTACTGGCTCTGTTACTATTTATTTATAACAAAATTATTAAAATGATATGATAGTTCTGCTTAGACTAGAAGAACAGCAGCATGTAATTTCTCAATTTAAAAGAGTAGTGGGTATTTCTTGTTTGTTTACTTTTAAATGGAAGTCTAAGTTAATTGTTAGGCCACTACATTAAAGTTTTAGTAACTGGTTAGTCCTTTCTTCCCCTTGCACACTTTATGTCCTCCATGTGCTTCTCAAAAAGAGGGCAACACAATCTATAAAAATTTAATTTAAAGTAAAGAATTTTAAAACTTTTGTTCACATAGTTGAGCAAGAATATAGCTTGAATTAAATCTAATACTCTTCCTACACCTTCTTGCCAGAAAGCAGGTAGATCCGTATGCTTCATTATGCAGACTGCCAAAATATGGGAGCAAAGCACATTTTCACATTTTCCCCATAGGTTTTACTATAATCTCAAGGGTCTTCTGCGTCAAAGTTTAATACTCAGGCTCTACCATCACATATCACTATTTCCCAGCTAGTATTGTGCTATCCAAAGCAGTCATTTACCTGGATCCAGCATGAATTCTGACATCACTCCACGAATTCAGAGCCAGCACATAAACCCAGTCCTGTGACTAACCCTATCTCACCACCCACAGCATGTGGTGAAGCTGACGCTCAGCTAAATAAGAGGGACTAAGCTTGTATTACAATTTTTCTTTTACAGCCAGCTCTCTTTGGAAACAGAAGAAAAAAATCAAAGCATCTTCATGTTAAAAAAAAAAATCCTAACAACCAAAAAACCATTTAACCATTTAACAATCAAAAAACATTGAGATTGGTCTCAATGAATCTTCCCCTTGAAGGAACAAAGTAAGACAAGCAGAGCTCAAATATATTTAAGAAACAACTAACACAATATTTGATCCTCCACGTTGTGATGTGGTCAATTACAGAAAAAAAAAATTTAAAAGACTGAGTTGGACTCGATCTTAAGGTTCTTTTCCAACCTGAATGATTTTATCACCCTATGACTCATTATTATGAAATTGTAGCAAACACCATCTCAGATTGAATATTCTTTCCAAATGGAGCAAATCTGTGTTTAAAATGAACTGAAGCATTTAATAATTTGATTAAAATTAACAGGTAAGCAAAAATGTTACTTTAAACTACTTAGAATGTCTCATGATTTATTATCCCACACACTGCCTACATAGCAAGCATTCCAGAACTACAAATTTCTGGAACAAACGCTTTACGCATCCAAGTACCAAAAACACTGCTTGGAAGGGTTGAGATCTTAATAGTAAGATTTCCAACTTGCGACATATTTTCTAATTGGTTACTGAAGAAACCAATCAAACACCAAAGTAAAAAGCAAGGCAAACTTCAAGTTCACAGTATCCCTCTTTGGTCAAAATCAACTGTCAAGTACAACTATTTCTAATGGAATAAATATACTCCTTGTAATGCTAACATGGAAAAAAAATACAGACTAAGTTAAAATAACATAAGCTTTAGATAAAAATTAAAGAAAAAATGGGGCCGGCTTTGAAATAACACCAAATAAATCAGACTAAGGAATAGAACCTACTAAAAAGTAGAACAGCCTCGTATGTTGCCAGAAGAGAGTTCAAATACGGACAAGAGTAATTAATTTAAAACTTTCAACAGATGCTTGCCATCTTTTCAGCCTGTAGAATAAGACACTTAGATCAGATTAACTTAAGCATAAAGACACGTGAAATTTAAAATAAAATACATGGACTTGTAAATTTTTGGATTGAGGTACTGCAAAGTTCTCCCCACAAGTTTCTTACCCAATCCTGTCAGACACTTGACTTTCACAGTAGAAAGCTAAATGGTGCCTGTTTCTCAGCTGCCACTGGTCACAGCACAAGCTAAATACCCAGTGATTTCTACTCTTTCTACTATGGTGTCAGTAATCTCTTACAAAAACATATGGCTTTGTAGCTTGTAATTATAATCTCTTAAATTTATCACCTCATGACACATTATCAGATGTGAGATTAAAATTAGAATGCAAAATGCTAATCAGTGTTACTATACTCGAAATGCATCAATGTTAGTACAAGAAATCCACAGTGGAAACTTTGCTACAACACACTCTGGAAAGGTTGAACACCAAATGAAACATTCTCTGAAACCTACACTGCTCTGTCTGAAATTTCTTATTTTGTCCACTCCCCCTCTCTGAAGTCTCCCAACAGTAACAGTTATCTCCCACCATCTGGTATTCTTCTTATTCTGGGGCAGCTTCTGGCCCTGACAGTTTATGTGCCTTTTCCCCTTCTCAACTGTTTTCATACAGTTGACCAAAGGTAGATCGTACTCATTACTTCTAAGGTGGCATTAGTCTTGGAATTTCCACAGCTACTGGAAGTTGAACATGCCAGGAATCTTTCAACAAATTAAGAATCTGTATGATTAGTATCTGGCAGAAAATATTTCAGTAAATTAGCCATGTAGCATAAATCCCAGATTACATCACTGATTCAAACCAGAAGAGTGACAGATTCTAAAATTATGGCACTGACTCAGAAAAAAGATCTGAGATAATTCTCAAGGTTTCAGTAGCTGCGTGCTTAGTCCTACAGAAGCAGTATCATTTACACCCATACACCACTGTCACTTTTGTAAATTCCCTAACAAATCAAAAATTAATTACAACTAATTATTTTTTTCCTAGGTCTTCAGTATTGCTCTTAGTAGATGTTTGAAGTCAACTGCATACAATAAAATAGTCAATTATACACAAAACATCATTTAAGAAAACTTAAGACAAGATAAAATGTCGCCTCAAGAAGCATTCAAGTATAAAGTTGTGGTAGCATTCTGTATGTTTATTCAGGTCTAGATGTCTAATAGACTGCTCTGTGTTTCTTAAATACCTAGGCTGTTACTAGAGCAAACACACAAGCAAGTGATAAAGATAGTGTTAAATAGTTTAGTATTGAAACAAGGAGAAAATGAGTTGATATTCAGTATAACTTCTGGAACCCAATGAATACTAAAAATAAATCTTATGGTGAAACAAGAAGGGCACAGATTCCATTTTGCAAACCTTAAGGTAACTTCTATTCACATCTATATCTTTGAAAGTACGAATAGAGTTTTGAGCTACTTGCAATCTTCAATCAGTGCTTCATATGTTTTTACGACAAAAGTGTTACGAACTGGTTATGAAAAGTGTTCTTTTTGCTTAGAATTCAGTCATATGATAAGAAGACATCTTAGCAGAAATTATGTGCAATTTTATGTACCACACAAAATTAAACACATGCAGCTTTTGAATACAAATTCTACCTAGCTCTTCAAAAATTTCTATACTCCTCAGTTGTTTTTTACTGGCTCCTGCTTCATGGTAGGAACCCTTTTATCATTATGTGCATCACTTATAGCATAACTGTACTGAGGAGTCATCTCATTCTAAAGGAGAGCACCAGTACAATGCCAAGTGTCATTTTCAGAAACTTTGTGAAACATTCAAAAGGAAATGTGGTATTTTGGAATTGAAGATAAAATTTAAAAATATGTATCTGTTCAGAACATACAAGAGATCTCTTAAACACCAGTATCACTGCCTTAGACAGTGCCATCATAGTTTTTCCTTCTATTAAGACAGAGGTGCAGCTCCCTTGGTGTGAAGTGTCAAACCCAGCAGGACCATGACAAGCTGAGAACCAAAGGTTTGGAAACAAACCTCTGACACCAGAAATTAAATACAGGTGCTAATGCACCTTTGGAGATGAAAACTACTTGGTAATCATGCTTGCGGCCCAACAACTACATGGCACACCACCAGCAGCTAAACGTTTGTGGCATCAGGTTTATCTAAGATGTCAATACTGACACCAGGTTGAGAAAATTAGCAGTTAGCTACTTTGATTTATCAAAGGCCAGCATCCACAATGCTGTCACCTAAATACTTGAGAATCTCTTCAAAATTCAAAGCCCAAAAACTTGTTAGTATTTTGAATGGAACTTCAACATAGCAAATAACTAACTCCTCTACAAAACTGAAGTAAGATTTAAATTTGCTACTTAAAAAAATTCAAGTGGCTTTCTTCTTCTACACAAAGTAGTATGCTCAGAAACAATTACTACATAATTTAAAATCATGGTATGAAAATATGATTGAAGACCTCTTTGAACATGACTTTCAGTGGTTATTGTATATAAGCCCATTCTAGGAGATAAATGCTGACTGCTCCAACAGCAAAAACAAAGTCCTTTACTCTTACAATGTCTATCAAGAGAGTAACCATCAATTTCTCGCAACAGAGTACAGCATGCCTCATCCAGACTTTCAAATATGTATCTAATAAACCTTCCAAAAATCCAGATTGCCTTGACATTGCTCTCCACAGTGTGGTTGACCTTCATGGCCTTTTACAGTGCACCATGCTATAAATATGGTGTGCAAAGATGGCAGATGGTTCAGAGATACCAGAGCAAACTTACTAAGCAGGCTATCATTAATCACGATCACAAACGCTTTATAAAAAAATATTCCTCTGCAACAAAGGCATACTTTTGGAGGTTGTTCTGGCAGAGAGCTCCAACAAAATAACTTGGAATAACAATGTATTTTCATTGCAGACCTGTCTTCCAATTCAGTACAACACTACTGTTGTTCTACCTACAATTTTGACAGAACCTACTGTCCCAGCTGCCTCATATAACTATGCAACTGCAGAGTTGGGACAAACAGAAAACTGCACGCGCATTTCTATCAAAACAGGAAAAATTTTATTCAAACATCTACCTGTTACATAACACCAAAGCATTAGTTGCAAATGTGGTAAAATGGGTACTGTCAAAGTTGATACAAAGCAAAAATTCAATTACACTAAAAGCTGTCCCATTATTGTAAAAACAAAGCGATAAACTTCAGCTCATGTACATTTTCAGTATTCATCCACACCTAACTTAAAAGTGTTTTTCACCTTGTAGCTCAAGAACTAATATCTACAAAAGAAGGAGAATAAGCACATTGACAGTTGATCTAAACTCACTTCAATGTCTCCAACTCCACCAGAATCTGGCTGAATTTAAAGTGACAGATTAAAATGTAAAAAGATCCTAGATATCAGTTAACCATCTCTTTCAAATACAAACATTTTCATAACTCCTATTTGTATTTGAAGCAAGAAAAAAATTCATAAGCATAGTCAACCTTATTTTTTGTTACATGCACATGCATTTTGCATACAAACTACCCTCAAGTAGGGTGAACAGTACTTAAAATATATATATGGTTTTTTGGGGGTTTTGTGAGACAGCTTAAAAGTAAATAAAAATTTCAGCCCCCTCTAAGACACAGCTGCACCCAATAATCCCAGAAGCAAGGAGTAAGACAGACACCTACATAAATAGCAGCCTGCTAGGCTCCAAACAGGTACATAATCAAAGGCTGATCTAACCTAACCCCAAACACTTCCATGTTCCAGAACAGCAAATAGAGAAAATAACGTAAATAGACCCTCATCTAGGAATTAGATGACAGCTTTTGCTATCTAATACTGCAGCCCTAAAGCATATTAGAAGGGATCCATGTCAATGATTTAAGAGCTTTATGCTTAAGCATTTATATGCTTTAGAAAGTATGTAACGGTTTTGCCGAGTTTACCAGATTAAGGATCTGCATACAGCTGAGAAATCCACTTTCAAAATGTTTCAAGCAATATTAGTGCATCAAGAATACAGACAGCACTTCAATGAGACTTAGCAACTTATTTTCAGTCCACCACTATATAAAACATTACTGGCAGACATGAAATCAACAAGACTCAAAATAACATTTCTTTAAACAAAATCTATAAATACTCAAAATAATTGTCTGGTTTACTCCTAATTTGTTTATTCCAAGATCCATATCTCCACTAATTGCAAGATTTAATATTGCATTCCAATACAGCATTTACACTGTATTCTATTCTAATATTACTACAACTTTACGGTTGCCTCCATTCTCTGTTTGGACACCGGGCTGGCAGGTGTACTTCTTGCCCACTACCATCTTGCATTCTTCACCAAGTAGTGCTAGGTAGAAGAGGATTCTTCCTAGTCAAGCCTACCACTTACAAAATATAGGCGCATGAAAAACCACAGATCTGATGCTCCCTGGATTTGGAACGAAAAGAAAGTCCTACCTCTACCCGGCACAATCAGCACATTCATTAACATAGGCTCTCTATCTCCTATTGTAGCAAAGAAGTCTTTAAAAAGTGGGTTTGGAATAGAGTTGAACATGTCTACCAAGTAGACCTTGCAGGTGAACACAATTTCACATTATTCCTAATCCAATTCTGCAGTGAACTGTGACACAGAAATACAGAAATTGAAAGTATCCTATTCTGCATCCATTTTTCCCTCCACCTGCTACTCTGCATTTCCCACACTCCATCTGCATTCAGCACATACCTCTGTTCCTCATCATGCTTTTAGTCAGGTCCTCAGACCATTATGAAATACCAGCTGAATTGACCACTCCAGCAGCAAACTAAGTCCAATCAGGACAGCGAGTTCAACTAATCAACCAGAAAAAAAAAATAAATTAAGCATTTAAAAGTGACAGGGAGAGGGCAAAGCAACTCAGCCAGCTGCTGCAAGAGCACTTTCCTTTTTAGCAAGACAGAGCACCTAGAATAGCTCTGCTGCTTGTAAAACAACATCCACTGCTTATTTCCAGCATGCCAATATAGATTTAGAAAGAAGGCAAGAACCTCTTCAGTTTTACTGGAAACTATTAAAAACCCCCAGAGAGTCGGACTGTCCTTACAACTGTGATCGCTAAAAACTTGTAGTATTATTCAAACAACTACAACAGCTTTGTCCATGTAAAAAATCCAAAGTCATATGCAAAAAAATTATTTTATCAACTTTGTAAAAGGAAGATGGGATTATAGGTAGTCATTTGACTGCAACAGTACTCTCAATTCAAGAAACAGGTCATATTAAATTCTAGACTATTAATTATAAACCCGCTTCACAGTTTCAACACGAATTTTCATTACAGTACATTGATTACTTCTATGAAAACAATCTGCTTAGAGTAATGACTATAAAGACTTCCCATCCACTCTGGTTGCCTAGATATTGTTATATTTCACTAAAGATTTAATCAGGCACCTTTGCTAAGTATATTACTCACTACAAAAGCAACACTACATTTCTAATTAGAATATTTGAAAAAGTAATGAGGAGGTCTGGTCTATTTCAGAAGTTAAAGCACAGTATATATAAATGGTGTTGATTCCTCTAAGTTGCTTCACAAAAAGAATTTTCTAATTTCAATATCAATTTTATAGGTACATACAATATTGAAGTTTACATGTATTGGTAAATATAGACACCAAGTACCCATGCAAGCATACATCTATAACCCAACAAAGCAACTCGATTATCATTACCAAAGTATACCAGAGGTCGTCTTATTTAAATCTTCACTGACCTTTCAATTACCAAAGCCAGAAAACCAATTCACTTGCTTGTCACACATTTAACAAGAATTTACTTGCTTATCACATGTTTAACAAGTCTCTTATTTAAAGAATTGGTTCTTAACTGCTTTATGTCCATTAGTTCCCCAGCTGAGATCCTGAAAGAATAACACCAAAAGTAACATTTAAAAAATAAACATAAATTATTCAAATTAAGGGGTAGTCAGCAATTGAATCAACACAAAACAAAGTCAAAATCTAACCTCAATTGGTAACAAACACACTTTCAAATCAAGGATTGGTCCATATGGGTATCTGTGACTCAAGATGATACTCCAGGCCTATAAGTTATAGATAACTCCAGAGACCCTGAAGTTGGCTCCACAGCTTTGCAAACTCTAAGGGCAAAGCTGTGATGATGGGAAGCATCTTCCAAGTCCCCAGCTCTAACGCTTCTTACACCTGTACTGTAAAAGGACTATAAGCAGTCACAAATATGGGTAATTAGTCCACAAAAAAATCACTCCTTTACTTCCCATCCAAAATAAGAAATCTTATTTTGTCTTGCCTGCTCCTACTTAATGGTCAAATAGGAACCAATTGAGGAGAACAAAATGTTTAGTATTAAGAAAAGAAGAGCTCAAATCTCTTCTTGCAGAAGCATACAGTCCTGGTACACAAAAGTGTCTCAGAAAAGCCAGTTCATTTTTGTCCTAATAGCCTAATTTCAAAATCTTAGTTATCCTTCCACTGAGAAATGTCACTCACAAATGTCACTAAGTTAAGCCACTTAAATTGGACTTCTGAGAGTGAAAAGTTTTCAGTGAGAAAAATCCAAAGTTCTGATTTTTCCAAATACTCCATACACCTCTATATATTACTAACTTCAATACTTTGTGGATACAAAATCTCTCAGGTAGAGCCAACCAAGTTACATTCACAGAATAGTTGTATAATTGACACAAAGCCTGAGGGCAGTGAGCAAACAAGGGGAATAAATAGAACAGCAATCCTAGGTAAAAGCTGAACTAGAAGAATAGGAAGTTTTTATTAGTACAGGTTCTTTTATACATGTCTTGGGAAAAAATCCTCAAACTTTTAATAGCTAATTACCAAGTCAGTCAAGATCTTTAGTTCAGTGTTCCATGGCAAAAAAAAACCCACCCTCACACTCAACAGAACATCTTAAATACCTCTCTTCTACATCCAGTTTTGCTGTACCACAACAATTGCCAGATAGCATGTTACAGGAAACACTGCAGACATCCATCAACTAGACAGCAAAACTGACTTCAGAATTTTATGCCCTCTGAGCCAGACTCATGGCTTGGTTTCAAATTATTTAGCCGGACTTTAGGATGTGCTGGCTACTCAATTATTCCTTCTCAGAGGACCAAAAAAACTAAAGGGTAAAATGTGGCAGCAAAAGAACAACCCACTTTGGCAACATGAGTATATAAATCACTACGGACTAACTATAGCACAAAGCCCCAAGTTCAAGTTGTGCCAACACAACTGCAAGGACCTGCACTGTAAAGTCTGGTTCTGGTGCAAGTTAAAAATAACTTCACAAAAGGAGGTTAGCTGAAATACACAACCATTGTGGTAATATAATCCATAGGACAGAATAAATTGTCTTTTATGACAACGATGATACAATAAACTGTGCTGCCAGAAAAAGTAGGAAGACACTAATTACATCATAGCGTATTACAAAATTTGAGTGGTATTGAGGTATCACTGCTGGTAGGAGTGGACAGCTTACCAAAAAGTACCTTACTAGAGCCTCCAATCCAGAAAGGGAAAAAAAAAATAGAAACAACAACACTTTTACATTGTTTTTGAATGAAAAGTTGGAGAAAAACCATGTCTCAAGCTTAAAATGCTTTCTAATTCTTAAAATATTAAAATAATCTTTAATGCCTGGTACAACATAACTAATTTTTATGTATCCATAAACTAGACTTTTAAATCAAGATTTTATAAAAGCAAAATCACCACTACTGCTATCACAAGATAGCACATAATGCACAGCTTCTTTTTAACCCTTTCTAAAACAATATGTACTGACAAATTTTTTCTTAAGAATGTTAAAGAACTAAAATCATGACGTAATTATAAATAGTGATTTTATAAAATAACTTCCAAAAAGAAGGTATATAATAATGCAACAGAAGACCTGAAATCACTAAAAGTAATTTGTATTGAAGTCTATACATACATTAAAGACCAATATAATGATGTAAACTTTTACACTTTTACAACATTCAAACAGATGAAGACAAGCATAAAAGAACTCGCACTGCAATTGTACAAACACAGCCATAACTAAATGGGTGTGCTTTCTGCACATCCTTGAGTCTCCTTTCACAAAAGCAAGGGGGATTATTACACTGTGAGAATGCAGTCACTCCACATAAATAACATCCTGATTGTCCAACTGTACCATATTAAAAGCAAGAGAGCTCCNCAAAAAACCAAACCCAAACATTAAGCACTTCTTTTAGGTATCACAAATCAGCTTTTAAATAACAGGCGAACTTCGTAAGCATCTGTAGATAGTTGTCTCTGAAGGCATGACAGGAATCAGTTTGTTAAAAATGTTTTGGACTAGGCTGGCTTAATTTATGAAGATAAAGTCAACATCTCTGAAATACTTGTGAGCAAGTTTTTGAGACCTCCCTGAAGTTCAGACTTCTAAAGTCTCTTGTCTGCAAGTGTGGAGAGAAAGAATATTCTGGAGAAAAGGCAAGAGAATGGTACAAACAGCATAAATGTATTTTTTCAGTCCAGTGTGCAATGGGGTCGGAGGTACTGCCAAGCACTGTTAGGATCATGCTGCTGAAAAGATGAGTATGCAGCAGGAGTCAGTTTGGCTGAGATAGAAAGATGTAGGTCTGGAACAAAAAGAAAAGCAGATAGAAAAAAGATGACCGAGATGTGAAGAATTTGCAAAACAATTCAATAGAATTGTTCTAGTTACCATCTTAAGGAATAGGAAGCTGCAATGGAAAAGATTAAACGTAGCACTGCCTGAAGTTAAATGTCACTTATCTTTAAGAACACGACATGCACACATTCCAGTATGAATCACAACGATCTATTCAGGAACAGAAAAGTGGCTCTGCTAGTCAGGAGGATGAAGGTATCCACTGAACTTACATCTACAACCATGATTATGCAGCAAGGAGAGACACAATGACAGCTGCCAAACACATGACCGGTGACTTCCTGGATCCCAGGACCCACTCCTAAAGAATGTCTAAGACATATCTATTGGCTTTTTCATCCAAGATACAAAGAACCTTAACACCAAATTTGCTATGTTAGGTGAAGGATTGTGATAATTAAAAAGACAAAGTGTTAATCCTATAAACTCATGGTGCCAATTTGAATGTATTCATAAAACCTGATGAGTTTAACCTCATACCAGAAGGCATTCTACTAAATGAGGTCCTGCCTGTTCTCCCGCAGCTGGCATAAATTCAGTCTTATGTCCTCTAGCTAATTCAACAGAAATGTGCTTCCAGATGCACACCTGACAAGGATCACATGTCTACTAATGCAGCCCACAGATCGGTCATGCAGAATCACCACCTCCTAACCTGAGTAGAATTACATTCATTCTGCAAGCATCACTAGAATTTTCATTTGTTGAATATTCAAAGTTAAGATGAGGAACCATGGAAGAAAAAGCCAACTTGGACCTACTCTTTCTCTGCCTGAAAGCCAGCCAAAATATAAACTACTTTTCAAAAGTCTTACACTAAGTATATGAGTTTATCTGTCAAAAAAAAAAAACAGAAAATAATAGAAAATAAAATCTTACTTCAGTTAGGACACAGGAGTCTAGGAACTGCCAATTTGTCACAAATAAACTGCTTTACAAAAAGCATATACCTTTGTATGTTGAACTTTTAGTGCTGGCCAATTTACTATATTGCACTTTTATTTTTTGTTGAGTTCTCATGAAACTTAAGTATTTCTTTGTTACAAATTGACTGAAAATAGTATGAAAGTAAATAAGCTTGTTTATGTAATGGTTTTAAAAGACAAAATCATCAAATCCCATGTATAAACAAGCATCTTCCATCTGGCTTACAAACTACAAGATCAAATTCAGCTTACTTCTAAGAATGATGGTTCTCAGAAATTCCCCAGGAAAGGCTCTCCTGCTGCTGGGATAGCACATTGAAGTGCACTGAATTACAAGGTTAAAATAGCCACACACGGATGTTTAGAATCTACTCCTACTACCTGCATTCAAAATTTCATGAAGTGATGAAACAATTTACAGATATGACAAAAGAACTTAGATAATTCAGTTTAATAGTATTTTGCACAGAATAAATATATCTGCTTATTCCTAGAAACAGGACAACAAAAAATAAATCTAACATGGATCAGTGATATTGTTCACAGTGATGGTTCAGGTACAGCAATACCACATCTCTCTCAACTAAATCCCTGCAATTTCCTGTTTTAGGAAAAAATAGAAAATAATATAGTGGAATAAATTAAATTTCCAGTCTAGAAACAGACTGATTTTATGAACACATCTTCCCTCAATTGAGCATTCTAGCTCAAACTTCATTACAAATCTCTAATCACCATGCAAAAATAAAATTTGTATATATGCTAGAATAAATCCAATTTATTGGGTCAATAATAATAATAGGTGTACAGCTACATTACCTTTTTCTACATAAACAAGGTGTTTCACATGCCACTCACACACTGCATTTTCCTGGCAGCAGACCACAATTGGTACTTTTCCTTTTATTTCAGTGTCTTTTTAGCAGAACAAATCCATAAATAGATGTAGGAGTACAACAGAGTAGATGATCAACTATGACATGTGGACTGAACAAGCAACTGGGAAAGTGAGTGGCGATAAGTAAGTGACTCTAGTGGAAATAACTTTAAGTAGTTTTGCTATCAGATAAAGCATTCACATCAGCTTCAAGACATCTGACAGACTTGCAAGGAAGAAGGGAAAAACTTTCATCCCAAAACATGTGAAATACATATATGCATCCATGGGTGTATGCACAAAACCTCATCCAGAGTTCAGTAAACATTTAGGTAATCATTGTTTAAACAATCATCCCAACACTGGTCCCAGGAGAAGCCAGCCTTCACACCTCTTTTTAGCAGGGGAGAGGAAAATGCCAACCCAAGCGAGCTGCTGCTCAGAACACCGTGAGAACCCACATGTATTTGACCACTTTGTTCTGTGGTCTTAAATGTCATGAGAGTTCAGCAGAAAAGACCCTCCAGCACTAGAAACAGAGAATTTTTGAAATTGAAGCTCATAACGTAGGACTTAATACTTAAGAGCATTAAAACAGTGACAAAATACAATCTCAAGTTTAAAGCATCTTTAAACAGATGCCACCTGTATCCAAGAATTATGATGAAAAATAGGAAAACAAGTACGAAACTACAGGCACTACAAGTTACATACGGAACAGCAAAACTGAAAATTAATTTCAAATGCCTTGCCAGACAACACAAAGTGTTACCTTGCCACTTTTTAAAAAGGCAGTAACATCTCCAATACTGACATTATCACATACAGGAAAACCTTTCCATACAACAATCTGAGGATTCCAAAGATGTTCAGGACTAGGCACAGTACTAGCCCAAAACCCAGCAGATTTAGGTTTCCACTAATAGGCTTCCACTTACATTTCCTGGAAAACAAAGCTTTTGTTTCTGGCTTATCTCCAGTTAAATTTTAAATCTAGAAAATAATTTTAGGATCTTTGTTTTTCCCATTCTAAGTTTGTTCCATTTCTTCATCTACAATAAAAGTTGCTCAGTCTTTTGTCCCTTTCTGAAGCCATCTTAGAATTTAGCAACGGAAAGTTACTTAAGAGGTCTACTACATCTGTAGTGAATTGTTTGAGCACTGCAAGAGAGCAAAATCAATGTCGAGGGGAGTGAGAAATCGTGCATCATTTAAAAAGTTTGCCTGGAACTTCACCTCTGAGAGGGAAGCTGCTGTTAATAATAACAGCAACAGCTATTTTAACTCGCTATTAGAAGGTTTCAGTCTGGTTTAGCTAAATAGATTATACTGCAAAACTTCCTACAGCATTAATTCAATGCAAATCTTGCAGCATTCAGCTGTCCCCAACCTACAGAAGTTTTAGTCCTGAACCCATATTCTAATTAAAATCCTCACTTCCTTTTTTCTTGTAATTTTAAAGATAGCCTTATCTTTACACACAAGGATATCTTAAAATAAACCAAAAGGCAGGCTTCAAGTACTTATGAGCAAAATTGAAGAACACACGATGGTACACTATAAGTCATTATATTACACACGTAGTAGCTCCATCAAAGTGCATTTCCCATTGTAAGATCTCAGAAACATGAGCGAGTTCCACAAAATTAAAAAAAAAAAAAAGGAAAAAAGAAAAAGCCACGAAAAAGTTAAGCGGTGCTTTGCCTTTTGTTCTTTTGACACTTTCCTACACTTTCGTAGCAGCAGTTTAGGAGTTTCTCAGGTCTACAAGAAACATTAAGCGTAAATATCCCCCCAACGTAACATCGCCTTCCTTTCAACAGGGGAACAGAGGATCCAGGTCAAAAGTTTGAGGCGTTATCCCTTTCCTATGGAAGTCAGGGCCCGGACAGCCCAGGCCGTGCGGCTTCCCCGGGGCGCTGCCTCTGACCCCTCAAGCAGCCGAGGCGCCCATCTGCTCCAAGAAGCTGCTGTGCCTCCTGCGACCCCAAAACTTCGGAGAGGCCCCGAGCACGCACCCCGGGGACCGAGGGCAGCACCGCCCCCCGCCCAGCCCGACGGGACGCTATAAAACTATACCCCTCGGCAGACGAGAAAGCTTCGAGGGGCGGCTGCCTCTAGAGGAGCCTCCCCTCACGGCACCCCTTACCTAAGAGGAGCAGCTTGACCTCCCTAGCCGCCTTCTCGCCGTCCTCCCGCAGGTTCCTGTCGATCATCTTGCTCCTCTCCACCGCCGCCTTGTCCTCGGCGCTCAGCGTGCAGCCCATCTTGGGAAAGGGCTGTTCGGCTCCGCCGGGAGAAATGAAGCAGGGAGCGGCGGGGCTCGGCGCCGGGAGCGGCGAGGAGGCGCTGAGGAGGGAGGGGGAGCGAGCGCTCCCCGCTCGCTCTCTCCTTCCCCCGATCCCTCACCTGGGGCGCAGCGGCGTCGCGGATACCGAGCGCCGGGTTCGCCTCACGGCCAAGAGGGGAGGCAGAGAGCGGGAGAGGCGCGGGGAGGCTCGGCCGGGGGAGCGCGGAGCGGGCACAGAGGGGCTGCGGACGAGCGGACACAGGCCTCGCACCGGGGCCGCCGCTCCCGCCGCCGGCCCTCAGGCTGCTGCGCGCGCGGCACCGCCCCCGCCNGGTGTAGGAGTCGAGCACTTCGTCTGCTCCCGCCCTGTCCCGGTGTCTCCGCTGCCGGGATCCAGGGAAGCACCTCGGGGTGCAGCCCCGCCGCGGCTGGGGGCTGGCAGTCGGCCCTCGGGAGGGCCAGTAGCAGGGCTGCCTCTTAGCTGGACTGATCAATCAGCACTACGTTACCCCACGCACTCAAAGGCAAACGAGCCATCCCACCTCAGGGCTCAAAGCTCCTCATCCCGCTCTCTCTTCCTACGGACCTTACTTCATCCATGTGTATGAGTATTTAAAAGGCGAGGGGGTGGTGCCAGGAGGGTGGAGCCGGGCTGTTCCCGGTGGTACCAAGCAGTAGCACGAGAGGCGACAGGGGAATTGGTGCACACGTAGAACATGAGAAGGAGCTTTGCTGTGCAGTGACCGAGCAGTGCAACAGGTTGCCCAGAGAGGCTGTGGAGCCTTTCCCAGTGGGGATACTCCAGAACCATTTGCCAGTCCCGGCCCACGTGCTCTGGGATGACCGTGCTGGAGCAGGGAGGTTGGAATAAATGTCCCACTGTGGTCCCCTCCAGCCTGACCCGCTCAGTGAGTCTCTGCCCCATTCAGAGCCCAGGCACGGGGCTGTCTGCACATCTGTGACTGTCAGACGTTGTTTTATGACTTGTTTTGCTCTCTAATATAAAAAGCCTAAGAAAACTATGCAATGTTTACAAGTCTTTCCTCACCACGCACGTGTTGCGCTGTTTGGATTGCAAAAGAAAGGTCCCGTTACCCGGTGATAGGATCACAGGACAAATGGGGTTGAAGGGACCTCGGGATAATCCATCCCAAGGGCAGCCGAGCTGCGGTGTGACTGGGACCCACCACCCCGGCTGGTCAGCACTGATAGGGTGAAGCACTGATTTCACTGAAATTGGTAGATAAAACTGTGCACAGCCGATAAAACTTTGTGAATCTCAGGAAAAACTGGAGTCAGAACATGAGGCGCAAAAGCCTACAAGGCAAATCTGTTAAATTAAGATTCATCATTCCAGTGAGTCCCTACAATTTTTTGTTTCCAGAGAATCTCAAGAACTTCTGCCCCCAGAATGAGCTCGAAAAGAGCATCATTTTACAGCACAGAATGTGTTTTAGCATTAGAGTGCAAAGACTTTAAGTCAGACTCAGCTATTATTGTACTTAGCAAATTAAAAGTTTGTTTTTTTTTCCTGTAATACTCCATGGAAAAGTGTATCGAATGTTCTGTTTTTATTGGATGTGTTGTTTTTTCTTCTTTGCAGGGGTCTTTGGATGCTGACAATGAATAAACCACAAGTAATGGTGCAAAAATGAAGTAGATAACACTTAAACTATAACTTAAATATTTTTCACATCTTCTGGTTGGTAGGCATGCTCTCAGCCCTAGCAAAGGATGCTATAGAATCCTTTCTCAAAGAAACCCCAGAAAACGTCAGTTCTCAAGACTTTATAAGACCTCTGAGGCATTTTATTTAGCGTTCTTCATTGTCCTACTGCTATGGAGAAGGCCAGGGCACCTGAGAAATGTCTGTTGCTTCTCTGCCCTCCAGAGTTGTTCGGGTGCTTAGTCCATTTTGTGTTCTCTTGGGCAGACTTCCACACTGGTACTGCATGGGATAAGAACTTTTACAAAACAGTTCATCTCACAAATGGACAGCTAGTCTTGTTTTGGGGTTCCTGGCCTCTCCTGTGTTAGAAGGAGCGATGTCAACTGCTGCTCAGGAAGGAACAGAGTTAGCGGAGATGAAAATTAATAAGCTTAGGGATACTTTTCTGATTTGGAAATCAAGGATAAAGAATGATTTCTGAGATAAACAACACGTGGTTAGGATATTTACAAGTGAAAGTACAGATTAAGGGATAAGAAAGTAGTAAACAGAGATTATAGGAGGTGGAAATAATGTGATAATGAGAGTGGCAGATGTTACAAAGATGGAGATCCTACAAGTAGGACATCTCAACTTTGCATGGATTTTGTTTCATTTAATCATGTGCATAGAGTACACACTTCTGTACTTTTGACCAGGAGTATTTGCTAGGGTGTTCTCTCTGTCCTTTTTCCCCTTTAACACTGTCACTACACTCATAGGCAAAAAGTATGAAATAGGCCCAAGTTCCTTTTCTATTTATCACCCTGTATCTGGAAAATAGAACTCTATAGTATCTCCTCTTTTGCATATGTAGTTTAGTCTTAAAAATCAAGATTGAATTCTCTTTTTAGTTCTATTTAACCCAAGTCCACTTTATTTCACAAGTAGGACTTTTCTACTACCTTTTCCTATTACAACCATGTGGATAAATTGTACCTTACTGTACATGGACAATATTGCAAAAACCAAGGCAACTCCTGAGTATCTAAAACACATTCATTTGAAAATTTAAACCAATTTGTATTGATTCCTAACTTTTCAGAAGTGGAAGTACTACATGGTACAGATTCACCAATATTATTTCCTTATGGAGTCTTCTTTGAAACGATAAGTGATCTTTTCAACAGTGTTCAGCAATGTCAATTGTTTAGTTCTGTTTATGCAATCATGGCCCAGAGGATAAGTGAATGTATTCTGGACACACATAGCAGCTCTCAGGATCATGGCATAACAGAAATTCTCTTTTGCCCAAGAAGGCTGAGGAATGATTGTGCTAGGTCTGTTGTGGCCAGAAAACTCCCAATATTCAGAACGAAGGTTGTCAGTGCAGTGCTTTATAACAAATAATGCCTTACATGATGCTGCAGAGGAGTGTAGGCCTGAATCACTATCTGGAGCTACCACAGATCTGTACCTAATGTCCAAAAGTATTTTCTTCTAAGATAAAATAGTCTACTAGACAGTGAAAGAAACTATAGTTAAATAGATCTAGTTTGTATTTGGACAGTACACCAGTGATCCCTTTTATTCCAAAACATAGGGAATGTGTAAGCTCTAATTCATTGATTAGCATTGCCTCACAGCAGTATGGTTATGTGAGACAGTGTCTATCATCCCTGCAGTTAGAACTGTACAGCTTTTACCCTCATCTGACAAGTTGGGAGATTGCTCAGGAGCTGTGTGTTTCATGGCCTCATTCCTGAAAGGCGATTATTTCAAGAGATTTTGTTGTTTTGGCTGGTTTAACAACAAATAGCTGTTGTTTGATATGACCTCCTTTTGAGTCTGCATCACCAGCTCTTGGGCTCATTTTTCTGTAAGATTATCTTTAGCTGGTTCTGCATGGGCTTAATAGATAAACTTTTTGTGTTTGGTATGGAATACACGGTGTTTTGTGGGGATAATGATCAGCCTTCAGCCTTCTATTTTGCTGTTTTTTTGGATTTTAATTTAAATTATCTGATTTAGTCGTCTTACTTGGTCTTGTTTTTAATCAGATACAGTACACAAAGTATATATGAGAAATTGAATACAGTTGTTACAAAAGAAATAGAGGAAAGTGGGCAAGAATTTGAATTTCTGCCTTTGAAAAAGGAAATAGAGCAAGGTAAAATACTTTCTGAATAAAGCATGTAACTATATGCATAATTTTATCTCAATGCCTCAACTACGATATTTTTACTTAAGTTATTTAATTTCCTTTTGTGATAAGAAAATGAAATGTTCCCAAAGTATGGTGCAAGGTATCTTCTCCCATACTGCTCATTCCAACCCTTCTGCAGTGGGCAGGGACACCTTCCACTAGATCCGGTTGCTCAAAACTCCATCCAGCCTGGCTTTGAACACTTCCAGGGATATGGGGCATGCTGTTCCAGTGCTTCACCACCCTCACAGTAAAGAATTTCTTCTTAATATCTAAACTAAGCCTACTCTCTGTCAGTTGGAATCCATTCACCCTTGTCCTGTCACTACATGCTCTTGAGAAAAGTCTGTCTCTTTCTTCCTTGTAGGCTCCCTTCAGGTGTTGAAAGGCCACAGTGGGGTCATCCCAGAGCCTTCGCTCTTCGAGGCTGAACAAACCCAGTTCTGTCAGCCTTTCCTCATAGGAGCAGTGTTCCATTCATCCAATCAACTTGGTATCCCTCCTCGGAACATGCTCTAACCAAGTCCATTAGTCTTCCTGTGCTGGGGCCCCCAGACCTGGATGAAGTGCTCAAGGTGGGGCAGAATCCCCTCCTGACCTGCTGCCCACAGTGCTCCAGATGCAGCCCAGGACACAGGTTGGCTTTCTGAATCTGAAACAACAGCTGTATTACACCATTTCAAACTTAAACAAATGAAAAAATAATTAACCAGAGCAAATATAAGCCCTCCATATGAATTGAATGTCAAAGGCCCCCCTCTGCCCCATTGCTGAGTCTCCTGGCAAAGTGCTTGCAGTCCATCTTCAAGAACCTCTGGATTACACTGTATGCATACACAACGCTGATTCTTCTCTCACGTTACTGTGATTAATTAATGGATAGTGGATACTTTAGATATTAATTAGCTAGGATAATGTCCCTGTTCAGCAATGTCACTAATGACAGGGCAGAGCTCATGCAACATCTCTGTGAAGGGCCTTTCTGACTAAGAGATTTTATACACTTAATTCAAAATGAAATTTTTCTTGGAACCACAAAACAAGTTTGGCTTTAAAATTTCCCAGCGCTGTAGCTGAGCAATTGTGAATTGATTAAGCTGTAGCTCAGTAGCATGCTAACTCCTATAGTGCTTGTTAATATGGATGCAAATAATTCTTGTCAGTGCCTTGGGAGATTCCAAGGTGTATATTGTGTGAGGGAGGTGCTGTTGGCAGGGAGAGGAGACGTGTGATGTGTGTGCCAGTGAGTGCTGTGCACATCCTAGTACTCACTGTTGCCTTGAAATAAACAGTGAGAATTCTGTTAATTTTAATGATGGTAGTGTAATTGCAGGGATGTGGGAAGAAAATCAGCTTTGTATATGCATGCTGTGTAATCCAGAGGTCCTTGGAGGTGGACTGCATGTATTTTGATAGAAGAAGGCTGAGCAGTGGGGAAGAGGGGAATTTGACACTTCATTTTATGTTAACCTTTCCAAGAGACCAGATTTCCAATGAGTTGTGCAAGTATCTAAGTTGATGATTTCAGTGTTCAAAACACTGTAGATAGATCCTCTCCTAGAATATGATAGAACCAGGAGTAAATGTTCAGCAAAGGATCCTTTTTGTGCAGTCAGCATGTTTTTGAAATATTACCATGTTAGATTTAATTCTGAGTAGTTATAGCAGAAGAAACTACATAATCTACTGTCTGCTCTCTCCCTCACCTGCAAATGAACTAATCATTGTACAGATTTCATAGTATAAATAAACAAAAAAAAAACTCATTGAAAAATTGAGCACTTTATTAGTAAAGATTGTATTAATTTATAAGAGAAAGAGACAGACACAGTGATAGACATTTGTTTCCATAGCGCTAAGAGGCGAGCACAAAATCCTGTAGAATTTCAGGACATAATGTCTTTAGTATATCCATAGCAGAAATAAGTTATACATAAATTAAACCACAAAAAATCAGGTAAAGCTGTAATATTATGAAATACATGGCTTTTTGGGATGTGATCTAGGCAGTTATGCTATTTTTCATTCCTTTGTGCATATTGGTAAATTGAAATTATTTCCCAGTTTATAGTGAAACAGCACTGAAACATTGTGTGGTATTTGTAAATGTTATTGCATGTTAATAAAAATTAGATTCATAAATAGGTGCATTCATGCACAATTGTCACACCAGCAAGAATGAAAATTATAAAATATAAATAATTTAATTCCTGTAAACTCTTTTTTATAGTTTACTGTATCAATTTTGAATTGTAGGAAGTAAACGTCAGCATATATAAGCAAAATTATCAACTAGTATAATATTTCCTATTATAATGCTAGATCTTCATAAATTGTTGTCTTTTTAAATGACTTTACAATAATATGTTTTTTCAAGATTCATAAAAGTACAGTAGGTGAAACAACTGCATAAGAAGTTACACTAAATGAGATATTCAGGAAAATTGCTGCAGAAATTTTTATCTCACAGAAGCACAACATAAGACAAAACAACATTTTGACTGTCATATTTAGATGTCTTCACACCTATGCTCTGAAAGGCAGATCATGTCAGTAGATACCTTGAATAGTCGGTTTTCTTCTACTGCATGTGAAAATATGTGAACATTACTTATTATGATAAATTAATTCTATAATATATTCATACAAGCATTTAATTCCAGATATAAATATAGTATAAATCCAGCAATTATTTTGCTGACAAAGCATATCAACAAACTGAAGGATAGGACTGATTACTTGCAGAAATTCAGGGAGTTTTTCAATAATTGCAATTTTAAAATAAATTGTAGGTAAAATGTATTGATTGAAAGGAGTTGATTTTGACTATGTTATCCAATAAAAATTCTTTGTTTTGTTTCAAATGAAAGTTAAACAATATTTACATGAAAATGAAAAGTACTTTTTAAATAAGTAGTCCTTTTTATTTTTTGCAACTCCTTAGGTGTGGGCTATGGGACTAGTCTTTCCATTTTAGAATGCTGAACAACTGTGAGTGCTGATCTATAAGTAGCAAGTAAAATAACTTTGAAATGTGTATCAAAGTGGGTTTGTCCTTCTCCCTAGGCACAATGACAGAGACTCTAATACTAGACCTTGGGATTTTTGTTCTATAACTCTAAAAGATTCTCCTGATTACAAAAGATGGAGGAAAAACAAAGTGCTAAAACTGCCTGCCTCCTTCAGTGACTGTTGTGGAGCAGTGGCATGAAGCAGGTCTGAATAGAAGGTCTTTGTTGTGGTTTTATGTTTACATGGTTGCTGAATCTTCAGAATGTTCCTCTTCATTCTCAGTCATACCAGGTCTCCCAGAGTCCATCCAGAGTTATACTTAGACCTATGCTTTCTTTTACTCTCAGCTTGTAATTAACTCTGAATTCTGCAGCTTCTGAAGAAGGGCTTCTATACCTCAAATCTTGTATTTTTTTCTTAGCTACACCAGTTAATGGAAACAAACCAACAAGCCTTAGTTTTGGACATTTTATTAGAAGCAATGCTGTTTGTGGTTCTGGGTATTCTGGAGTCAATGGAAATGTGACTATTACTATTACTTTACCCTTCCTATATAAAAACACAGCCAGAATTTCTCTTTTGAAGCTGCTCAAGTGCTTCAAGTTACACATGTGTTTAAGTGCATTCTGAATCTATGGCCAAACTCCTCAGCATCTTTTGAAATTGTTTTGTACTTAAACAAATTATGCTGACACTGTGTTGTAAAAACATTGTTTTGACTGGGTGAATGAAAAAGGTTACTATACTTTTTGCCTAAAATTCAATCATAAGTTATTTGTTAGGAAAGATGCAATTAAAGTTTACAACTTGAAATATTAACATCTAAGTTTATTTCCATTCAAAATGTTGTGGTTTTGTTGACTATGTAATTTTCTCATTTAATTTTATTTAGTGGCCTAAAAAAGGCAGAACACTTAATGTCACCACAAAGACCTGGATAAATATGCAGGGTATTCTCTAAGACATTGACAAGACTGGTTATATCTTGTTTATTTATCTGAAAGTAATAATTTCTCAGAGCAAAGCAGGTATGAGCCTTATTGCAGGAAATAGTGGTTTTGAATGTTACTTCCTTTGTCTTGCAAACAGGAACACATAAACTCAGCACATATTTGGTTATATTCCAGTGCCCCTTTGTTTGTTTTGGCATTTGCTTTGCTTTTATATAAATTAGGAGGAGTTGCCTGGGTAATGTTTTTCATTCTATTGTTTGTTACATGTCCAATGTTCTTAAAGCTTGTAGAAATAATCGGCTGTTACTTTTTTTCTCAAGTAGACTAGTTCACTTTTCTCATATCTATGCAGAATACAGAAAATCAATAGTTGCAAAGTCATTAATTTTTAATTTTTTTGTGAATTGGATATTTTTATGGTGTTCAGCTGAATAATACATTATGTCTAATGGTGCTTAGGGTTATAAATTACATTTTGAACATAATATTTACTTTGAAAGCTAAGCAGTTTTGCCTTGGAGTACTCTGTTTATCTGTTTAAATCTCACCCCTCAACTCCCCCACAAAACCTACATGTGCAGAGAGGATCCTGAAAGAAGGCTTTCTTTCCTTGAGAAAAGTTTGTAGAATCAATTGTGTGAAAAAAATAAAATCAAGCAACACAGGCAGTGTTTTTTTTATAAAAATGCAAAGGTGAAACAGTCATGACATCTATTTGTGAAGAAAAAGAACATGAATATATGTTCAGAAATGTTTTGTCTAAAAAATATTATTATTACTACCAGTAGAAATAAAATACATTAGCTAAACACTGTCAACATTATTAATACCACATCCCAGGTGCATTGTAATGAAAGACGATCACTGTCATCGATATCTGTAAGACTTGGTTGTAGCTTTGCATTAAACAATGTTGGAGACAGTGGTAAAAGAAGCTAGAAATAAAAACCCTGTGTAACAAATTAGTTTGTTCTCTCCAGTGTGCAAAAATAATTCTTCCTTGTCTGTCACAAGATCACCTGATTGAAGAATCTGGCAAACTACCCTACACAGGGTACTACCCTCAACTTCATCATCTTGAGTTCTGGCTAGTACATCTGGGATCTGTTCCCAAGAAAATAGATGCTGTTTTCAAGCTTCTCTCATGAGGGATATTTGGAAGATCCAGATATTTCCCTGGCTGAGCAGAACTATAAAACGGAGTTGTGAGGCTCTGCTGCAAGAATTTGGAGAACCCAGATTAGGAAAACTATGTATTGATAAAACTGTCTAAGGGAACAAAAACAGGAAATGTTTTTAGATGAGAAAGAGCTATCAGGAATTTAAACAGGAAAGGCTGAGCACTATTTGTTACTGCAGAATGCTAATGCTCTATGCAGAATGACCATTGCCCTGACTATGAGAGCTTTGACCGGCACTCTGTCCGAGTGTAGGCAGTCCAGGTCAGCAGTGCAAAGTTGTCCACAAGGTGCTTCACTGGTTAAATAAGCTTAAAATGGAATTAGAGTCAAGGGAGTCAGGCATCCAACTATCCCCTAAATTAGTAGGATCAAGCTGCAAACAAGAATTATGACTAGAAAAAAGATCTTGGACTTCTGTTAAAAGCCCAGTATTGCAGCTGAGGTCAGAGAAGTCAGAGGCAAACTGGGGGAACCAGACAAGCAGTGAGCTCCAGCTGGAGCTGAATGTTAGAGTACGGAGAGAGTGATCCAGAGCTGGTTGCAAATGGAGGTAGCAGCAGGTACGGTGCTGGCACTCAGACTGGTTTGTCATTTGCAGGACAGAGAGCCTTGGAAAGAAGGAGGAGTGCTCAATGCCATCGGGCAGGTGCTCTGTGCTGTGTGCAGAGCCGCACTGCCCGAGGCTGTCACAGGTGGGCTATGGACAGGCACATGTTGGGCCAGGGGCTCACAAGCCCACTCATCCCTTGTGGGCTCTGAAAGTGGCCAGCTGAGATAGCTGAGCAGCTCCTCTGGTGATGGATAAGGATGTTTCTGTCAATGAATAGCTGCAGTTCTCAGGTTTCAGTTCCTGAAGCTCACAGCAGCTCCTTCCTGGAGCGAAGGGCTGGGGCAGAGCTCTGGTTTCCCAACAGACCTGTAAGCCATGGACAGTTTTCCTCCAGTCTTAGAGTGAAAGCAGATCAGTAGTGTAGGCAGTGAGCAAGAGAATTTGTAATCTATAAACTGCATGTTTACAAAAAAAAAAAAAATAATCCTAAAACAACCAAACAAAAAATCGAACCACAAACAACCCCCAAGCCCCACCTTGCAATCTCCCCCCAGCCCTCATAACATTCTCATAAGTTCTAAACTGACTTATTTGGTAAGTTTCCTCCATATTAAATAAGCCTACTCACTCACTGACCTATGTATCCCTTGTATATTGGAGCAAAATAAGAGTAAGTCCCAGCCCAACCCTTAGTTTTGCTAGGCAAAGCTGGCATAAGTTTGGGCTACATAGTTCTTTTCCATTTCTGAAGTATTTTCAAAGACCTCTACAAACATCTGTTCCTACAAAACCAGATCTGATGTTATTGTATTATCTGTTACAAAAGCAGCAATGAGATTATACATATAGAAAAGTTATTTTTTAAAAAACTATGCTAATAACATTGCTATAGTGCTGCTAAGATATCCCCTGCTACAGTAGGCTGGTCAGTCTGACCAAAAATAACAGAAAACAGATACACAATTAACTTCTTTATGAAGTAAAAGGTAGGAATAAAATAAATTCCAACCAACATTTTACTGATTTTTTTTTTCCAAAAATGAATCTTTTTACTTTTGTAATGAAAATATGTAAGGTTTTTGACTAAGTATTCCATGACATTCAGGCTTAAAATGCAGCCAAATGCTTTTTCCATGATTCAGACCTTAGAGGGATTGCAAAGAAGTGAGCTGGCAGATTTTTAAAATGTATATAAAATTTTGTGGTTTTATATAGGTATATATTTTCATTGTTTGTGACATATATGTAAATAGTTTGTCCAGATTTTCATGGATGGATGGAATTTGTAGAAGGGTTCTGCAGAAAGCAGGATTCATTTCTGTTCTGTTCGATGTGGTGTGTGTGATAACTTCAAATTAGGTATCATACCGTATCTGATAAAATGTTCATATGACACACAGGCCAACAAAACATTAAGCAATGATGAGGCTAAAGCAGTTATTTGTAGTATCCTAAAATTCTTGTTCTGCAGGGCCCTAGGAAGGGGGGTAAAAGTTGTTTATATATATATATCTAAACAAAGAGTAAGTGTGTGAAGAGGCAGTTTTAGATCTCCTTGGGGTTTTAATGAGACCAATATTGAAATACTACTTAGAGAACTAATGTGGATGCACCAAAAAAAAAAGGAAATTGAAAGCCTAGAGTATAAATCATCATTAAAATGCCCAGGGAGAATTCTCTAATAAAAAGATTGAGGAACGTGAGCAGCAGCAGAAAGAACTGGCTGCCTTGCATCTGGCAGCAGCCTGGACAGGCTCTCAGACGGTGTCACACATCCTAGTGGCACCAGGGAACAGGCAGGGATGGATGTGAAGTGGCTGCCTCATGCCAGGCAGGGCACTGAGGAGACCACTGAAACTTTCTTTCTCAAATGACAAGTACACAATTTAAGGGTCAGTGAGAGTTGGAATACTGAACTAGATAATCTGCTATTTATACTTCCTCAATGTCAGTATGCCTACAAATAATAAGTAAAATAATTTAGGAATAAACTGGAACAAATCTCTGATTAGAGATTAGAAATTGCTTCAATATGATCTTGCAAAAGAAAGATCCTCCAAGTGAAGCAGATTCTCAAAGCTGCATGATTGTCCCCTAGCTAAAATAAAGCTGTGTGACTTGCCACAGAGAGCTGTGATACAGAATTCTGTAGTTTGAATAAAAGGAACCTTTTAGTTCATTCTGAAATGTGGTGGAGATACCTGACAGCTCTGATGTTCCTTTGAACTCCCTTTTAGCTCATTGCTAGCCACGTGGCTGCTGGGCCTTGCAGATATAGTTCAAAGCCTGATTTACATTACTGATTAAAAATCATGTAAAAGCCTCTGGAAAAGAGAAGTATGGTCTCCTAATAATGCAGTATGGGGCTATCCACCAGCTTTACTGAGCCTTTTACTGTATCTGGCTGCTGAGTTTTGGTTCTTACTTACTGGTTTCAGATCTTGGCGAGTGGCAGGAAAAAGGAGTTGGTGTTGGCAGTAAAAAACCCACTTTGGTAGTGATGTTATTGTGCAGAGCAGTCCAATTCCTCAGTCTCTCATCTGCTGTCCAAACAGGATAATGTGTGTGACTGAACACATGTGACAATGGGGAGAGAAGAGATAGTGGTTCCCAGTTGTGCCATGGTGGGTGAAGATGTGATGTGGCTGACTTGGCTGTGGTGGTTACAGGTACAGACAGCACCAGCGCTGACAGGGAGCTGGCTTTGCACAGCAGGATCCCCACGCTGCAGTGCAGGAGCAGGGCAAGTTCTGAGCTAATGGGGCTGTGAAAGGAAAACACTTCTCATTATTGTTCCCCAAGGAGGGTAGTAAAGCCAGGCAGTGCTGTCATACCTGGCCTGTCCTGCAGAACTGAGTCCCTGGCCCCTCTGGCCCCTCAGCGCAGTTTGAAAGTGTCTGTGTGACCTGGACACCCTCTGCTAGTGTCCACAGTACAAACAGTAATGAATGCTCATGGCTTGCTGTGCCCTATTTAAGGCCATAATAAGACAGCAAAGAAGCTGGATTTCAGGGATGAAGGGCAATAAAGGTATCATAGAACCATGGCCTTTTTTTAGGAGTAAGTATTCTTCAGTACTACCTTGGCCACAGAAGCCTAGCCCATCCAAAAATAAATGTTATTTTTCACACCAAACTTTTTAGTTGTAACTTCCTCTTTATGTATGTGTATATATTGTTTATTCACAAGCACGTCACAGCTTCCAGGGAGTTGAAACAGGCAGTGGGGTATCTCTATTCATACATTTCTGCTTTTTAATAGGATCTATTCAGAGCAAGACAAAAGGCTGATTGAATGCTGGGAGAAATTTTGTATCTTAGAGTCATTTAAATGTGAACTAGGACATTCTCTGGAAAATTACATAAAAATGGCGAGTGACCCTGTGTACAATACTTGCTTTCAACATTATCCAAGGCCAAGACAGGCTTTTGACAGTTACATAATGCAGATGGGTCATGGTCAGCCAACTCAGAAATGTTCAGCATTGTGCAAAATGAGAATCACATTTGACGAAGTTGAAACAAAAATAAAGGAAAAAAAACCTTTCATTTTCAGTATGCTGATCAATTTTCTAATTAATAATACCCAAATTTAGATATATTTAGAATCACAGAGACATTAAGATTAAAAAGACCCCCAAGATCAAGTCCAAATTTTGAAATTTTATTTGTTTGTTGTTTGAAATCTAAATACTGGTAGGAAGACTGTGAAAGGCTCAAATAAAAATTCTGGGAGGTCTTCAACCTTTGACACACCTGTTTGCAAAAACATATGCAATATATTGTAAATGGTTTGTGAAACTACAGATGAGTGATCATATCTGCTATTGATCTCCATGAAATATGTATATCTTGATTCAGAGATATTTTACTTTGACTCTAAAATAGCCATAGACTGATTTAGTTACAGAACTGAATTCCAGAATTCACAAATCCAAATAATTTAGCTCACTGCTAAATCATCCTGCCACCCCTGCTTTTCTTCCCACTGCAAAAAATGATGCTTAGGACGTTGTGTTAACGCTTATTTGCTCTTTCTTATGCCAACACAGCAATTTCACAGAAAAATATCAACAAAATATCTGAAAAACTTCACTTGCATCAGTAAACATCACATGGCATCAGCATGAGTTTTCTCCCAGTGGTAATAAGGTATGCAATTTGTACTGTGTAAGCCAAGGGTTTTACACACAGATACAGATATAGTATATAGATATATAAATATATAAATATTAATATATAAATAAAATAAACTGCAGTAAAAAGTCTTATAGGTATATTTACATATTTTCTGTGGGGGAATTGTAGCACAAGCTTCTTTGGTATTTCTACTATTATTTTTTCACTGTAGCCTGAAGAGAAATCTGTTGATGCTGAAGGATAATTTATGGTTTTCCTTTGCATTCTCTCTTTCTCTTCCAGAATGAAACCAAGAATGTTAATTGCTAACATGCAACAATTGTAATATTATCTCAAATTAATTACACTTTTGTAGCATTCCTTCCTGGCTCTTAATGTAGCCCAGTTAGTATTCCAAAATACTGTAATGGACAATCAGATAAGAACACATCAACATGGCAACCTTCTTGTAGCTGAGGCTACTAAATGGTTTCTTTATACAAACATTTTTTTATACATTTGGTGCTGCAAATATTAGTGTCTTGATTTTGTGTGACTAAAGACAATATTTTGTTCTTGACTTTATTTTCCCTCTCCTTAAGCCTTCTTATAATCACAAAGCTGCTTTATAGTAGTGAAGAAGTGAATTATAAGTTCGAGTCAAAACAAGATTTCCATATCTGCCTTTAGGTTTTTGATTTTAATATGTATAAACTGAATTAGAGTGGTGAATTTCATAAAGAAGTGGAGTTTTATGTTAAATCATAAAAAAAGGCCTCTACTCCTTGTCATGCAGTCTTCTGCTTCAAGGCTAGCTAGTTTGGATTGCTACTGCTTTTTAGCAAGACGTGTGCTGTCAATCTGGAACAAGGATAAAAAAGGAAAGTGAAAATTAAATTTGATTCAAAACAACATTGAATATTGAAGAAGTTTTGGTTGATACAAAATGCTTTTGTAACTTGAGTTGTCAATCAGTGCTTCTTACCAATATGATTGTCCTGAATTTGATACTAATTAATGTCTTGAGGCTGTTTTTGTCAGAGCTTTTCTTTCTAAAGCCTAGTTAGGTAGGGAATAACCCCAAAATACTTCTATCTCTCAACACAGTAAATACGCAGAGATTTAAACTTTAATTCTTTCATGGAGCTTTCCTTATTATTGAGTAACAGCAAAGAGGAATAATAATTTTATCTTCTTGGTAAGAGTGGCTTGTTTCCAAAACCTCTTTCTGCTCTCTGATATTTTTTTCCTCCTTGTGAGCTCCTTGGGCAGCAAGGGAAACAGCATAACAAGAGCTACATCTTTTTTCAGAGCTCTGGTCCTGAACTGAAACAGTGAATCATCTCTGCGTTTCACTGTAGAGCTGTGGAGTCAGGGCAATAAGAAGCACAAATTCATGGAAAAGGGATTGAGATCAGTCCTGAGGAGAAGGTGTTGATGAGGTCATGACATGCCTGACATGACCCTTTTGGAGCCCAGAAATCCAGTGGTGTCCTGGGCTGCATCCCAAGCCCCGTGGGTAGCAGGAGAGGGAGGGGATTCTCCCCCTCTGCTCTGTTTCTGTCAGACCCCACCTGGAGTGCTGCCTCCTGGTCTGGGGGCTCCAACATATAAAGGACAGGGACCTGCTGGAGCAAGCCTGGAGTAGATCACAAAGGTGTTCAGAGGGCTGGAGCGCCTCTCCTATGGAGGCAGGCTGAGGGAGTTGGGGTCGTTCCTGATGGAGAAGAGAGATGTCTGGACAGACCTTGTTGCAGTCTTCCAGTAGCTAAAGGAGCTACAAAAACGCCTAAAAGTGATTTTTACAAAGGGTATGGGAACAAGATTAAGGGGACTGTAGTGCTTTGCGACAGAAAGGATATAGTCTTATTTAGACTTTTATCTTGATCCCAATGAACTTATAAGTAAGAGAATTGCAGAGAGCTTCTGGTAATGGTCTTGTTCCACAGAGTATTTAATAGTGGCCTTCATCTACTTCAAGTCAAAGCAAAAGTACAGACTTACAGATATTTAATCCTTTTCATTTCATTTGGGTGAATTAATCTGTATAAGTATAGTTTTTATTCACGCACTACCCTTTGCTCTGTTTTTCAAAAGCAGATATTACAATGCTGCCTGAACTCACTTTGGGTCATTAGCCTCCATTTAAATTTTCACTGTGGTTCTTCACAGTTGAAAATGTTATATTTCACTAACCTCTTTGGGGACTCAGCTTGATTTTTCTGTATTAAATGTAACTAACTTTTCTATCAATGTTCTGCCAGCACTTTTTTTTTACTTTGCTGCTCTACTCCATTATTATATGTAAAACTGTCCATCCCTAGTGTAGTGTTATTACATAAAGTTTAGTCAAGGCTCATGCTAGACAGCAAATTAACCAAGGCAGAGGCTAAAGTCCACTGTGTTCCAAAGAACCATCCACACTTAATTCAGCCTATAAGTAGTAATACAAAATACAAAACACCTCATGGTGACAGAGATGTCATTTTTCTGTTCTAGCTGCTATCTAGCACAATTGCAATCAATGGTAAATGTGTACATTACCCAGCTTAGTTCTTTGTAGTAAACTCTAACTATAAGTTGCCGTTTAATGATACACAGTCTGTTTCGACATGGAAGCAGAACCTTGGATGAAGCAGAAACAGAACCTCCAATCCCTTGGATGATGTTCTTAACATACCCATACAAAAATGTATTTTTTTTTTCTCACAAGTGTAGGATGAGTTGTGAAGAATTTAAGGAAATAGATGTATACTAACTGTTGTCAGCTGTGGAGAGAAAGTGAACTTCCTTGATATTAACAATACTGGTTTGCTGTAAAAAAACACACATGAAAAAGTAGAAAATATATAGCAAAGGCTTGTGGGAGAAAGAGTAGTTATTCACCTGTTATCTAGAGAATTTAGCCAGGTAATTTCCCCCCACACCATGGGAAGGAAAATCTGTAAAGGCCTCTTAAGACATATAATGTAAATGTAAAATTGTATGAGGAAAGCAGCCTATGAGAACAGAGTACCATTAAATTTATATTGATTATAAAATGTGAGCAAAGCCAATGTTAAAGTCAGTCAAGATAAATGAGAATTTGCAAATGGTTGATGAAACATGAATATGGAAAAAGTAATGCACACAGTGATGATGTCCAAAAGTGTCAGAAGTGCCGTATTCCCTGCTGTTTGCACTGCTGAAAGCATTAAAATAACACCTTGCATCTCAAATCACAATTACCAGGCCTCTTATTTTGCTTTTGTGCTGAGGAGAAGAGAGGGATTGCTATGGAGACAATATATAGCTAATAGCTGGAGGGTAGGTGGAATAAATTCAATAAATAAACAGTCACAGCTAAAAAGAAGGAACGAGGGATGACAACCAAGTCTGACAAAAAGCTTCTGATTTTGTATTGAAAATTTGAAAAGGATGTAGAAATCAAATGCTGTCACTAGAAGCTGATAAAGCCATTGAATAAACCTGGGAAAAACATCAGGGATTGATGTAGTGTTCAAAATGAGAAGCTAGCAGAGAATCATAGGACGTTTTGGTAAACTCTACAGCTGTTTCTATGGCTTTGAATGGGTCATTTATATTATTACATTCTCTGAACATCAGACTATTATGAAATCCCCCTGGGTTTTCAGTCTGGGCATTGTGTGAACACTTGCTCTCTCTATTTAGTCAATTCATTTCTTCCTGTGCTCTTAAAACCAGCATAAACCTGGGCTGGTATGACAGCTGACTCCAAGGGATACAATCAAACAATATTACAAATCACCTGCTAATCTTTGTCTGAGAAAGGTCATTAAATAATGCATAGTATGGCAGGTGACATAGAGTCATGTTAATGGAAACACTTAACACTGTTACCATGGTTAGTGTGAAAAACATGCCCAAAAGGGGCCGGTGCTGTTGACTGCCACTATTGAGTCCAGAAAACCTCATTAGTTCTGCTTCTCAATTAATTATGAAATACTGGAGAAATGCCTGTCATTGTTCTTCTGTCAATTAGAATTAAGTATAACAAAAGCTTAATCTGGGTTTTTTTTCTGTATTTCTGCCCCGTACAGAGCTCCTGCCCACAGTGTATTATTTACTGTTGATCAGCAGAAATATTTTAATGGTGGGAAAGGAAAACTCTGACTGCAGTCTTTACCTTCCAGCTGACTTTCTGGGTACCTGGTCTGGCTTCACATCTTTCATTGCACACCCAGGTCATAAATAATTTTCCTTCAGTGACTTTTCCCTCTTTCAATCAGATGTTTTTTAATCATTATCTTATGCAGTTTTACATTGCCTTTCCTCAGACTCACAAAATGGCTATGGTTCTTTCACTGGCCACATCTCACATCTCGGGAAAGGAGAAGGGTTGTGTTGGTAGGCAGGAAGAGAAGGATGGAAAGGTTGAAGGGTTGATGAAGTTTTTTTTCCTGGAGCTTCCAATTCTCCACATCTCTTCTGTTCCAGGTATTCACCCAAACTGTAACTAATCAGCATGACAGCTTTGTCAATTTTTTGTGTTATTTGTAAAAAAATTAGCTGTGTGCTTTGTATTAGCACAGAGACTGAGTTCTCAGAGTTCAAGTTTCTTGTTTCTCCTATGTAAAATAATACAAATCTTTTAATAATTTGCAAATAAATCTAACAGAACTATGGTTAGAAGATTGTGTTCAGCTCATTTTTCACCCTGTCATCACCCAGTATTCTTCCAATCAAACGTGGCTGGCATTGACCTGTAGCAGTTGAGAACCTGATATACATTGACTTTACTCCTCCTATTGCAGATGCAATAACCTGCTGCAAAGAAAATGTAGTGGCTGCCTAGGGCAGTAATAGGCTGAGATGACTAGATTCAATAAGTGCTACTAACCAGTGAAACTTGTGAACCCTTCGCTTTATTTGCTGTCATAATTGGTGGAAGTGAGGAAGTGGGTGTGTGAGGTTGAAGGAGGAAGTAGGAGGGAGCCTGGACTCATACTGCTAACTTATCTTCATTTTAATGTAAAAGGTATCAAGAGGAGCTATATTACTCAAAACGTCTTTTACACTGTGTTGGTATGTAGTGGATGTGAACATGCATTGTAGAATTTTCTATACAGAGAAATAAAAAGAATCCTCAAGTTCTTCCAGGACAATAAAAGCTAGATGTGCTTAGTTCAGTGAACACTGATGTGCAGTAGTACTCCCATTGTTCTCTGACCTGTCTATCTCAGTGTACACTTTCCATCTCTCTCACCTCTACTACACTTGACTAGCACTACAGACGTTGCAGCAGCACCTGGCCTGTTACTTGACCTGTGCTTGGTACCTGTGGGAGCACAGAGAGAGCTCCCTGGAGCTGGCCACAGGTTAACCTTCTTTTTGTCTCAGGTGGGTTCACAGTGCCTGCTGGCGTCTGTGCTGCCATAGTGGTTAAAGGTTAAAGGTGTGTCCAAGCTCCCCTCTTGTTACTAATGGGTCAAGACATTTTTTTCCTTCTCATTTTAACTGTCTAGAAATGGTGTGTCTAATCCAAGCAATTTATCTAGTCAGTGTTACCTGGATATAAGCAATGTGGAAGAGATACTTCTGAAAGACATTGTATCTCCTATTGTATTCAATCATTTGGGGATTAGATGAGTCACTCCTCAGATTTATCAGACCCTTTACCGTGATTACAAAGGAAACCTGTGTGACTAACCTAGATTGCGACACTTTTCAAATGTTAAACCTGGAACACAGGAATTCCACCTAACCTGAATGACAGGGAAATTGGTTGAAAAAGTATTTCAGTGCAGGAAGCTGAAATACAGGGCAGCATAGAAGGTAACAAGAAAAACCATAGAAGTACAAAACAATAGATCAACATATCATTGTAGTAAAGCATTGTAAGTAAGTTTGTAGTGCAATGAAGCTTTGTTACAAAATGCCATATTACATACCTCAAAAATGCAGACATCATGTGGTGTGTTAAAACTTTTATGTTTCCACTGGAAAAAATCCTCAAAGTTAATTAATTTTATTTTTAATTATAAATATTTAAATTAATTAATATGTTAATGTATTTTGTATTTTTTATATTCACTGGAAATGTTTGACAATATTTTAATGGAGTTGAGCTATGGATATGTGTAGGCACAACAGCTCTGTGAGCAAATTATCAACTTTACAAATAAACAGAATTCCACTGAGCACAGCAAAACCAATTTATGCCAACTGTGATTTTGAAACTATATGTTTTGATGGAAAGCTTTGAAAAAAATAATTAAATTTTTTAAAAGGTGTAAAGAGAAATCTGGAAACAGAAATAATTGCTCCATTTAACTCTCCAAGATGAAACACAATTGCATCTTTTCTTCTTTTGTGCATTCTTATTTATAGCACACAGTAAACAAACAGCATATTGTGTAGCTTTGAATAGTGGCTGACACTACTTCAAATAGATGATCTTGACAGCATGCCCAAAGAAATGTTTCAGCTTTACAGCCAGAGAATGTGTTTTTTCTGTGAACTAGGTGCTCATATAGATACATCTTTTAAATTAGGAACACAGTGTTTATTTCATTGTTGGTGCGTTGTTCAAGCTTGTGGTCCTACAGGGAGGACAAGGAGATCTCAGATAAATGAGTGGAGTGCTGGTTGAACCTCACTGCTCATCTGAAATAGCATGAAAACTGTTCATACAGCTGGAGTGGCTGACTCAGGCCGTGTTTTCATCTCTAAGAAGGGCTTTAGCTGCCAGGGCTGAGAGCAGTAGGCATGATCCAGTCCCCAGACTCCCCAGGTGAGGCTGTGTGAGTCTCTGGGTCTGCACCAGAGCACTGGCAATGTACACACTGCAGCTGCAGGGTGACCAGGGACCAGGCTCTGGGGTTTGGCATGAATGCATGTGAACACACAGGTCTGTGAGTTCAGGGAGTATCAACTCCAAAAGAAAGCTGTGGAAATAAAATACACTGAAGAAGCCTGATTGTATCAGGCTGTGGATTTTTTAAAGTTTCTATCATATTTATATGCTTATACCAAATGTGTGAGAGGCACCTAATTTGAAATGTTACTGACAGTAGAGCGCATTATTAAGGGCTGCTGGACTTTTGTTTCTCATGCATTATTCTTACAGGTCACTGACTTCCTCTGCTGCCCAGGGAGGTGGTGGAATCATCCTCTCTGGAGGTGTTTAAAAAAAGACTGGATGTGGCACTCAGTGCTATGGTTTAGTTGATAAGGGGATGTTAAGTCATAGGTTGGACTTGATGGTTTCAAAGATCTTTTCCAACCTAGTTAATTCTGTGATTCTGTGAAATGTGAAATAGTTTGGTCAAACAAATCACGTTTGTCAAGCTCTATTAAAAAAACCTTTGCTCAAAGCAATTCTAGTTAGTGCAGAAGCGTGTGAATAGACCAAATTCTTCTGATAGTTTTCATCCCAAGAATCAGAGTTAACATTAATTCTCTTGGTAATGTTCCCCTTCAGTCACAGGGACAAGGAATCCAAACATTGCATTGTAAAAGGCTGCAGATGAATCATCTTCACAAAAACCACGTGAACAAGGTATGGCCTGAAAGGTGTGTTGGGTTTACAGTAAACTGACAGGATCAACAACAGGTTCTGCTCATGACCTTGCTGTTCTGGACAAACCAACAGCTGCCAGAGCTTGTGTTTCCCATCAGTTTTGTAAGAAATGCTGAGCCTGTGATATGTCTAAGTATAAATTTGGCTTATTTTAAATGAGTAAATACTCCTGTCTGAGTGCTCAATTGGAAATAACTATGAAATGGTGCAATATGACGCAGTCTGACATTCCAGTTTTTGAAAGCATTCAACTGTTTAATAAAACACTGGGGAGAAATATTTAAAGTAATGTACAATGTTACATTAGCTATATGCATTTAGTTATTAACACAAGTATATTTATTAAAATGATTTGCTGTGATAATTCAGACTATGACTCACTCTCAGATGCATGAGATGTCTGTACTAACTGATGTGCTGTTTGAAGGGCAACCAAGTTGTGCATTACTGTGCCGAAGCAGGATGCATTGTGGCACATACAAAATGCAGCACAGCCTAACAGGGAAGCTGCAGTTAGCTTGTTGTTTCTGGCTTCAGTTACACCACAAACTGTATTTGTGATTCCAGGATTCTTTCTTACTCTTTGACCAGCTCTGTTTTTTCACCAAACCTGTCTATGGTTGCTCTCATCCTGACAGCTCCAGTTTTTGCAGCAGGGGTTGGAACCTTTTAATCTCTGAGGTGCTGGTGACCACTGGCAGCTAAATCAGACCTGGGTCCTGTAAACCTGCTCTGACAAAGGGCTAAAACTCAGACAGCTTCTAAAGGCACCTAGTGATAATCATGATGCATTACATAAGACACTGAAGTGCACCACAGAATGCACCACAGCCCATGTTTTTTGTTAATTAAATAATTTTATTTATAACATATTAACATAATAAATGCATGTATGTTCTTCTGGCACCAAGAGGTCAGGTGATGTCAGGTCAGATGAATGAAACCTGTGTTTTCAGCCTTTGTAAAGATATGGCCTGATTGGGATTACAGGAATGAAAAAAATATTAGGCTAAATTGTAGGTGGTGAGTATTATTTTTAGGAAGGTCAGTATTTTATTTAATTCAAATGTTTATGTTATGTTATTGAATTTAATTCAATTTTTATGTTAGGCATTATTAGAAGACAGGTTTTTATTCAGTATGCCCACTCAAGAGAGAACAGATTTACCATTAGCATGTCCTGATTAAGAAGGTTTTCTAGTAGATTACAAATGGGACTTTTTAGCTGAATTATGTACAATAATATTGACTGATTCAGCTCTGCATCTGCCAGTGCAGTCTTTACTGCACTCTCGTTCCCTTAATTTTCTGTAATGTGAGTACTCTGCAAATAAAACCAGTCCCTTTGTTCCTGGGAGGGAACAGACCTGCCTGGGGCTTGTTGAGTTTATCAATGTTTGGGTTGTTTTCTCAGAAACGTACTGGCCTAAACACACTGGTAAGTGTGGCAGATATCTGATGAAAATAATTTACCCACTCAACACAATCATGGAACCTCTCTTCATCTTCTTGGAAAGGCTTTTGAGTGTATATTGAACTGTGAATCCTACAATATTGATTGCATTTCTGCAGAAATAATGTGCATTTATCAAGCCAGAAGGTGAATGTTACTCATCTAGTTCCTGTCCTTTGACTTTTTTTCGAAAGACCAAACATGGTTCTTGTTTCTCTTCTGTAAAAATGTATATTTAAGTTTTGGAGTTACAAAATATAAGAATTATATGAAAAGAAAAAAAACAAACAAACAGTAAAAACCTGTTGAGTGTTACTTTTAGATCCATTAATATTTTGTTCAGAATGTTTTGCATGGAAAAGCTGCAGCTGCCCCATCCCTGGAAGTGTTCAAGGCCAGGTTGGATGGAGCTCTGAGAAATCTGTTCTAGTGGAAAGTGTCGCTGCCCATGGCAGAGACTTTGGAATTAGATGGCCTTTAAGGTCCATTTTAACTGAAACCATTCTGATTCTATGAAAATGGTCTTTGAATGAGGCTTTACCTCAAATTAAGATAGGCACAGTGTATCATACCTGCTAGTGAGTAAGAGAACATGCAGCCTCAGCCCAACAGACATTTCCTCTCCCAAACAGCATCTGTTTTCTATTGTAAATAGAAAGTGAATTTTCATCTGAAGCCTATAATTATAGAATCAAATATTAATTAAAAAGTTAATTGCAAGAGACTTATAGTATAAACCAAAGGCACAAAAGTCAGCCAACATATAATTATGATACCTTTGTGAGAATTTGAAAATTTATTATCTTCCAATAGCAAATTTAAATCTGTATGTATAGGGATGTATTTAGAGGTTTGATTTTTTTTTTCCATTTTGCTGCCAGTTCATGTTGATTTCATATTCCTTTTTTTTAGCATTCACATCTGTTCATCCATTAATAACCTAATTTCATGACTTCATGAGCTACATGTTGGATGTGACCCCGGGTGAGTGTACACAGGGCTGACCAGCAGTCCCTGTGAAGGCTGCAATGCAGAGCTGAGGGTGTTATTGTGAGATGCCCTTTGGGACCACACTCTTCATTTTCTTTCCCCACTTGAGCACACTGTGTTGATTTGACAGGGTACAGCAGGATGGAAATAATTTAGACAAGATGTTGAGGTTTTTACTGTCTGAGACTGAAGTTGCCTTTGAGACTGGGCTGGGTTGGTCCCAGCTGCTGCACATTGCTGGCTCACTGACAGCCAGGGAACGTCCCATACTGCAGCACACTCAAATCATGCTGTTTACTTTAAATATTAACTTCTTGAGGAATGAAAAAAGGTTCAGAGGCAAAGCAAGCTGCGCTTAGCCTCTGTTTGATTTGCAACAGTTGTAGTACGCTTTTCTCTTTGCAGTTACTCTGTAGTCTGTGGGTCTGTTAAATCCTGTATTTCTTTGGGGAGCCAGGTGCTTTGTGGCCAAGGCAGGTTTATAAGGGCAAATTTAGTTTGCAGAACAGACAAAGGAGTGGTTCAAGACCAGTACAGACTGAGAAGAAGAGAACAGACAAATGTGAAGTGGACAGGGCATGTTGTAAAGGGTGAGGTGGGAACAGATTTAGTGTTGGCTGGACAACAGGCTGCAGAGAAAAAGTTGTTCCATCACCACAGCAACTAAAAGCCAAGAGAAAAGCGTAAGAGGCAGTGATGAGTCTGTGGCCTTACACAAGGATGTGTTTTCAAGGATATCCCACAAAGCCTATTTTCATTTGCCTTTCAGATTAGATATTAACTGCAGTGGTTTTATCCCTTTCCTGCAGTGCAGTGTTTGCACTCTTTGCACATCACAGGCCTGTTTCTATGGGCTGATGGATGCTCAGAGCCCATGGAGTTCAGGTCAGTAGCTCACAGCACCATAGCCCATCCCAGCTGGCAGGGAAAATCCGTGTTATCAATCTGGTAGTACCAAAACTTTTTGTATTTTATTTCACAGCATCTTTAAGATGTTACCTAGGCTTTACCTTTAAATTGGAAATGACTCTTCTCTCCCTCTCACCTGTTTCATACTCACAGGATTCTAACGAGGTCAGAGTGGCTCCTATCCTGTTGTGTGCCAGACAAGACAAAATGTGAGAAAATTCTTCAGTCTGAATGCTATGCTGTGAGTGATTAGCTGTCACATCAAACTTGGTATGTCAGGTGGAAATGAAACTGAAAGTCAGGCTTGCATATGGGCGGGTACTGACTACTGACTTCTGCCAGAGAATGGCTACCCAGTAGGAGAAATCCTACCAGCAGCAATGTGAAGTCAGGCTACAAACCCATGGTTATTTTCCAGCAAACTAAAACACACTGCGACATTACAATGCATTATTTATATCTAACCACTCCTGTTTGGGCAAACAAGTTTCTAAAAACCGCATCAATGAACCTGGATCCTGATGTTATTACATTGAAAACACCATTTTGCCACCTAGTGGTGGTTTCTTTCTTTATGTCTTTTGCTTCTCCAACTTGCATCTTCTTACCGTGCTTTGAGCTATATATTGTTCAGGCAGGCAATTCTTCCAAGAAGGCACATAGTAATTTTCCAGAAAAGTAGCTGCATGTTCAGTAGAAACTGAACGTTTGTTTGGATGAATTATCTAACTTCTTTAAAGAATTACCTGGTTTAGAAAGTTTCTTTATGTTCCAGATTTGCTTTACTTTCTTAAAGATTATAATAATTGTTCTTTTAGCTCTGTTCAAGGTTTTAGTTAAATATAATTTTCCAAAGTTTCTATCTGCTATGATTTTCAGAGTAGATGGAGGACTTCACTCTAACACATCTGAGCAGCATTCTCTACCAAACACAGTGTTTTAACACTTGTTGGGCTGTGGGAACAAGGTTGTAGTATAAGTAGGGGCCCCTGTATAAGTAGGGGCACTTATATTTTGAGGGAGGCAGGTTGCTGCTCTGCAGCCCTGAGACAAACACTTCTGAAAGTGTGGGATCTCTGAAAGAAGTCTCTTCAAAGCCATGCACTAAGTGTGTGATTTACTGCAAGGAGACACTCCCATCTGGGGTGTATTTAGTTATAAGAAAGCTGTCTTTTGTTTAGCATCGCAGAAACAGCTGTGTTTGTCTATAAGCCAGGGAACAAAAATGAGGAATAAAATGAAGGTGTATTACGGCGCATTATTTTAGTTAACATGGTTTGATTTTGATGTTGTCTTCTTGGGAGGTTGCATGGAACTCACTTCCTGAATGTTTTGCCAAACATTTTTTTTTCATTTCAACCTCTGAAAATATGCCATAATTCCAGTGACCTTTTCTTTCACTGAAAAGGTTCTTGTCTTACTGGAGAGGGCTAGCTCATTATTGCTGGTGAAATTACACCTTCATGAGAACAGTATGGTGCTGGCTGAAACAAAACACCACATAGAAAGGAAAAACATCCAAGACCTAAAATGCTAAGGAAATTATGTACACGTCTTCCCAAGAAAATGGCCTGTTTCTAGATTTTCTCAGTCAGTGGCACTGCTGTATGAGCTGATGAGAAATCAGAATTGTATATAGATTGTAGCACTGTGACAGTGACAGGCTGTGCTATGTTGCACTGCATAGGCTGGAGGGGCTGAGGGCACCATCAACAAAGGGGACTCAGTGTGTCTCAGAGCCATCAGGAGAGCACGGACCATCCACTACACACAAACATTTAGTCCTCATTTCTCATCACCTCATTGTTTGTTCACCTTGTGGCATCCTTGTGAGTATTCCTTTACAGACAGACTGATGAGGGTTTCCATGTGAAAGCAAATGACTGCTTATGAATTCCCATAAAAATGCATCTAAAGTGGAAAAGCTTTACTCAAGGGTTAAAGATAAAATTCAGAGGACAAGAAGACAAAGTTCAGAACTGGATGTGAATTGACACAAGCAGAACTAAATTTTTTCAAGTTCCTCAAAGTAAAATAAAAAAGATCCTCAGAAAATCCTTTCAACTCATGCTGGTGAATATGAATCTTAAAAGGATTTATTGTTCAATTTCTATTATATCTCCTCTCTCCTAAATAATTAAAGAATTACATTTATAAATAAAGTCAAAGTCACACCCAACTTCATTACTAGCAGACCTTATACAAAAATACTTATTTCATTGATGTTTTAACCTTGTTAAGAGTAATACAGATTTTTAGCCATCCCCAGTAAGTGTGTTTACTCTATGTTTCTTCAAATGAATTACTTCATGACATCTGTAAACTGTTAAACAATGGTTTCTTCCTTGTATGTATGTCATAATGTGCCAATTAATTGATATAACCCACTGTTTTACTGTGCTTTTGACCCAGGTTGTCATGGTGTAGAAACCTGAAACTACGACCCTTATTTCTGTCAGCTTCACCTCTTTGGTAAACAGATGGTATTTGGTTTGGCTGAGTGAACTGGGGTATTTGTGAACTGGCTTTAATGATCCATCTGTGCAAGTTGTTCTTCAGCAAATTATAGGCTCACAGGACAATTCAGGTAGGAAGAGACCTCAGGAAGTCTCTAGTTTAACCTCCTACTCCAAGCAGGGTTAGCTGTAGGGTCAGAGCAGGTTGCTCAGAATTTTGTCTTGGAACTCTCCCAGAATGGACACTGAATCAATCTCTCAGTGAAAGCTCTGCACTGTTTGATGGTCTTCCCTGAACATTTTGACCAAGAACAGATGCCTGGGAGACCTGGCCAGCCCCATCCACTACCTGTATTGAGAAGTTACCCCTGAGAATGCTCAGAAACCACTGCCTGTGTTCCACAGCCACCCATCCAGCAGATCTTGGGTCAAGTTCCCCATGAGAACCAAGGTGTGTGACCAGAAATACCCTTAAGTTTAAAGAAATCTCTGTCCATTTCTTCACCATCACCACGGGGTCTGTAACGAGAACCCATCACAGTGTCTGCCTTCCCTGCCTCTACTCTGTTCCTGACCCACAGGCTCTCACCAGCTGGGCATTCATCCCATAGAAGAATTCTGTAAGTCCAAGCTGCACCTACACACAGTGGGAAACCCCTTCTGCTTGTCTTCCCTGCTCATGTTTTCTGAATAGCTTGCTCCATCTTCTTGCTCCCTCCAGCTGTTCAAGCTGTTCCACCATGTCTTTTATTCCAATATTTTTGTGACTCGATGCAGAGCTCTGCTTTCTCCTGCTTCCTCCACAGTTTGCAGGTCTCTGTATACTCTTAAGGTTGATGTCTCTTTACCTTTCTAATTGTTTCTGAGGTGTCTCTTGTCCCTGCCACCAGCCCTTTGCTTTCCACCCCATTCAGTGCTGTCTCCCACATGCCATTATTTCCATTCATCACAATGCCTAGGTTAAAGCACACCTCACCAGGTGAGTCAGCATGTGAGCAAACAAAACACTCTCTTGTCTGGCTTTTTCAGGTGGATCCCATCTCTCCCTAACAGTCCTCAATCCTCACAAAGGATCCTGTGTTTTTAGAAGCCAAATCCCTTTTGATGACACCAGTTTCACAACTGGGTATTGATTTGCGGGACCATCTGCTCCTTCTCATTAATTTCCTCTTCACCAGCGAGACTGAGGAAGCACCACCTGGGCCCTGCCCTTCACCCCCATGCCTGGAGCCAGGTAGTCACTCCAGACCACCTGTCAGCAGTAGAAACAACCTTTTTCATGGCTGAAGTTTGTACCTGAAACATACTGAGTCTAGATTCTCTCAAACACACAATAATTTTAATTTCATGATATTAAATATTTTTCTGTTTGATCAAGCATTGAATCTTGGAAAATCAATTGCTTAGAAGTAGCTACAACCATAGAAATGCTTTGAATTTCCATCAAGACATTAATCTTTATCACTAATATTTCTTGATAAATTTATTTTTCTTTGGGATGTTAGGGAGAGTATTTTAGCTATCCCTGTAGACTACTAGAAAAGTCTATTTATCTCTATACACCTACAGGCTTTTCCGATGATTTGTTTGTAGAATTCTGTCTTTCTACATAGTAGAGAAATCTCTTAATAAGAAATTACCTTCCTGCTGTTAAAATATCTGGTCCTTCAAGAATCTAAGAAAAATAGTTTGCCGTGGTTGAGAATACTCAATAGGAAAGTTAAATGTTTCCATTGGAACTCACTTCTTTTATTGATCTTGCAAAACACTTCTCAAAGAAATCCTCAACTCCTCCTAACGTAGTACTTTATGTTTTCTCTCTTAAAATACAGTTTCCAGTGATAATAATTTGCTAACAAATTAATTCTGTGGTTTCAAAACACCTCTGCAGTACCGTTTATTATTGTCCAGGCTTCCCATTTACTTCAGTAGTGAGTGGATTTTTTAAAACAGCATTTATTCTCAGTATTTTACCTCTTTTCTGTAATTACTTCTGCTGTTAAAATGGTCACATTGTCAAGTCTAGCTTAAAATTCACAAACATTCATTGTCTGCACAAATGGAATGAAATCTCAGACGTAAAATGCCTGTTGATTTTACAGCCTTGAATAAAACACTATACTTCTTATTTTGCCTTATTACAATTTTTTACATTGTTCCAAAACATGCATAACAGCTTATTTTTGTTGTTGGTGGTGAGTATTTATACAGAGTATTTCATATGAATTCCAAGTTATGAAATGAACATTTGTCTTTTTAGGTTTTACGTTTAGAAAACCATATGGTAAAAAGTTAGCAAAGCAACGAGGGAGTCTAGCATAGAGCAAACTACACATTCTTCTGTAAAATATTAATTTCATATTAATATGTGGGAGATGTGAAAGAATAGCTGTGAGGAATAAAAAGGTGTGTTTTTCTTCTACCACCTCATCACTTCATGCAAAAGCACATAGGTATCCACCTAGCAATAACAAGTGAATAAAGTTCCAGGAGCAAATCTCTGCTTGTGTAAGGCTGGAAACAGATTTCATAACTAATAAATAATTATATTCATGATTAAGAAATAGTTTAATTTGTGTAATAGCACAAAATAGGGCTCTCTGCCCAGAGAGGAGTTAAGTTTAGGTACAACTGTGTGTGTGTGACACCTATAAATGCCATGGAACATTTGTGCATTTTGCCTGCCCCCTCTGCAAGCACACAAAATGAATGCAGAAATGAGGGAACAAAGTTCAGGGCCAGTCACTTTTTCTTGCACATAGATCACTTGTTGATCTAAAATGAAACAAAATTGGTGTTCCATGGTCTCCAGAAAAAGCAGTGACCAACTGGACCTGAATCAGACCTGTCTGGTTGGAGATGAGATGTACTTGTGCAGAGAGAGAAGGGATCAGTGGGAGAAACAACCTGCTCTGATGGTGAGGAGATTTAGAGAAGCCTATACAAGCAAACAGGAATAATTGTTTTCTTTTCAGGGCAGAAAAGACTGTGCTTGCTTCAGGAGCAATTTTACCTCATCTGTTGCTAGCAAGATTGCAGTAGCAGTTCCGATTTTTTAGCAATGTGAATGAAATTTAAATTTAGAGAATTTTATATTCCCGAAGTTCAGCAGTAACAATCTCCTCTTCTTTCAGGTGAGGGACTCCTAAGGGTAGATAGTGATAAGCTCTAGCTTTCCTCAGGGTCCACTGAGCTCAGGTATCAAGTCCTGGGGCTCAGCCACCTGCCTTACTCCCTCTCCATCTCCAGCCTCTCCCAGGTTACCCTGGAGTCTGCGCCCACTAACTCCTGCCCCATGTTGGGATGCTCATCCAAACAGCTCCTGCTGACCCTTCCCATGTCTCAGTTCTCTCAGCTTTATGGCTTGGGGATCTGATTAATGTGGATATCTTCACTAGTAGTAAAATAGGAAGGTAAAAAAAAACCACTTAGGCTTGCTTGTTAGCTTTGTCCATTCACCAATCACCCTCTGTCTTCACTATATGTTGTCACTGGACTTAAGCTCTGATTATCCTTCTTGTTTTAGGCCTCAGTCATCAAACTCGCAATTCTGGCAAGAGTAGCAGTTTGAAAGAACAGGTTTTAATTTCAAAAGCAGTATTGCAGTAGGAATACTTTATTTTAATGGCCATCCTTCTAACAGCCAGCAACCTTGGAAAATGTTGCCTTTGTCCCTGTTTTAAAAGGAATAATTTTTCATTAGTAGAATTGCCTATGAATTCTTGGTATGCAAGCTTTATGAAAACCAACTTGAAATGCTGAGCAGCAGAGAATACTAAGACAGAATTATGCTACATAAGGAAAAGCAGTCAGAAGTCCAAGGATTTATTTGAGTATGGAAGGTCTCAAGCTGTGACAGAGTTAAACATCATATGGCCTATTTGTTCATCCTCTGCACCACTTTTTTCCAAACATCACATCTGCAGTTCCCCACTCACTCTGCAGCTACTAGAGGCAGCACAGGCTTGTTTCAAGCAGCAAAGCAGGAAATGTTTGGGTTCTAGCAGCTCCTTTTGAACAAGGAAGCAGCACTCTTAAGGTGTTGCTATAATGTTTGCACTCTGTTAGTACGCTAAATCCTGCCTCCCAAAAGGATAAAAGAAACCCCAGATCTCTTATCTCTCATGAAGTAGGCACCTGTAGTAGATATGTGTCTTTAAAACCTCACACTGTCTCCTGCTTGCTCATCTCAGAGAGAAGTGAGCTGTGCCCTGCAGTGGGATGTTTACAGTGCCTTTGAACTCTGTCTTTGCTAAATTGTAGCCCCAGAGATGATGAAATAAACCAGGATTGTTATACAGATGTTATATATTTAAAAACTCTCCACGATAATTAGATTTAAATCCACCCTCTCAATAAACAAATAAAAAATTCTATAGAAACACTATCTCAGAAGTGTGTATTTGCTAAAGTTTATCTTCAGTGTTTGTATCTGCATGCAGAGCTGTCAGCTCATGTGGCATTACTTTCTTTCTTGTTTAGTCCCTATATCTTTCAAATCTCACAGCAAAACAAGAATAGTAACATTTTGAAGATATGTTGAGTTATGAGGGGAAAAATCATCCAAGCAGGCAAGTTGGTAATTTAAGAAATACTTTACAATCTTTGTGTGTGTGTGTGCATGTGATTTATATTTGCTTTAAAAAAAAAAAAACAACACAAATAAACCCCCACCCCCCACCCCAAACAAGTCAAAAAAAGCTCCAAACCGTCTGGTTACAGGAATGAGAAGCAGCATGGTAAATTCAGTTATTCAGTTGGATTGTTCTGGTGAGACAGAAACAAAAGGGAAGTGTGCCTTTTGTCTCCCTGAATTCCTCCTTAACTGCAGGATAGAAATGTTACTGTAGATGATGAACTCTTTATATTGCCATGTATACATATAGTATGTATATTACAACTCTTTGTGTTAAAGTCACAGGTATGTCATGGAGAACAGCTCATCTCATACAAAAGTTTCACAGATGCCCTGCACTGAAGAACTTTCATCACTCAAAATACTCCGTTCCCTTTAGTACAATACATGAATAAAACTGCTTCTTTTTTTCATTTACCAAATTGAGCACAAACATACATAGCTCAATCCCACATCAAAATACTGATTTTATAGATTACATAGTTGTTTGGAAGTTAGAGGTTTATTAGATTGAAGAAAAGCTCATAAAAAGAACTGTGATTAAAAGTGATTGCAGAAATAGGTGTAAATAATTTTTTCTATTTCATGCAAAAAGTGGATTGGAAGAGTTATCTCAAGAGACAACCACACTAAGAGAGGAAATATCCCATAAGCTTTCAACACCCCTTGTATTTTATGAGATTTACTTCACGACTGAGCCATAAAGTATCGGTCTTTTGGGACTTAACCTCTCTCATGTTTTTAGTTTAGCAATAGTTCTACTTGAAAGCAAGATATTTTTCTCTCCTGTAGTCCTTTAGTGACATCTGTGAATGTTTACTTGGAGAGGCATATAAATATGGGTATCTGTCTGAAACTGCAGAATAAAAGAAAAACAGAAACTGGGTACCCCTCACTCAGAGTAAGGGAGGAAAGAGGCCAATGTATCTCAGTTTCAAATAGTCTGGATCATTCCAAAATACTCCTGAAAAATTGCAAAATATATTGTTTTGCCTTCTGTCCTCAGCACACAGCTCTCAGCTATTGAAATAATCTCTCTCAAACCAAGACAGATGTCAGAAGAGAGCATTTCCCCATATTTGCAAAAGGAGTTTATGTCCAATAAAATGCAAGACAGCTGCTCCAGAACACTAAAGCAGCTTCATCACAGCAGTCCTAGTGTTTGAATTGCAACTTTCTATGATGTGTTTGGAGCCCAGCTTTGCCCACTCACTTGTTTCTGTCTGTTATTTTATGTCATATCTCAGATCTGGGTTTCTGAACTTTCAAGGAAATGGGCAGATTGACCAGGTCCTTGGGCTCTGCACGTCTCTGTGGCACTGAAAAGCCTGCATAGGTCAAAGTCCTCAGGCTGTGTGGCATCCTGGCACTACCCTATAGCCCTCAACACAGTACTGCATCTTGGGATAATTTTGTTTTTTGGGAACCCATATTTCTACCCTGATATATGAAAACTCTCTCCTTGTTATTCACATGGGATACAGCAGAGCTGGCACAATTGTTCTGTATACACTGCACTGGAATGCAGAGATGAGATTTGGGGATTTCAAGTATCTTAGAATATTTGTTCTACAGTGCAAACACCAACAGCCCTTTTAAAGTTCTGTCCTGGGATCAACTGCAGAATGTCACAGCTGACTCACAAATACAGGATTGTAATGGCATGCTATAAACAGACAAAATCCCACCCATCAGCTTGTTTGCATATTTAGAGAATACTGATTCAAAACCTTTTTGATTACAATTGAGATAAGAAGGCAGATGCTTAAAGGAGTATTTTTCGTGTAAATACACTCCAGAATAAATTTAGCACTCAGTAAACTCCAAATGAAATCTTTAAACTCAGAATTGTTAAGTTCAAGATCAATCAACACTAGAGGTTTCTAAGGTATGTGTAATTCTTACCCCTCAACATCAGAAAAATGTTGTTTGATTCAGAAGGGTAGAGGTGTGTTTAGGATGAACTGGTGAAAACCTTTTTGTAAAATGAAGCTGTGAATGTAGGCTGATGGTGAATACATCCACTGTGCATGTGTTGAAACCAAACTGCAAAAGATACAATAATTGTTGTTTATTTTCACAGTTGTGGACACTGTTCTGGGCTTATTGCTATGCCCTTCAGGGTGACAACCAACCCAAGGCACCCCAAGCAGTCAGGGGGTCACACACATGCCAGGTGTGACTGGAGTTTCTCAGCCAGGAGTCCAATTTGCGAAAGACAAATACCACACGTGGACATAAATAAAATAGTACACTTGTGCTAATCATCTTGTGATAAGGAATCATTGAAGATTTCAGTTAAATTTCCTGTGGTCATCACAGGATTCCACTTTGCTGCCATAACTGCTGAGCATTAAGGTCTGAGCAGTTCCCCTGGTATTGGTTACTCCTTCCCCCCTGTGTGCTTCCCCTGCTGTGATGCTGGCAGGAACTGGCCACAGCAATGGGATTTACAGAAGGGATTTTTTTGTTTGTTTGTTTGTTTTTTATGTTTGGGTTGGTTTTTTTGTTTGTTTGTTTTCTGACAATTATGGCCCTAGAAGGTTCTCATATAGCCCGAAAACATCAGCGAGAGAGGAAAGAAAGTGAAGAGGCAGAGATAAAGGCAGGAGCACCTCTTCCTATTTGCTCATGGATGTACAAGGATAGCTGCCTGTGTTGGCTCTTTGTAGGTAAAAGAGAGGGATGGACATCTCCAGAAAGTGGTTTTAAGATTCCTCACCAAAATGTATCTTCTAATGCTGGTCATCTTTCAAATGCCTATCCCTGCCCACTGACTGAAGCAAAATCATGGGGAACAAATTTGGAATATGCAGCTAATTTATGGACTTATGAAATATTTGAGATATATCTCCCTATAGGGCTATTTTTCTGTGTTAATATGTTACTACATTTTTTCTTTTAAATCTTGATAATTTGTTTTGTGACTGGCTGTTGCAAGGACAAAAGAAGATTTAAAGTATCTTTAAAACAAATCTTTGTGCTGCTTTTAAGCTAATGTAGTACATTTATGGAGATTCCTGCTTATAAAACTTAATAAACTGCCTCATTCCTTGGATAACATGCAGTTCCATTACACAAATGGAAGGTACATGGTATAAATGATACCCAGTGAGCTGGAGCATGACTTGCACTTTCTCATGACCAAATCAGAAGAGTGAATCACCAGAGCAGACCTGTCACCTAAATAGCATCTCTCTTGCATCACTACTTGCATTCTGCCTTTGTATGGCCAGTTGTACTGGATGGACATGCCACCTGGGTGAGGACCTTTACTCAGTGTCCAAGGTCTGAACCATGACTACTCAATTTGCTCAGTCCTGAGGACCTCAACAAGTTTCCTTTGAGCAAGTTAATCTCTAAGCTGGCTTTCCTGGTCCCTCTAACCAATGCAAAGGAATGGACAATTCTGGCTGTTATTCATCTCAGCCCAGAGGTGTTATTTGAAAGAGGTCAAACAAATTTCTGTCTCTACCTTCCTTCTGGGAAGCATAAATTTCTCTCCATTGACTATAAGTGAAATAGGAGTTCCCGTCCAGTGACTCTCCCTTAATAACTTCCCTCCAGGCACAGATTTATTTCAGGACCATATGTAAAAAGACATATAAGAGTTCATTTAAACTGATTCTCAACATAGGGCTTGTTGTCCATGGGTCACATCATGTAGGATTTATCTTTCATAAATACAATAAAATGAATTTGCAAACTGCCAAAGCTATTAATCAAATACCAGTCATTATCATCAGATCCTGAGAGCTTTTTTCAGAAACATTGGGGAGATTAACTTCATAATACCTTCAGCTGATGTCTGCAGCCATGGGCATCAGATAAGTAATATGGCTTCTCATTACAGGCAGCAGGATGAATAAGCTGAAATACAAACTCAGGGTCCGTTTTGCTGTTCCTGCTGGCAAAAATTCCCTCTCATAAAGCAGAGAATGATGAATCTACACACTGGGTGCTGGAGAGCTGGAAATAAACACTGTTCCTTAGACTTTGGGCTGAATTAGGAAATGAAAAATTTCTTTAGACACTTTTGGGCCCCGAAAACAACTTAATATATCCTTTTACAAGTAAGTCCCCTAAGTGTTCTCAAAATTTATCATTAGAAACAGTTGCAAAATATGGGAAAATATTTAGTTGACTTGTAAGCTTACAAAATTAGACTGAGTTGTTTTGACAGGAGTTACTTTAACCAATTTTTAGATGTACAGTACTGTCTTGGTTTAGACGTTTTGGTTTAGCTTCTAGCAAGAATATTTGTTTCTAAATATAGAAATTGTTTTTTTCATATTTTATAAAAACATTTTAGCATTTAAAATGCTGCAGTCACTTTTCACAGAATCATAAATATAGTTAAAATGCAGACCCTACTGCCAGCTACAAACACTGGCTTTTGAGAGTTGACATCAGAAAAACTGGTAGGGCACTGACCTTGCTTTTCTCTTTTAAAGAAAAGGAGCAACAAATAAAAAAATTCGATATTTTAAACTATCTGTGGTTGTGGGCTGCAGTGTATCAAGACTTCCTGCTCTTGCCACTAGAGAGCAGTGTATGCCTTCTGAGTTTACATATTTCTCACCCACCAAACCTATAGATTTCTACTTATCTGTTAGTATTAATTTAAATTTCTCCTCAAGGGTGACGCAGGATTTGTGTAAAGAGTTATAAGATAGCATATGCTAAATATATGAAGTATTTTTAGCTGCTAGTCACTAATTTTTGATGAAAATTATGAGCTTCAAAATAGAAAAGATGAAAAAGGTGCAGACCTTGTGATGTTCTGTTTATGCAGGCTCACAGAAAATCAATTGGTTAAAATGGAATTCCTCTGATTTATATTAGTATAGTGGGAAGAAAATATGTCCCACAAGTCTATGAATTTCTGAGCCTTCTTAGAAAGTAAAATGTACCTGTCAGAGGTGTAAGAGAGAGCAAGGTTGTTTATGCTCACCTGCTGTATTTAATGCCCTATTCCTGTGAAAGAGACATGCTCTGATCAGCACTGAGATAAAGAACATTGTGCTTAAAAAAAATTTACATATCCATTACAACATGTTGAATAACCTGATTTAATTGACTTCAGCAGTTCACTCTTTCTGTTCTTAGAAGTATTTTTAAGTAAACCTTTTCCTGTTTAATACAAATGGAAGTAAAAAAAGCTGCCAGCTAGGAGGTGACTCAGGTCTGCTTTCCCACTGCCCATCTCTGCCCATCTCTGAAATGCTTGTTAAAGTAAGATTAAGGGTCTCTGCCTTCCAGAGCTTTACTCAACCAAGTTATCACTCTGATGAGAAGTCAGCTGCAATTCAAAGATTGCACATTTCTGATGCACACCATTAAAGCAAAATGCAGAAAAAAATAATGCCAGCATCATTACAAAGAGACATTGCTGGGCAGATGGGTAAGCTTCTGCCAGGAGGACCTCAGAAACCAGATCAGTGACTTGGCTGAAGGGAGGAAAAGGGAGGAAGAAAGGAGGATAAAGGAGAAGGAAATAAGATAACTACATAGAGATCTTTGCCAATTCAGAGCAGCCAGTAAAACTGCCCTCTCTCTTACTTTGGAGAAAAAAATACAGTATGGAGTTTGTTATTTGGTGTCTCTCTTTTTTTGGTGCCTTGGGAGTTCAAAGTAGTTGAATAGATTTAAACACTTGAATATGAGGGTAAATATAAATGCTTGGGGATTTTTCTTTTTGTGTTCGTTGGGGTTTTATTTCAGCAGGCCAGAGTGATGCTCTCTAGGGAAGCATAAGCCTGAAGCCAGGGCATGATTAGTTCTAAAGTTTGACTGGATCTAATGTAAGGATACTGTTTTAAAAATAGAGGAATAAAAAAATATACAGTGGAAAACTTTTAGATGTTAGAGAGAGACTGAGCAAAAGAACTAGTGCTGCTACTGATAGTGTCCTTCCTGGGATAAATTGCATCCTGCAAGGGCAGATCTGCAGCCTTTTTCTTCTGTTGCTCTGAGCTTCCTGAGAATTCTTCTGGGGGAAGATGTTTATTCCCCTCCAGGGATTTTCTTCAGCCCTTATGTGCCATTGACTATATAAATGTTATATTCCCCCACCCCACAATCATTTATGGGATCAGCTGGAGGAAGTACCTGGGGGCAGAACTGACAGTCACCACTATGGATGGAAATTTCTCCCTTGAGCAGAGAGACAGGGGAATCACCAGAAGCAGTTTAAATCCATATTTCAAACAGTAATGTTGGTTAAGTCACTGTGCAATACAAATGGAAACTTGTGCTTTGAGTCCAGGCTCCTTAATTTCTGGTAATTTCAGAGTAAGAGTAGTCCACTGGAGTGACATTTTCATTTTTTGTCTGATGACACCCTAGTGCTGTTGAAATGAGGGTGATATAAGTCAAAGGAGAAGCAAGAGCACAGCTTCCACTGCTGACTGCAGTGCTTCTATACACATCTTAATCATATGCTCTCTGAAATGTTTCTCTTAATTTCCCTTGTGACCAGCTCTTTTGAAGTTTTAATATGTGACCTGTTGCCATCTACTCAAATAGCTCTTTTCTCCCTATTTGCTCTTTTTCTATGCTCTTTGGAACATTATTTTTCTTAGTACTGGCCCTTTTACTTCTTGATGTAATAATGAAAAATATTCTCAGGAATCTGTTCCTTCATCATACCTATGTTATGCAATGAACCTATATAGTTTATCTAGGTCAGTTGGTCTACTTAAATTGCATTGAAATGAACAGATAAATGTGAACTTCAGGCAGGTCATTTATTTCAGCTCAAAATGATACACTGCACTACAGAGTGCTTTAACAAGAGATGGCCAAAATGAGTGAAAATCATGTCAATGGTTACTGCTTCCATTTTTCAAGGATTTTGATTTTTCAGAGGGTTTTTTCCTTCTGTTTTTCTGGTAGTTTTGGTGGGTCGTTTTGTTGGGGGTGTTTTGATAGGGGAAACAGTAGAGATCTGCACCTACCTTCAAATACAAAAGAATTAGGGAGAAAAAAACTTCACAATAATTTCTGAGAATTCATACTTTATTATATCAGCAGAATCAATAATTTCTAGCAGCAGGGGATCTATAGAATAAGATTGAGCTATTTTGATTCCGTACACCTGAAATAAGTTGGGCATATTTGACACAACCCATTTAACTGGGGCCGAAATAAAAAGCACTAAAGTCACTTCTAAAAAAGAGGGAAGTAGAGAAGTCCGTATTTATATTGCTTTGAGCTGCACATGGCCACTGACCCCACTGTCTGTCTTGTTTTCATTTAGTAACCTCACCTTAATAAGCTTTTTTATTGACCTATAGATCTTTAACATAATAACAACAGCCCAGAGGTACTGGCAAAAAGAAGGTCAATGTGTGCCTTCTCATTCCAGTCTGAATATATTGATGGCATTATTTTATAAAGGCACCAAACTAAATAGGCAGAAAAGTGGCCTCTGGCAACAAAAATGGTAAAATGGAATCTGGGAAGGCTCCATACACACTTGAAAGCTGTGCAGCTTCCAGTCAGCCCAATAAATTAACTTTGAAAATGCATTCTAGTTATAAACAATTAAGCAAGTCAGTAAAAAACAATGACTATATATACTCTATACAACTATAATGACTGTGCTGCTGGAATTGCTGAAAAGACACTTCTAGAGAAATGTAAGCTTGTCATTCCAGGGGAAATCTCAGCCAGTGCAGTTTGGGGATTGCTTATGTTGTCACTGATCATAAGAAATCAAATCATATATAAACTCAAACCACTCCATGCAATTTGAAATATATTAATGAGATTTGGAAGACATTAGGAACATTACATAGTTTATGGTTGTTTCCATCCATCTCCTTGATCGGGTTTTCCGAGCAGCCCTCGTTGCCCCGTTAGTGGCAGAGCTAATGAGAACTGGTGTCTGTTTGTGCCTGAGCCCAGCTGAGCTGAGTGTGCTGGGCTCTGAGCTCTGTGGTAGCAGCTTGTTTTCAGAAGGAATGAGGAGTGTTCACCTCCTGCCTGCCTTTATTGCAGCACTCAGATTCACATGTTGTAAAATGCTGTGGCTGCATGGCCTCTGCTCGTGGCTGATATCAAGGTCAGTAGACCAGTATTTGGTAATACTGACACATTGAATGTGTTGTCAGTGATGTTTGGGTATCTCTGAGCACCAGCCAACTCTGAAAGAGGCAAAGGAAATTTCCTTCCCTGCCTGGAATGTGTATTTTCATGGGAGAGAAGCACAAGTCTAGTTTGAGTCGGATATTTAGGATGTTTCTGGGCTTGTAGCAAAAAGCCTCTATAAAAGACAGAGCCTGAAATGCTTAGTTGGAAACAGATGGGTACATCAGGCTGTGCTCTGTGAACCCAGGAGGGAAATGGGGCAGGGAGATTGGAAAGGAACTGGAAGTTATGCTTCATATTTTCTCATGCTCTTTTCTTCCTGGTCAAGCCTCTGACTGGGTAGTAATAATAAAATTAAGTTGCATCATATGAACTTTCTCCAGTTATTTAACAGACTACTCAAAAAAATAACAAATCTGACCATGGTATGAGATACTTAAGGCCACTATAATTAGCTGATATCCAAACAAGTAGAAGCTGGAAAACATCAGATATCGAAATAAAAGTCACACACAAAAATGAGGTAATTTTTATTTGTAGGCTTAAAACATGTACTTTTATTTCTTCAAAGTAATTTACAGATTTTAGATTTGTATACATTATTTTCCTTCCTTCCTTCCTTCCTTCCTTGACCCTCTCCACTGCCTCCTTAAAGTGGTAGAAAGGCAGGGAGGGAGACAGAAGGGACACACAGGGGAAGAAATAAACAATTATTATTAATTTTCTCATTTCATTAAAACAATGGGGTTTTTTTAAAGTTTTTTTTTTCAAAGTTTTGTATTATAGAGAGCCCAAAATCAACAGTTATTGAGTCTGGCTGCAATCTTCTTTAGTTAGAAGATAGTTTTTGTCCTTTTTTATTGCATGTCAACTTTACAAATACAGTGTTTATGGCTTTCGCACAATATTATCACACAGCTGTGTTTTATTGGCTGTTATTAATTTCTGTGTGAAAAGCAAATGAGGCTGGAATATTAAGTCCAATAACATTATTTATCACTGATTTAGATAAACTGTTCTGATAAAAACAGTTAGTCGCTTTAATTCATCAAGGACTAAAATAAACAGTTCATTATCATGAATTAAAAAATAAATTTAAAAACACCCCAAATTTTGTCTTTTCACCACATTGTTAATAGTTTCAGCTTGTATCATTAAGAAGCAGGTTACTATTGACCGGCTTCCGAGGCAAGAGTTTGTGATGCTATTTTATGCTTTACACCAAAACTGCTGGAGAAAATCTGATTTTTTTTTTTAAAATTAATTAATTAGTCAAAACAGAATTCAAAGGTCCTGTATTCCAGTTCCAGCATAAAAGGTTTTCTTCACCAAAACAAAATGCCACTCCAGAGAAGGCTAGAAGGAGGAGAAGAGTAAGAAAGAGCAATAAAGCTAAAACTGGCGAATTTCATGTTGGAACTGAAGATGGAAGGGGGATCCAGGTCTGGGTTTGTGTAGAGGCACCAAGTGGGTACTGGCAGCTGCCCATGTGTGCTCAGGGCAGCAGCCACCTGCAAGTGCTCAGTGCAAGCTGGAAAGGAATTCAGCCCATGCTGAAGTTGCCATCAGGGACCCTGCTCAGGTGCCCAGATGCAGGTGTTTAATACTATGGGGGACAGCCTTGAGCATAGAAAAGCTCATGGGGTGTGTCCTGGGGGCAGGATACCCCTTGGGTCTGCTGATCAGATCCTCAGAGCCATCCATGGTAACAGCTGTCAATATCTTAAGGAGTAAAAATACTCTGCCAGGTGTATAAAGGAGCATGGCAAGGCTCAAAGCAACAAAATTGTAAAGGTCTACAGGTGAATATGGTAGTGGGGGACCTAGAACCCAAGGGGGCAGTTCTGCCAATACACAGCATAAATTTATTTGGTGATTTCAGCAATCTCATCTACAATAGTAGATGTACATCTACAATGTCTAGCACAGAAGGAGCAACCTGTCAATTATGGTTTTATTTATCTGAGTATGAATAATATTCCAAAAAATGTTTTTTGCTTGGAGTAATTGATTTGTGATAGTTCCTACCTCTCACACGTACACAGGATTTGGTGTATATAAACCAATTTTGAGAATTTAAAAAACGAGTTTTAAAGTCCAAGCTGTCTACACCCCAAGGAATTTGTAAAAATTCGTACTTTAAGCTCCCTTGAAATTCTATCACTTTTTACCTTAGGAAGGCATGGAAATAAGAAAGACAGAAGATGCTATAAAAATAATAAAAATGCATGCTATAGTATATTAGTCAATGCTTCAATACACTGCCAACATATTTAGAAGCAATAAAACTCAGATGACCTGGAGAGGAGATGAACCTTGCTCTTGTCCAACCTTGATTTCATGAAAGCAGATAAGTGCTCTTGCCACACCATAAAACATGTTCTGGTACTTCCTTGGCGAGATCATCCATAACTGTAACTCATCTCCAAAATTTTTGTCACCTGAATTAAAAAAAATTAACCTAATCCACTATAGAAAAGAGGTTGCAAGTAGCTTTGTTCCATTGCACTGATGGCAGAATAAGGCAGAGGCAGTCTTTATATCATTAAAAATCTGCAAATAAAAAGACTGAGGTTTAGGATTGCATCTAGAGGAGGCTGCTGAGGTCATTGATTTTATTTTTTACTATTAACACATTTGTTTCAACTACAGAAGCTGCTCCTCAAAAGAACTCTAGGAATAAAAATTCTTATTCACTGCTAAACATTCTTATTCACTGCTTTCTTTTTAAAAATAAAACCAAAAAGCCTTGAAGATTAAGCTACTTATCACCACTTTCAGGGCTATATTCTCCTCTTTTTTCATGGCTTGTCTAGCTGGAGCCTCAAAATCAATTAACTGAAAGGTCTTCATCACCTCTGGAATTCCACTCATTCACATCAGTAATTACAGAAGGTCTTCATGAAGCAGTGGTTTCTCAAAGAGTTAATTGAAAAGCAGGAACAGCTTAATACTGATTCAGCAGACTTAGCTGTAAACTTCAAAGGAATTGTGATTTACCATTTGGTTCTTTGTCTATTTAAATTAATCATGTTGCTCAGAGGCAAGGGAAATGAAACATTGGAGACCTCAGAATCATTTCAGCATAAATGTTAAAATACATTAGTCTGTTGAGACACAAATTCTGAATTTTTATTTTATTTTATTTTTATTTCTTTTATAAAATATTTATTTCACAAAGTATCTATTTCATCTATCTTTCCTGGAAAACATAGGGTTTGCCCCCCAAATCTCTGAACTGTATATCACATTTAGGTTTATTAATCTTAAATACTCTAGCATAAGAAAACACCCCAGGGCCTGATTCAAGTTTTACAAAGGTAATACAAAGCTTATCAGATCTATGGTTTACTTACTCTTGAGATGGAGCAGGCTGCCCAGCACGATTCATAACTTCAAACAGATACCTACCACTGCTTTAGACAGCCTGAGATTTGGCAGCAATTTATCTCAACACACATGAAATGAATCAGTTTCACACCTGCACTGTGAACTTGCATTTTGATCCCCAGATATGCAGAGACATTGATTTCACCCCATAGACTTCCCTGGATCTGACATGCAGTGTGTTCTTGTTGCACTGCTGAGGAAGACTGGCATTATGCCCATCTCATATCCTCTGAAATGATGGGAGATTTGAGAGAATTTAGTGTCTGTGTGTGTCTCTTCTCCTTTTCCTCTCTAGCCTGCTCCATGCTGTAGCACACGACAGTGATTCCTTGCTTGGGTGAGCCAATGGATCCACAACAACCATGGACCACACTGACAAATCCACTACAACCCAAAGCTGCACTGTCCCATGCAGAAGCACGTGCAAACTTCCTCCCTTGGGCTGATCTGGGGCTGGGACCCCATATGGGAAAGATCAGAAAGATGTCTCCAGTATGACAGGCTGGCAGGAGGATCTGCCTTGTCTTGCAGAAGTGTTAGAACTGGCCCAAAAAACCGGACTGTCTCTATGTCTTATTGGTGTCTTCTATCTCGGTAAAGGGTGAGCCCTGAAAGACCCACAGGGTAAGCAGAGACGGCATTTCCTCACTTTCATATGAAGTAAATTTACCTCTTTCCTATAGAAACCCTCAAAAAGGGTGGTTGCTAGTTTTCTCACTTCTTATATGTGCAATCTCCTCGTTACAGCTTTCAGGACAAGCAGATAAGTGTAATTAGATATTTAGCTTGGAGTGAGTGCAAAGTCTGCTGCACCTTTCACATTCTTTGAAGTGAGAAAGGTCAGTTTGTAACACCATTTCCTTAGTCATCATTTTCATCTGTGTGTTTTCTGTAAATACAAGCTTAATTACTAGCTCTTGCTTATTAATAACTGCCAGTGCAGGATAACTCTGTTGTGAAAAAAAGACTGTGGTAAAATGATCCTTTACTCAACAGCACAGTGCTGAGTTCTCACAGTAGTAGCTCAGTGATGAAGACTGATTTTCAAAGTAACTCCAACCCACTATTGAATTGAATCCTAACCCCCTTAGGATCCTTTGAAAATCTCAGTCAGAAATTACTCTTCCATGTTTTTTGGTTTTGTATCAACTACAGAACCATCATGGCTCAGATTGTTCTTGTCTGTTTTCCCTGAGAGGCACTGCTGGCAGATCTGGTTTGGACCAGTGACAATTATGTGGTTCTGGAAACCACATAATTCTGGTTCTGGTGGGAGCCATGGAAGTGTACTGATGCACTTCCAGGTGGGATGGGAAGAGGAAGGGCTCATACCTGTCCCTGAGCTCCACATGTCTGCTGAGGAGCCCTGTGCATTGTGCAACATATGAAATGGAATTATTGACTCATAGTCAGTTGTCTCTCAGGACACTGTTTACTGCAAAACTAACTGTAAGAGTGCCACCAGCCATCGTCCCCTCCTCAGGGTTACCAGGGTGCAAAATGCAGCACAACAGAGCTCAGACCCTTTGGTGAAAGACAGTGAGGAAAGTCAGGGTGCTGGGAGACATCATTTGATGCAGGGCACATTTACTGCCGTAATCAGAAGTGTGAGTACTCTTTGCAGAGTATTGCACAAGTGTGTCATAACCTGGTCCTGAGACATGTGGATCTTTGAAAGACCTGCTGGCCACAGACTTCCTCATGTAGTGCTACAAATGAGCTGTCTCACTCCAGGCTGGAATCTCATTTCTCCTTTCCTTGGACATTTGCACTGTTTCAGCACCAGCTCCTGATCTACAGTTCACAGATGATTCTAGAGTTTGTTTGTTTTTTTTTCCTTCTGCAGTCATTATCAACTTTTTGGTTGTTCTCTGTTTAACTACAAGACACAACTGCTTTTGTTGCAGCTTAAATGCCACCTATCACAAGCATTTTAGGACTGAAGTTTATAAATACAGGTTTTTTTGTGCAGCAAGTCATTAAACATAAGTAATTTTGAGAGGTTTAGAAAAAAAATCAAAGAGCATAGTTACTTCCTTGTTTTTCTCTTTTCTTCCATAGGAAAAAACCTGTCTAGTGCAGTGCTGGAGAAATGGAAAACAGGGATGGCAAAACAGCCATCACGGCTCCAAAAACTCCAGTGCTGGAGCACACAGAGCCTCACATGGCACCAAAACCTGCCATAGGGTCACAGATCCCTGCCCAGATCTGTCCAGATCCCTGCCCAAAGCCTGAACCTTCCAACACCAGCTTGGCCTTATTCCTTTCTTTCACAGTTGACCCCCACACTATGAGGTGGAGCAGTGGTGGTGCTCTCTGAAACATCTCTCTCCTGTATGGTCTGGCTGGAGAGCATCCCTCCCAAGTCCAGCCTAGAAGCACCAGCCCTGTCCCAGGTCCTGGCATGTGGACCATGCTGCAGTTGCCACTATTTCATGACCCAGTCATAGAGAGATGCTTATTTGTCTCTGAATCATTTCATGCTTCCTGCTTTCTTTCTACCTTTATCCCACACACACAATCTATTTTTTAAAAGGAAGGTACATTTTCTCCTTGTATCTGGAATATGTTACACTTCTATTTACCTGAATTCTGGCATTGTTAACTTTATTTGGCAAAATTTCATTTTCTGGGAGGAAAGAAAACAGTATTTAATTAGTCATAGGTACAGTTCATTTCATTTTATGAGCTGAGCTATTCACCTGCCTAGAGCAGAGCTGAACCTGGGCAATGCTGGACATCCCAAGGTGGTCAAGCTATTTTGAGGGAAACGAGTGAAACTAGCAACCAGTTTTAAGCACTTGAGTATGTTCCCAGTAGTTAAATATTCCTACAGAGCTTAACCTGTGCACTGGACTTCATAAATTCTTCTGAAAGGTCACAGATATTTAATGGCTTACAATCTTTTCCCTGTTTTGTTTCCTTTTCAGGTATCACAGAAGTAGATTAGACAATGACCAGGTGATATAGAAACAAATACTGTCTGTAGCATAGACCCTTGGAGCTCTGTAGGGTTCTACTCCAGTACACAACTACCGCAGAGCAGAGGCAGCCCTTGGCTTCCTAAAACTGAATGTAGCAATTGTGAAAAATTGCCAGCATCAGCTTAAGTCAAGGATTTTCATGGCATCAATGACTTTTGCTCAAGACCAAAGGTGACAGAGAAGTAACTGTGGCATGTCTAGCCACAGTGCTGTGAATTAGTTTAAATTATTTGTGCTGTAGATCTAAAAGCAATGATTAGCATCAGCAGTATCCTTCACTTCATGCATGTGCGTGTGGAGGAGGAGTTGACAGTTTTGGCTATATTAACCTGTCAGATAAAACTGATATTATATAATATGGCACGTCTGCCTTTTCTCTAGACTGTGTTATATGTGCCTCTTTAAAAATGGGACAGACAAATTATACTATTTAACTGTATTTGTAACAGCCTGAGGCAACTGAGAAGGGAGTTCTGCAATAAAATTTATAATTGCTGGAGGCATGTTTGTCTCTGGTTGATGTAATTTTGAGCATTACCATTTTATACTTCTCAGAAAGAAGCACCTACTCTGTTCCCAGCCTCTGGTATCAGAGCTGACACCTCATTCCTTGTCCTTGCTGTGAAATCAGTCACCTGTGTTGTTTCCACTTGGGAGCAAGGCTGGTCTGAATTGGGTTTCCCAACTATTGCTGTGAATACCATCTTTTAAATTTGTACAAGAAAGAGTAATACTTACATTTGATGTTCAATATTGCTACTGCTGTGTGCCTGAGCAGTCCAGCATGTGTCCCTGGCTGTGTATGATGTTGGCAATGATGGAAGTCAAACAGTTTGTGTGTTCTCTGGAGTGTCTGTGAACTGAGGAATTCCTAGAATTCCTAGACCAAGATGGGGTGAAGCATTTCCTAAATCATCCAGAACTGTTTCTAACTGTTCCTAAATAAAGTGGATGGTTTTCAGGCTCAATATCCTACTGGTACCTGTTGGATAGGTGTAGCTTGGTGGCACAGGTAGGTTTCTGCACTTAATAAAATTTTTCCTGACTGTGTTAATTCTGGACATTGTGTCTGAAGGGGGACCCAGAGGGAGAACACCTGCAGCTACAGAAGAGACTGGTCATACAGAATGATACATTTGTAGGAATCTCAAAAATCACATAATTGAAACCCCCAGGCTGAGAAGACAATCAAACCTAGCTCTGTTCCTGCTGATTTAGATCCTTAATTAAGGGGCACCCACTGCTAGATCAGATTTTTAAAGCCAGGCAGTTATAATTGCTTTGCCCTGTCACAGTGGATGTCCCCTGGCACAGCAGAGCAGGATTAGATGGCGCTCAGCCTCCTCCTGTCTGTGGCTCATGCAGAGCTTGTGAGAAGTGGGTTCCTGCTGAGCAGGAGAGGACAGGGCCACCCAGCCCTGTGCCCAGGCCACCCTGCCACTGCCAAGGACTGGAGCAGGGACAGCCCTGAGATGCAGGGAGCTGCTCCCAAGGGGCTCCAGTGTCTCATTAGCCCCCCTGAGGCTGCCTGAGCTTCCTCTGGAAATGGCAGCTGAACCACGGTACCCACAGGTGCCTTCTGGCACACAGCTGTGTCCAGGTGAGCCCAAGGCAGACAGACATCACCCCACTCCATCCAGCCTCTTCCCACAGAGAGGAAAGCTGGTGCACAGGCTGCAGGGAGTGCAGCATTACACTGCAGCAGCTACCTGCCTAATGATTTTGACATAGCCTAAATCTGTATATCTCTTGATCCATTAAAGCTGTTTTTGTCAGGTCAAAATATGTTTATTTTCCTTTCAGGAGAAGCTTAGCTCACTTAAAGCAGCCCAAAAAGCTTTTTTACTCACTTTTTCCTAATGTTCAAAGTGTCCTTCATTCAAGGGATGAGACAGTGAAATAGTTTCCTGCTGCTGCAGTAACTTAGAAGGAAGGGAAAAAACAGTGAGAGTGAGCTGTCAGCTGGGTGACCCCATCATCTCAGTACCTGTCTGTGTTAGGAAGCTTAGGCACAGAGAAGCAGTTTCCTTTTGGTGCAGGGAATAGATCAGATCCAAGAAAGGGTCTGCTGTCTCTTTGCTGGCCTCTTTTGGGAATCCCAGACGATGAGGAAAACTGTCCTGTTCTCTCTACCTGTCAACACCCTTGCCCTCTGCAGTAGGATCTTTTTGGCACTGCTGTGATGAATTTCTTTCCAGGAGTGATTTCAGAGGCAGGAGGAGATCTTTGTGTGTCTCCTGCAGCACATCCAAGGCTCCTACCTGCACCCCTGCTCAGCCATGACCCCTCAGGAGCTGCTCCTCTCTCACTCTCTGCTGAGTTGCTGACATCTAAAAGATACTAAACACACTGGGCAGTCAAGGACTGAACACACTGGTCTGTCAAGGACTGAGCAAAAGCATTTTACAGCTCCAGTGGAGTTACTGAAAGCAGTTTTCTATCTGTAACTGTCTTGGGTTTCTGTGTGTGTGTGTCACATTTGAATATATCCTTGCATAGGGTTAATGGATGCACTTCGGAGATAGCTTCTCACAACAAATTAATGAGACATTTCGACAGAATTCTTACCAACTAATTAAATTACCTGCCTAGCTTACTAGAATTAATCACTGCTGTCCCAATATATTTGTGTAAACAGACAGATTTTCATGTAAATTAAGTGATGTTTGAGATGGTTGATGAATCTCTGTTGTTTGGGGGTTCTAATACTTAGTACAGAAGAAAAGATAAAATTACTAGAAAGCATTCTTTGTTACTGTTTCCACATATTCATACTACTTTACCAGTTTCTCTAACTATATATCATACAATGGGGTTAGCCTGTTCCATCAGAGGAAAAAAAAAGGATGTATCTTGTAAAGTCTGATTTCTGACATTTAATAGTCAAGCATGAGAGCAACTGTAGCTGTCAGAGGAATGAGTTTTGGAGAATTTAAGAGACTTAAATTAAGGGGTCTTTTGTTGGAGATCCATATTTCTCCAGAAGGTTATAATAATTAAAAAAAAAAACAAACAAAAACTCAAACAAAACCATTTTATGGATATATTTTAGACTTAAATAAAAGAGTGCTCAAACATTTCTCTCTAATCCACTCACTGATCTCAAGGATGACCACTGCAGTAGAGGAGAGAAAGGTTTTAAGATTTTCTATCAAGAAAGATGCTAGAATAGGAATAAAGAAAACTGTGTTCTTTCTCTGTCTCTCTTTCCAATTCAGCTGCATGAGCCACTTTGTCCTTCAGTGCCTAAGCTTCCTCCTGTTGTTTGCTCTCTGTTTCATCAGTTGCAATGCATCCCCTGCAAATGCTCTTTTACTTCCTATAAGGAGTGAGAAACCAATAAGAATGGAGTAAAATAAGATTATCTCAGTTTACTGCCTTCAGACAACCTATAAAAATTCAAATTGATTTAATGAAATTTAAAATTTTTTCAATTATATTATGGAGGATGAACATACCTATGTGTATACCTGTGTATACCTAAGGAATTTTTCATGTGCAGAAACAATTCCTAGGGCAGGAATTTATTATAGTTTCTGGTTTACATTTTCGTTAGACCTAAAGGTTCACATCTAAAAATCTTCTCTCAGCAGCTGTAGTGACATTGAGCAATTCAGCCCTGGATACAGATGATGAAATTGCATTTGCTGCAGCAAATGTTGGAGATCCATTCCTTGAAGACTTAGGTATAAGGCAGATCTGGCTTCATTCCTGTGCAGAACTGCCAGGTTAAGGAATGAAAATTCAGACAGGCATAACTCCCAGGATGGGGTTGCATAGTCCTTCTCACAATGTCTGTTCTGCTGCTGCTTGCATGTGGTGGATTAGCATTAGAGTTATTACAGGTAGAGAGGAAATTCAGCCAAGGATGATGGAATGATTAAATTATTGATTCCCTCTTCATCTGGAATGTGCCATCAATCTCAAATATTTGTTCAATTGCAAGGTTTCCTGTATTTCCATTTTCCAGAAAGCTTCAGCATAGGCAAGATCAAAGATTGTGTTTTCACATAAATGGTTTCTTTCATGGAACATTTTTTTAACTCATTCCTATCCCAGAACATTCAAAGCCATACTTAAATTACTTTACTTTTCTTGGTGATGTTTTCGTTTTAAAGATTCATATGTACTGTCTCTCCTAGGCTCATGAATTGTAGTCCTATGTCTGAATATATTTTTGTGGCTTTCAGAGCTCAGTTTATAGCATGCAAAGTCCATGAATGCAGAATGGTTAGGCACCGCTGCTGTCAGAAATATTTGGGCTGTTTACTTTTTGTCAGCTAAAGGACACAATGTGGAGTCTAGACCCCACCTGCACTGATCTCCCAAGAGGGTTGGCTTTGGTTTGGAGCTTGAATTCCACTTCTTCCCTTTTTCTGTTTGTGTTAGAATATTTACAGAGCAAAATCCTTCTGCCCTAAGACTTTTTCTTAAGAGTAACAAGGAATTTCCTTTACTCTTGTGAGACATAGTCTGAGATCCCTAGCAGCATTTCACTGCACCTTTTCCATTATTGGTGGCGTGGGTTTTTTTTTCCCTTAGATCAATTTGATCAAAGTGTTACATGGTATTCCAAATAACCTTTTCTTACTGTTATGGATGTTGTCATCAGTGCTTCCTTGTCTTCACTGAAATCACCTTGTTTGATCCAGCCTGGGTTTGCATTTTCCTCTTCCTCATCCTTTTTCTCATGCAAGAAACAGTTCCTTAACAATGCTCCCATATGATATCTGTTCTGTTTATGTCTTATTTAATTTCCTTTTGTGTGGCTTCTGCTTGACAAATTACTATGCCTTTCAAGCACTTTGCTGAAATAGACTGAGATATTAAGTATCACACATATTCACCTCCAAAAAACCCCCAAACCTTAACCAAACACAAAAAAAACCCCAAAAAAATGTGCATTCTCTTAATAATGAAAGAAAAATTATTTGTTAGCCAAGTTTAACAAGGGTGGGGCAAACTAATTAAACTGCTGTAACACTCCAAGGAATTATGATGAGGTGTAAGGTAATATTGGTGCTGTCTACTCAGGCTACTTAGGCATCTTAATTAAACTGTGATTTAAAAGACCACAGGAGTGTAATTCAAAGGCTGTGCTCTGTAAAGGCAATGAAAACAAACAAGCACTTTTGAGGGGCTCAGTTTGGCATGCTGATACCTCAAGTAGACTACATTTAAATCCTCTCCCTGGTGCCCACCATGGAACAGCACTGGCTCCAAACTAGCACCAAGTTCATCTTTTGTGAAATTAAAGAAGTGTTTTCCAACCAGAGGAACACAAGAGCTTATGAGCTTCAAATATAATATAAAATAATGTAGATATTAAAGCATTTCAGTTATTCCTGTACCTTGCTTCCCTGAATCCTCGTTTCTGTGAGACATTTCTAACTCATGATACCCTGTCCATTTGGGCTGATATTTATTCAGTGCTGACTGAAATTGGCTTAACTTTTAATATAAAAGTACAAAATATAGATCATTTTTTAATAAAGCTTTGCTGTGTCTATTCCTTAAAGACTTGTGGGATGTGATAGTGTTAAAAGACAAGACAGAACAGTTAAAATGAAATATTTAAAAAATCTCTGAAGATTTTATTTTCTCTTTTCTTTGAAAGTGACAAGTGAGAAAACACTATTATCTAATGACTGATTATTTCTCCCATTAATAACTGATTAACTGTGCAGTTCAGAAGATCTGTCCACTTTGCCCTTTTTAGTGTGTTTTTGCCAAGCAATCTGTTGTTTTGGGTTTATTTCCTGGTAATAAAACTAACTGTTTTTTTGGGTTTTTTTTTTCACCCTACTCTCAATAAGATCAATCTCTCTGCTTACCTGACACAGGTTGTAAGTCCTACTACAGCGCTTTTGATCATAACATCAGGATTATTGACAAGCTGCCAAAACATGGGTTATAGCTAGTGCTTTTCTGGGCTTCACTATTGACTATATGCCCTACCAACAAAGCAGCAGCATCATCATAATTTCAATCCCCCAGACAACAGGTTGCAGGTACCAAGCAGTGAACAACTGCCAGACTGAGCCCTGTGGCAGAAATAGCTGTCTTACAAAATTCACTGAAGTAATAATGGTTGTGAACAATTATATTTCAATGTGAAATTTTAGAAGAATAAGGCCCATCAAGATTCTGAAATATGGCACTGAGCAGTTTCATTTTCCATTGCAGACCTTTTGAAAGAAATGATCTTAATAACTCTTGCTTCTTTTCTGCTGCTATGCAGAAAAGACAAAAAAAATCTCAGTTTTGTAACATACATAATTTCTGCATAAAACAATTTGTCAAAAATCAACACAATGTTCTTGTGTTGTTGTGTCTAGCAATATCTGCTAACATTCATCAGTAAGAAATTTTTAACTAGAAGTTTAATAAAAAGGCAGAGCCTGGATAGGTGAAAAATGTGAACAACCTGCAAAGTAGAGTCCTTGGACACTGGATGCATTCAAAGACTGATGGACTGCTCAGGACTGCTTCCAGCCTTGACTGTAGTTTCCAGGCTCTGTCTGAGAGATGTTAATATTTGAATTATTGGTTTCTTGACTACCTCCTTGCCCAGGCTACAGGGAGAAAGAGTGATGATCTACGTCATGTTCCCTTATCTTATCTTTGAAAAAAGTCTATTGAAGACGTCACACCGTGACTATTTTCCTGGGTTTTGAGTAAAAAATCTGTCCATTCTTGTATTGGAAAGATGGAATTGAGTATGTTAGGAGCTGAATGCTATAAAAAGCTTAGATGTGTATTTAAGCTGGCATCAAAGGCCCAGGTTTAGGTAACACCAGCTCCCCTTAAATAAATTTCTGTGGGTGGCTATGCATTGGCTGCTTGACACTGAAACTCAGGCCCTCTGGAGCTATAACCTTTATTAATGTCTCAGCTCATCTTTAATCTCTACTTTTAAAAATAAGGGTGCCATTTTCCATGATGTAGAACTTTTGCTGAAAGTGATGTATGTGCTCTGCTAATTTAGAGAACACATACAATACTAGGGCCAATGCATTATTTTTCTCTCAAAATACCAAGGTACTTTACAGACAGCTAAGCTGAACAAAGCAGGGCATTCACTGCCTTGTTGCCTTGTTAAGGGTACCTCTAGGTGCAGTGCATTTTGACTGACTGACCATTTTTCCATATGAGATGCTAAATTTATTCCCAGACTCTTTCAGAAGCATCTCAGCTACATGGTCTCAGGCAGTAAGCTAGAAGAAACTCATCTTGCCGGTGCATCAAATTCCCAGGAAATTTCCTAGGGAATCAGACTCTGGCTGCCCTTTGTCTGTACCCTACAGCCAACACAAAACCAGCCTGAGCCATGCCTTGCATGGTGTGGGCTGATCACTGGGTGCAGAGGCAAAGTAGTGATGTGTCTCAGAGGATAATTTGGACTGTGGTTGTGGCCATATAAGCCCTTTCCCACTGGGAAGAACAGGAGGGAATTAAGCAGCAGCTACATCAGGAAAGAGATTTTTCTCTGCTCCTTTTGTGGTGCTCTATGTAGCAAAGGCCAGTTTGAGCCAGAAATCTAGAAAGAGGAATATTTGTCAAGGTAAAGGATTTCAGGGAGGTATCTACAGTAACTATTGGTGAAAAGATGTGATCAGAGATGAAGAAACATAGCACAGCACACTCCTGCACCCCAGGAAGAGAACTTTGCCTTTATTTTTGTTCATGGTTGCATGGTTTTGGTTGTCATTTAAATAAGATTAGAAAAGGCACAATGATGATGGTACAAGCAGCATCCATGTCCTGGAGTTGAAAATCTTCATGGCTCTTCCCCATACCAGTTTCCTCAATTGTAAGCTTCTGATGGGAGGCAGATTTTTTTAATTAAAATTACATTCTGGCAGATTTTTTTGATCCCTCATTAGGTCTGATGGCCATGTGTAAAATATGAGCCTGAGTTGCCTGAGTGGGATCTGTTAGTTTACCCCCTAGCTGCTGTAACCTGGAGGAAATAATATTAGTTTAGCAGGTAAGAACAACTTACTCAGCATTCCTCATAGGCTGGAGAGGAGGAAAAGGCAGCTGACCCCAAATGCTTTAAAAATACCCTCCTAGCAGTGATGTGCTAAAGTAAACACTGAGGGAAAAATGCTGTGAAATGTTTTCATCAAGAACCAGTGTAATAACAGAGCAGCTCAAGGTGGGGCTAATTAAATTGTTTTAGCTATCAAAGGGATGGGATTTTCCAGCTGTGTGCAAGCAGGGATAACAAACTTTCCTTAGGGTGCAGATTCTTTCCTGGTTCTTTAGCTTCACACAGATCAAGTGTTATTCTTACTCATGACAGTCTCATCAGGTGTTTGGCTTCAGAAATGCTTGCCTGGCTTCATTAGCTATGGAAGACATCGAGGAGGGTGAATTAAATAAGAATCCAGTGTCCTTGACAGCAGTGTGGTTTTGGGGGTGAGGTGGGTAGGAGGGAGGATGTTCCTGGGAGCCGTTTTTCTGCAGGCTACTGTGTATTCTTAGGAATTTCTTCAGCTATACTCAGCCTGAATTTGAGATCCAGATTTTCTGCCTTCCTTGTGTAGTTAATTCTTATTTGTTTGTACGTTTTTTTGAACTTCAGTATTTTCAAGATTGGCTCAAAAAAATCAGGCTCCCTTTTCAGATGCTTCGTGGATGACTTTAATATAGGATGTAAATATTGCTACAGCATTGCTGCTTTTCAGAGATCATTCCCTATAAGTAAAGAGAGAAGTGAAGATTGTTTATTAACAGCTTAACTTTATTAAGATTGTTTATTAACATGCTATATTCTAAGAATGGCAAGAAGTTATTGTGGAGCAATACATAGGATAAAAGATGGAGAACTTTTGACTGTAGATGAGTTTATATATATATATGTATATATAACATGCTGATAAATGTACAGTTTTAAGCAATTATACCTGATGAGAAAGGAGAGAACAGAGGGTCAGCTGTACTTTCTAAATTATACAGATAGTGACAGGGCTTCATCCATCATGGTAACTAAGATCTTCACTGTCCATGCTTTAGTTAATAATATGTTCAGGGAGCTGTAGCTCTACTCACTTGCCAGCCCAGTCAGAGAGAGGGCAATGGAACTTGGAAACCTGAGTGACTGATGTTGCAATGAATATGGGCTTGTCATTGATAGCAACCTTGAACTTTATATATACTTTATATAGATTTTACAGGAGGTTTGTTGAAGATATCAAGAGGGACAGGTGGAAGTATCAAAGCACCATGGTGCTAAGTACAGAGCATTAATTCCAATTTATTTGTGACTTTTCATGTGTTAATTTGGCATTCATATGCTTAGAATGTATTATGAAAATATGAATTTTCAGGGAAGATATACAAATAAAGTTATCTTCATCTGAAAAAAAGAAGCAGAGTAAAAAAATGATTAGGAAACATAGAATTCACTTTAACTGCTAAGAGATACTAAAGCCTTCATAAGAACTGCAAACATGGCAAAACTGATAAAAGGATTCATGTTTCTGCAGTACTTAACACTTAAGAAGCTGGTATGGAGTTGTGGAGACACTGGAAGTGCTTCAGGTGCTTTTGAGGAGGAACTTCAAAAGTGGAACCACTTCCCCCCGCCCGGCAGAAATTTCATAATTTCTATCATTCCCCAAGTCAGCATTCCTCAGTGTGCAGCAGAGATGTCTGCAGGATCTGGAGAGTGTTTTGGGTGCAAATCCTCATCACCCTTAGCTGGATCATGACTTGAGTGTTGGGAATGACCTGGTGAAGGTCTGGGAGATGCCACCAGCAGCTGCTCCACCTGCTGCTGTTGTTTTCTGACCAGCTGCTCCTTTCCAGCTGACTGGTGAGTGCTGAGGGGAACCAGGGCAGAGGTCCCAGTGAGTCTGAGTGGCCTTGCAGGAGGATGTTGTGTGTGCTTTCTGCTGCAGGAGAAAGGAGAAGTGTGCTGAGAAAATTAATTGCATCCTTGGATGCTACAGCTCCAAATTAGGTGATTTCTTTTAATTTTCTTTTCCCAGCAAACCCACTTAAGCATCACATAGATGGAAAATTCTTATAAGATGAATATGCAAACATCTCCCCCTTTTCCAGTCAGGCCTAGTGAGATAATTTGGGGTTAGAATGGGATAAGCCTTATAATAGGCTTAAGACATTTGATGCAGGACATCCATGACTCATTAGCTCGTTGTTCTTCACTGATGTACAAAATCTTTCACTTCATACAAGATATTTCTTAGCTGTCTATTATGTTGACATCTAGGCACTGACTCTTTGGTGTTCATGCCTTATGTAACAGACAGCTTGGAACAGTCATGCAGATAAGTAGGGAATGACTCTACAATTCTGCTTCATACCTTGCACTGCTGCTCATACTTTGCACTATGCATGAAGAATTTTCTTCACTGTGAGTAGATAAAAGACAGCAAAGGTATAACCTCCACTGAAAACAGCCCTGCCCTGGATAGCATCCCAGCAGTACTTTGGCACAAGAGAAACAAATGTGCTTTTGTTCTCACAGAAATAACATCATAGCCAACAAAACTCCAGCTGTTCTGCCTCTATGCTATTCTGGGTTTCTAAGAAATGCATATTTCACCTGTAAAATGTATTGGGTTAATTTTCTGGTCTATTCCATGTTAGCAAGCCTCATGTGAAAAGAGATGTTGGTATGAGTCATGGTACTTAACAAATGTTTGAGAACACATGAGAAACCTCACATGAGATCAACAGCAATTACCAGAGAAAACACTGAAGTACTTTTAGAGAGAGCTTTTAGAAGAGAAAATGGAGAAATGAGAAGATAGTACACTTCAGTTACACACAGGCATACTGAAAGGTACTGAAAGGATTGAATCCTTTGGCTATAAAAAAAATTGCATGGAAAGAATCATTCTTAGGAGGCTAATAAACAAACTCAACACTTTTGGTTTAGGAAGCCCCAGGCCATACTAAGATGAAGAAATATCTTGCAGAACTACCTCTGTGCTCAACCTTTTCCTTTATACAACCCCAAGTATTCCCTCTTCCTAGATGAACATTCTATCTGACTCTGAATGGTTCCTATTTTCATTTGTTGCCCTTCTCTCAAATAATACTTTGTGATAATGAGTGTACTCAACAAACACATTGCTTCATCTGTCACTGAGGCAGTCAAGGAATGACTGTCTGAGTGGTTTGTGTTCAGGTGATCTATTTTTCTTCTGCTTTAAGACTGTACTTTTTTTTTGTTCTTTTGTGGCTTGCCTGGACTCCTCCTACATCTATGACACCTTATTAGATCTCAGAGATCTTCAGAGCTGTTTGCTGATACACAGAATGCCTAAGCTTTTTGGTACAGCCCTGTATTCGGGAATGTAAAATTTCTTTTCTCAGTAGTCTGGACACTGCAGTTTTGACTTAAAAGTACGTCTTTATGCATTCTTGGATATTTGTCTCATGTCAGTCCTTCTAGCACACTTCAGTAGAATTGAGATTTCTTTCTGTTTATCAGACAGACAGAAGAAAAAATGTTATGAATAGTTGTAAATGTTTTTTTGTATGTGTTTCATACAATTCTCTCCAGACCTCTTCTTAAAAGAGATATGAAAATTTATTTTCCAGTGGTCGCAGTGTTCTCCCATCTTTTATATTTCTGTAAGGGTTGCAATTTTGTATTCTTATTCACTTGTCTTTCATTTAATGCTACAATTCCTGCCTGGATAAGTCGTCAGTAATTGCAGTCCATTTCTTGCAGCATATGTATAAAATAATAGTGCTACTCCCTTGGAGCACGGGCTGAAAGCACTCTGGAACAGGCTGCTTTTAAGAAATGCCCTCCAGTGATTTATGACCATGTTCTAATTGAATGGCTTCCTGCTCCAGAAAGAGCTGGGTGAACTTTTCATGCACAACATCACTACAAGGCATTTCTTTCAATTTTTGTCTATCTTTATACCATTCATATTAGTGTCACTGAGAAGAAGTTAAGGCACTCCCTTTGATAGGAAGGTGCTTCAACTTTTGCCCCATCACTCTTGTTTTTACCTTTTTTTTACATCATAAGTGTTTTAGAATAGGTCACTAGTTCTCTGATATATGGGACAAATGTACCAAGAGGAAGAAACCATGGTTGTTTCATTCTCTGGTCAATCAATGCCTCAGATTTTGCAAACAACTGTGACTTATGGGAGGTATTTTGAGGTTTGGAGATTGGTTATAGTGTTCCTGAATTGATTTATTATGTTCACTTAGGGTTTGTAATGATTTCTGTTTTCCAGGGTGTGTATCCCAATATTTCCACAAATAATCAACATTTCATGTTTATCCAGATCTAGATATGCTAACTACCTGTTTGAAGAGTCTGTGGTCCCAGTCTGATGCTGCTGTCCCCTGCCTGGGCTCTGGGTTGTTTTTAGGCTGTTCTACTGCTCCATTCAAGGCCTGCCTTGCAGATTGTTTGTCCCTTCTTCCAGCAGCCAAACACTGATACAAATACTTCCCCATTCAATTTACTGTCAGTATTGTTTTCCAGATGAAACATTTGGAAATATTTTTTGCTTTTCTTAAAGTGGCAATAGTGCTTAGGTTTTGTTTTTAATTTTATTTTCCTCTTATCTATGTATTTCTGCATTCTTTTGTAGCAAGTTAATACATCTTTCTTACAGTTTCCATATTTATTTATATTATTTGCTGTTCTAGCTCTGTGCCTGACTCATATGCTCTATATTTAGTTCTGAGCTTATTTACTAGCTCTGAGTGTTGCTCTTAGTTGATTTATTATGGGCTGTCAGAGCATTCCCATTTGAGCTCCTTCGTACTTCATGGCCATGATTAATCTATCACAACATTGGTTCAAATTTTAAGATTTGATCATTAGTCAGCCATTTTGCACAGGTTGACAATATACTTATTTTGTACTTTTCCTATGGAGATGTGAGTACAGTCTTTAAAAAAGAATCATTTGGACTGAAAATACTTTTGGACCATTGCTAGGATTTTAACAAGATGTTAACAACATGGTCAAGGTCTGCCAGACTTAACAGAGCTTTTGTTATCACTATGAATAACATAGTTCTTGCTTTGTTCAATTTCTATCTTCATTGTAATTTAATAATTTGCATTTTGTGGTGTGAAAATTCCCATTTGCAAAAGACTTCCCTGTCACAGCTAGACACATTGAGGTGGGATTTTAACACATCAAGATTATTATGTTTTGACTAATAGTTGCACATTTCTTTTACTTTTACACATTTACTTGGGGATAAATGGGTGAGGGAATGATTGGTTTGTCCTGTTAGTGCTTTCACTTAGCTGCAGGAGCCAAGTTTAGACACTAATCTTATTGTTAAAAATAAGGGCAACATTCAGGTTCTTCTCCTGCTTTCATATACACTATTCTTTTAAATTCAGAATTTACTGATAGTAAATGTTTTAAATTCACCAGATTATCTTATTTATTAAAATAATATTAGACAATATGGTGATTTTATAATGGAGATGTCTTTTATAATTTGGTTTAGCTAGTTTCAATTTTAATTGATGAAGTACACAGATGTGATTTTTCCAAGACTACTTTTCTCCTCTGTGTTCAGTGGCCATACTTTCTTGTCTATTTATTTCATCCTCAGTCCTATTTTGCTTCCCCCAAAAATGTTAGTAGTCAGTTCCAGACTGACCATCATCTCCTTTACTCCCGATGCCTCTCTTCCCCTCCTCAGTGGAGTTGGAAATGCTAGAGCTGATCAGAATTTGCAATTGGAGAGTGCAGGAAAAGACTCATTTTAGTAGTTTGGGATAAAGAGATGGAAACCAGTATCAATTGAAGATTATAGTTTGGCTGATAAACTCCAGTGATCAAAAATAAATGTTTATTTTAATAGGTGATTTTCAGTAGCAATGACTTCCACCCAACCCCAAATTTTCCCCTGTATGTTTCAACACTGTTGTTTAACATGGCCTCTGCAGACTCTCAGTGTCACTCTGATCTTTCATCAGTGTTTATACAAGCACAAGCCATTAGCTTGAAGTCCACAAAAGGGTACTTCTCTTTTGCAGGTCATTTTTATGGATTCTTCATGCAAGGCTGACAGCCACCATTATTTTTTGCCTACATCAGTCCCTTCTGAAGCACATAACCGCCTTTGGTAAACTGTAGCCCGTCAATCCCATTAACTTAAGGCTGGGAGCATTGAAAAGGAAAAGTTGGCTTAAAATCTTTTCTTATTACTCAAACTAATTTCTTGCATACATGACAATTCCAACTAGTTAATTTTTGTTTATTTTAATTGGAGTTTTAGGTTATACAGGCACCTATGATTAATCTGTCACCCTGGACATATAAATTGTACTAATTTAAAATCTAGACCACTTGCTTTAAATATAATTTCATCAAACTTCTCTAAAATTGTCCCCAGCAAAAAGGCACAGCATATATTTTACAGATATTTCAAATATACACTCCCATTAATAGGGAGCAATACAAAAATAAATTGAGGGCATGCTGGGCTATAAGACAACATTTAGATGACAGAGAATTGATTTTCTATAAAGCTGAAGGATTTAATAAAAAAAGAAAAAATCTTCAGGGAACAATTTGCAAATGAAATATGTGAAATTGGATGTCTCTAAGTCACACATCAGTTTGATCTTCATAAACACATTTGCTTGTTGATGTTATAAGTGATCATCGTTCAGTCTTGCAAACACCAAACAGGGCATGATAATTACAGCAACAACATCATTAGGGCTGGACCTCCTGGAAAGGAGGAGCTGAGAAAGTCTGCATTTCCTCTTGGAGTTCACCTTACACATCCATAAAGAATGGCTGCAAACTGTTCTCTTCAATGGACACTGACAGGAGGCTGATCTGGGACCCAGCTGGAGGATGGAAGTGGGACAAGCTCCTTCTGTCACTTCATCACACTCTCCTGGCAGGAGACCCAGGTTACAGGATACCCTGTACCAAGGGTACCCCAAGACGACTGCTGGGTGGGAATAATTCCTTCCCTGCTCCCTCTTTCTTCTTTATTAGGAGTAAACCATAGCAAGAAGAAGCACACATTTTGACATGGCCATTGTGACCAAAATGGAACCGTACTACAACATAGAATAAATTTTTCAAAGTTCAGTGTGAACTAAAGTCAGTCTATGAATTTTGTTGTAAGGGGTTGTTGAGATGCAGTTATCAGAAAAAGAGTTCTCGACCCAGGTTCTCAAAACAGATCCATTAAAAAATTAAAACCAATTTCAAGCTTATTTTGTAGTCAGACTGTATGTATTATTTTAAGCAGTATCCCTGCCTTGAAGAATACGAAGCAGGAGATAGATTGATGTGGACAGACATGGATATTTATTTCTTTAGTAACAAAGTAATTTGCAGTGCTCTAGTTGCTGCTAGCAGAGAATATGTAAGTCATAAAGTGCAGTTAGGTGATAAATTTATTTATAAAGTACCTTAGCCACTTCCTTCTTCTCTGCTCACTAATCATTCTCCCACAGGAGTTACTCTAATTTTAATCCACCAAGCAGATAGGTAAGTGGTATGCAGGGTAGATAAGATCCTGCAAACATAAGATTTTCTGCCCAAATTTATTCAAAACTAAAGCACATCATGAGTGTGTCAGTCTAGTCTGACATTTGAAATAAAAAAAATCCCAGCCATGGAGGTAATGTTTTATTGCCCTGAAAGACTGCAAATAGGACCCATATCGCTTCAGAATAGGGATTTTTTCAGCTTCTCACTTTGAGTCCCAGAAAGCCTTGATAAAACATCTATTAAAGCTCTGATACCTTAAAGCTTATTTGGGTTCTTGTTAGCTGGCTTTCACTTCTTTATGCTGTTGAGTTTCTGGTGAGGGAGGCATATAGCTTTGTAAGAGAAGAGTTAGAAATTACCTGTTTCAAGCAGCTCTTTCAGAAACCCCAAAACATTACTAGAATATTTGTTTTAAATTTCTGGTGCACCACATGATAAACAACGCATGCTATCATAATACCTTCTCCTAGATGAGTGTGTTGCATGATAACTGCTTTTGCTCTGTGAACAGGAAGCCAAGGAAAAAAATAAAAAAAGGCAAGATCTAGGTAGAAATTCTTCTTACAATGTTCAAAAAAATGCCATTGCATCCATTCAGAGAGCTTAACTTTCCTACATGTGCCTTCCAACTTCTGAACTGTTGTATCTCAAAGGAAATTCTTATTTATAGGATTTATAATATGGCAGAGTTTATTTTTAAAATAAAAGCAAATGTTTATAATGAAAAAATCAGAAAACAACTCTTGAAACACTAGGCTATAGTTTTTCAAATTGGTTCAGAACACTGTCAAAAGATGGTGCTCTCCCTGTACATCCTATCTCTATTATATTCATTGCCTCTTCCTGCTCTGCCTGCAAGCAAATTCAAGAGCTAAGCAGAGCAGAGGGATCACCTTGTAGTCAATCTCTATTTTGCATCAGCCATCCATAAATGCTGTTAATTGCTGCTTAGCTGTTTGATCCAGATTGTCAGGATCTTGGAGTGAAAAATTGAACAATGAATCAATTTGTGGTAGATATTGGGCAGCAGTTCTACGTTGGCTTCTGGGAAAATGAGCAACTCTAAAACCCTGCAAAGGGAGCCCTCTCATAAATATCTCCAAAATCCAGGAGTAATTCTGTTTATAGCAAACATTTTTTCCCTACTCCTTTTTTCCTCACTGAAATCTGTGTCTGTAATATATAGTTAGTAAAAGGAGTAGACATAGCTTAGGCTGTATGTAAGGCAAAGTTTTACAGAACTCAGGCTGAGTAACTTTTTTTTTTTTTTATTTCCAAAGCTCTAGCACTAAATCGCTACCCATCCATGATCATTTTATGGCATACAGGAACACTGTCAAGGATAATGCCAAGCAGGTGAAAATCTTCAAAAAACATAATTAATTCCAACTTAGTGCCTTACTGATTAGGGAAGTAGTGACAGATTGCTGCCTTTTAATGTGGTAACTTTGGTGATAACATAGTAACAGCCATTCTCCACTGAAAGCAAAATAAAGAAAGGGCCTTAGCTGCTTGAGCAGCTTCACAGCTGTCTGCAGTACTATTAGAAGCATGGCCACGAGATTTGTTTCCCTACATATATGTAATGTGTCTTACCATGATGCCTCCTACAAAACAGAGGACAGTTGGGTGTTGCAAATCTGTTTCTCACAGAAGGAGGAATCAATTGCAGGATAACTTTCACTGTAAATAGTTTATTGCTATTATATACTCCACCTGAACATAAATAGCCAGTAAAGACACCCAGGCAGTCCTTTATTCCAGGAATCTTGACATGAGCCTGGCTATGCAATGCCAAGTAATGGTTTCCTACATCAAGAACTGCCTGAGGATCACGATGAACTTTCCTATGTCCAGGTTTCCCTGGGAAGAGGGCTAGGACTGTGTGGTTTTTCTTACAAATGGTACTCCTGTGCCAAAAAACCTCTTCCTCAAGGTGTTGTTGGCACCAACTGTGCTAGCAGCTGAATAGGGTAAGGGGCCAGGCTGGGGAAATGCCCTTGGGGGTGGCCCTTGTTCTTCTCGTAGCAATTTATTGGCAGAAAGATTATCTGGCCAGTGCTTTCAGATTGTTGTCACTGTACTCCTGGGACAGCACAGGTACAACAAGGTGGATCCTCAGTAACTCATCTGGCCAGACAGAGAAGAGACTTAGAAAGAGGCGACAAGATGAAGGGGTATCTAAGATTTGATGGAAAAATGATGGAGGAAGGGAGAATTTGGAGGTTAACAAGAAGGAGAGAGAAGATGAAAAAACAGGATCAGTATCAGTAATTGTCTTTCTCCTCTTTCCATCCTCTTCAGCCTGTTCCCTAAAGACAATCCTATAGCCACCCATCCTCCCCTACCTTCCCACCCTGTACCAAAGGAAGATCGCTCCATTTGTCTTGTGGTTGAAATCAAAATAAATTTTGCACTGCTATCTGTGCACTATTTCATTACTGGCACTGTTTATAACATTACAGGAGAGTCAGCAACCCCACTGAGAGACAGAGAGCTCAGAGCAGAGCCCTCAGCCCCTTTCTGACAGGGCATGGGCTGGTGATTCCTACCTTGGGGGTACGAGTGGGGCCATTCTGCTGCAAGAGGATACAGTGCAGCTGAATTTCAACAGACAGCTGAATGGTTTTGTTGCTTTTTCTTCTCAACTTCGTCGTTCTTCATGTGGAAATTTATTATTTTTGTGAATACAGAAGGAAAATGCACATTTGAAAGCTTTTGCATTCACTGTAGAGAAGAACAACATGACAGACAGAGATTGATTTCCATGGCTAAGCATAATGTGTATGTTCACTGTAGACCAGCTTCAACCAGCACAGGAACAATATGTTTGCTCTTCAGGCAAATAGTATTTAGGTATGAAAAGTAAAGATGTCACATCCATACTGCTACTGCATATCACTTTTCAGATTACACTGTCATGGGAGGAAAAAATATCACTTTATATAATTAATCAGCTCATAAATCAGATTGTAAACTAAATATTCATTAAACTTTGTTCTCATTCTGCAGCTGGATAGCCTTCGTGTTTCTGTAGCCAACTCTTTTTCTTGCGGTTTCTAATAATTCCTTCAGAGATAAATTCCTTAATGAGAAATATGCAGAAATGTAAATCTATAGCTTTGCTTTGATCAAAAGTTTCAACTGTGGATGGCCAGAAACTTCTCAAAAAAATGATCCATCTTTATATTCCGTACTAGTTGCCCAGTAGTGGAAAATCAAATCACTAACAACACTTTTATTAATTTTAATGTGATAAAGTCAAATTTATTACTCTAATTTGAAATCATTACAGTGATTCCCTTTGAATTCCCTCTGAATCATCTTCTTTATAAGACTAACTAGCAAACGTGCCAAGGCCTTTCATTAGCACAAATTAGAGCAAATGCAAGGATTTGTACTTCAATAAATTTTCACGGATGCATGAAATTGCATGGCCAATAATTGCATCCAGTTCAGTTATTTCAGCAATTATACTGCGTGCAGAGGAAATTAAACCAAGCCAGTGCAAACTCCAATCTGGACAGTTATCCACAAAGAAAAATCCTGCTTTATTCAAATGAGGGCCCTCAAGAGAAAACCCTTGGTAATTTTAACTTTGTTATCTGTGACTTTGCACCTCATGCACCATGATGTGACACAAGCTCAGTTCTGGCACAGGTATCCAAGAGGCATTACCACTATGTCTGTAAAATCATGACTCATTGAGGGACCTTTAGAGTTTCTACCGCAGTTTTCAGAAAGCTGAGATTTCTACAGCCTCCAGTAGTAGTTTTCATTCTGTTCTCCAGGATTTTTAGCAGAGCGTTGATTCCTTGACCTGCTTTGTTGCAGTTTGGGTACTGCTGATACAAACTGTTAAACAGCTGCTGTGTTCCACTAGAGAGCTTCTCTTCTACTGCAATTATATGACTGATACACGAATCTTTGCCACTAACAAACAAATCTGAATAACAAGGAACCAACAGATGAAAACACACAAATTAGCCAGACAAATAAGACCAAGCAGGGACCACAAATCTGATTCACAAGAGCAACTGAACCTGCTCACTCAGCACATGCCAGACTCAGGTTCAGAGCAGGGAAGTTTCTATGTGGAAAATGGGGAAGAGTTCAAGGCTAGAGTGGATGGATCTTTGATCAAGCAGGTCTAGTGGGAGGTGTTGTTAGAACCCTCCCCTAAACACAAGGGTAACACAGCTTTTTGGTAATAGAGCACTGGGGGACCGCTGGGGAGGGGGAATTAAAGAGGAACAACACTTAGCAATCAGTGTTTATAAATATAGGTATGTAGGGTTTGCTTCAGAACAATTTGGTTGCAATGAAAAGCAGGTGTGTAGTCATTTTTGTTATTATCTATTGTAATATAGCAATATGAAATAATAAATATACCACTTAAGCAAGTCTATAAGGGAAGAGAAAGAAAGAAGGAAGAAATCATAAAAGTAAAAACATGTCATCACCCCTGGATCTCACAACAAGACTTGATTGTTGCAATTTAGGTGTCCATTTGTCAAAGTGATGGTTTTTGAAGTGATGGTCACCACCTTGATGCATCAGATTGGGGAAAAAGCCTGCAAAGCACGAAGTCTGATGAAACCTCAGTAACTGAGGTTCAGGTGGGAACACCCAGGTACTTCCCCTGACCAGGGGGGACTTTCAGTCCCGTGGTGGAAGGTCTCAAAAATGAGTTGAGGGGGGTACTTTTAGGGTCTTTGATGCTTTATGACACCTTTTAATACAGGACAGCTGGCTCTCACCTCAGTGCAGTGGAGCCAGTTATGTCCCATCAGAAGGGATGAGCATCCTCAGGACCTTCTATGAAGGAGAGAGGGAGTTTTCCAACTGAGTTGTGTAGGGGAAGGCCACTGTCATGATAAAAAGCACCATCCCACCTTGCAGGATCTGCCTCATATTACACTTAAAGCTCTTGTAACCTCTGGTGGTGATTGTTCCCCCCCTCTGTCTTATGCAGACCAGGGTCTTCCATTACACCAATAACTCACCTGGTCCCTCTTGCGGGGTGCAAACCTGGCCTCAGCATGGCACCCTGCCCCTCCACAAATGGGCAATTGTTTTTAGTCATAAACTGTTAACATTTCAGTCTCTTACAGATGTCCCTGCTCATGGCAGGAGGTTTGGAAATAGGTGATATTTAAGCTCCCTTCCAACCCAAACCATTCTATGATTCTGTGAAAACACTTGTTCACTGGCAGAGCTCCGCTTTGCCAGACATATTTCTGCAGCAGCCACTGTAGAAATTATCTCGAGATAGACTGGACTGACATCATCATCAGTCCTTTATTAAAAACTTCTCATGCCTTCTTTGAGGCAACTCTGACTGCTTTCCTCAATAGCTGCTTCACACAGTACTGACTTCTTTTCTTACAGGCAGCTCCACACAGCACTGACTCCTTCTCTTCTCTTCACAAGTTTCCTTCTTCCTTCTGCATGACTGGCTAAACCCCAACCTGTCCCTTACCCAGCCACCTAACCCTGTCTGTCCCTCATACAGCATCTTCTTACCTTGTCTGTCCCTTGCATGACCACATGTCCCTTCCTCCTCACAGCACAGCCAGCAGACTCCACCCCAAACTGCAGCAAACTCTGAGTGTCTAACTCCAATTTTCTCCTGACTAGCTGACCCACTCTTTTACAACACCCATCCTCATTGAGCAGGCAAGGCTGTCTCCACCTCTTGGTGATCAGTACAGCTGTAATTCATTGAGGAAAAATTGCCTTCTGCACTATCCTTGCAAACTATTCTCCTACAAGCTATCACTCTGCCTGGTGTCACAAACCAACCAGGTCCCCCACCACTAGCCTTCATGCCAACCTCTCAGCCAGGCAGAGCAGTTTGGGTGGGCAGCGAGTGATACTCACATTCATCCTGGTGTCTCTGGACTGCTGCAAGTGCTCCCCATAGCTAAATACACTCTGGAGCAGTCTCAAGCTCTCTTTAATTATTCCTCTTGCCTGCAGCTCATGCCAAGGACATGGTGTGTAGGCACTGATAATGAATCAATATCTAAATCTCTGGTGCAAACCAGCTGTTACAGTTATAGGGAAAAGCAGTATCGGAGAAAAGAAAAAAGCAACCCAAAATTTAAAAAAAAGACTAACAAATAAAAGGTGGAAAGTATCAGGGAACCATCTCCTCATCCCAAAATATTTGCTAAAAGGAAAGAACCTGGAATGACTTTGCTATGGGCTTCAGTCCAGCTCATTACCTTACCCTTAACTGCCTGCCAGGATGGCAAACTTCAGAGGATGCAGGTCCTCAGTGACCTCAGTCACCTTCAGATGTCTAGAGAATAAAATCAGAGGCCATGGGGTAGGGAGCATCTGTGGCATGGGGACAAAGCCTGCAGGAAGGATTGCTATGGACATGGCTGGTGAGGCCAGCAATGAGGAGCAGGGGACTGGGGGAATGAAAAAGGCAAAAGTGTTGGTAAGCCGTGTGAGAAGAGCAGATATGTGCTGGTCCACAGTGTGTACCAAGTGTGCTAGACAGCTCCATTTGCTAAAATATCCAGCCTTTCCTTTTCTGGGACTGTGACTGGACACACCATTAGGGATAGGAAAAATTGAGTTGTTTGCTGTCAGTGCTGTTTATTCAGAGATCCATTCATTCAGAATTATCTTGCACATGGAACAAGCACTGCTCCCTGTTTATTTTAAGCTGTCTATGCTATCATGCTTGCATCATTGTAGGTTGCCTTCTGTATCTGGTATCGTGTTCCTTGAGGAAGTTACTGATTTTTTAAAAGAGGAATGATATTTGCTTCAAAAATCATGAGCAGGTGTAAGTGAAAATGTGTAAAAGGTAGTATCTAGAAAAAGAAACATTTTTGAAAATGTACTTTCACAAGTGTCTAAAAATCCACTTTTCATTGCAATAAGTCAGATGTGGCTTCTTTGCAGAATTTCTACAAAGATAAATGAACCTTTCTACTGTCTGTAAGTGATTTATTGTCTCCATACTAATACTATATTTTATAATGGATTAAATTAGGATTAAAAGAAGGTTATGTATAGTTGCCAGCAGTGCTTGGCACAAGTACCAGTTTGTCTCACCTCTGTACATCAATCCCAGTACTTTAAAATGCAATTAATACCTGTCTCATTATTAACTGCTAATATTAATATCAAAGGAAACAAATGCAGAGTTAAGATGAAAAGTTATTCTGCAATGGTTCATTAACATTTGTTTTTCTTGTCTATGGACCAAAACATAAAGGATTTTCTCAAAGATGACTTTACCAGAATAGAGAAAATGCATCTCAGTATTTGACTTTATGACTTTGACCTTCATAATTACAGGTAATTAGGGATGTAATTGAGATTTATCTTTCAGAAAGCAACATTAATACTTGCTGGGAGTTCTGTTCTCTAGCAACCTGCTCTCCAAATTTATTGTGAGATTGAAACTCACATTGAGTGATGATACCTACTCTTTTAAACATATTATGATAGAAATCAAGTAGCATAATTGAGTCTTGTTCAAAATGCCAAAACCTGCAGAGGTCCTCCCATTGACATCCTCGTAGTTTTTCTCTTCTCTTCTCTGAGTTCCTTCATCTCCTGTGCAATTCCTCAAATGTTTCCTGATGCATCTCAGTGTTGGAAACTTGAGTGGAAGAAGGAAATACACTATGGTTAATAGTACACTCTTGCTCTTCAGACTGTTTCTGTAATGATAAATGCATTCAGGGTCTGGCCCCAAATGGATCTGGAAACTATCTAACAAATATCCTTTCAAAAACTCCAGTAAAAAGTGCTCTGTCACCATGCATTTCAGTTTTCTTTTCTTCTGATGGTGAATCTTCTTTAATGTTGATTTAAGGATCCTACTGTTTTAACTTCTTAAAATTACATATTTGAAGTTATCTTCTTTTGCATACTGCATATTTTATCCCTATATGTTTTCAGGAGATTTGTACATAGAATGAATGATTAATGCAACAAAAGGTAGACACAGCATGGATTAGGGAAGATCATCTTCATTTTGGATGATTTCTAACAGAGCCTGTGGTAACTGTAAGCCTTGTAGATAACTTTATAAAAGTTTGAATTTCTAAGTAATGCATATCGATCTGTTGGTGATAAATGACAAAGAAGAATGCAGCAACCCTGGCCTCCTACATGGCACAGTTCAATTTGGGCCTTTTTGGTTACAGCTGAAAGTCTTCAACAATTTAAAGAATGGAAAAGATACAGAAATAAGGACTAACACCACTAAAACCCCTAATATTTTTTTCAAGATATAAGGCCTGTAGATCTCATAGACGGATGGTAATATAACAGGTGGGATTGATTTGTCCTAACATAAGCAGTTAGGGATTGGACTTAGTTTATGTTCATATGAGATGGTCTACATAAAAGGGTACAATTCAGTTGTCAAAACATTAGGATCTTCTGCTGTTTGAGGTGCCTGAGGTTATTCCACATGACTTCTTACTGCCCCTCCAAAAGGATGTATGTTTCCCATAAATCCCATGTCTTAAATGTCAGGTTCCCATTTTAGGTGTCTTATCAGGCCACGTCTATTTTGGGGTGAACTGAACTTGGCTTGTGGCTCCACTGGCTGCACTGAATTCACTTCTGAGGACTGGCAGTGGACCTGACATAGTTTGTTCTCATGTAAATACCTGTGTGACAGAAACCTTCATTTAGAAGTTCTGTCTGGACTCAAGTCTGACCTGCATTCAGTGTTGAGCATAAAAGGGTCTGCTCAGTTGCATTTGTCAGGTGAATTGCCCTCTGCAAGGTCATATCCTGGAACCCATGGAGACATGCTCACACCGAGTTTTTGACATCTAAGGTGAGGTAGAGTGAATCTATTTGCCTTTATTATTTGGAAAGTTAAGGTGCTACAAGAAGATAATACTGAACAAAATTTGGGAAAATGCTCTAGGAGAACTAAACTGGTTTTCTTTCTGTTGTAGAGTTGTTGAGGATAGCAAAATGGATAGAGATTATCTCTGAAGGAAAAATCCAGAGCTCTAGTGGCTCTATCTCTGGTCAGCACTAAAGGCCCTATTAACTGAGGGTAGAATCAGATTTATGGTCTATTTTCATCTGCAGAACCACATTCATTTATAGTGCAGCAATAAACATATTGTACTTATCTTCCAAGATTTACCACCATCTGCTGGTTGTTTGCAGTCAGTTTTCCCAAGTTTATTCTTACTGATTTTAAACCATTTCTGCTTGTGAGCATGTGCCATGCTAAGTGATTTACAGCAGCCTTTACCCAGATAATAGCACATTGCCATAGATACTTTGCCAAGGTTTCTTGACCTTTTTTTATTTGTGGTGTCTAGGGTTGAAGGATTACTTATATGTACATTTCAGTTATTGGAGATAAGGACCCTGACAATTTTTTTCACCCACTGCTGACTTTATAGAATTGTTCTCTGTGTCATGGTGTACAGCTTGTGCTATGAGAAGGACATGGATTTTTGATGGAGGAGAGTAGTTACTCTGTTTTCTCTGGATTAAAAGTTGCATGCTTCCAGATTTCTACAGAAAACGCACCAAAAAAAATTGCCAGTCTGTGCTAGCCTTTGGGTGTGCTCCCAGATAAAAGGGACAGAACTTCACTGGGCTTAAGTCTGCATGCTTCTACTCCAGAAACCTCAGGTGTGAGAGCCCATATTCAGAAATGATCTGATTTAGGCTTTGTAATCTTTGGCACCATAATTCTGCCCTTCTCTCTGGCCTACCACCACATAGCACTTTCTGAAGAAAAAAAATGGGCTTTTGCTGTCAGAAAACTCAGTAAGAACAAATCTGGAGCAAGATAGATGGAATACCTCTATAAGAACCTTCATGAGCAATATATTTAGGATTCATTAAAAAGCATCTGACATTGCCCCTACCTCTGAGACACAGCCTGAGTTAACCTTTAAGAAGCATCCATGCTTTCATTTCCTCTTCTTACTTTGACTGAGGATGTACTTTTCACATCTCTATTGCTTTTAATTCAGCGACTAAGCTGGAGGATGAGGTTTATGTCTTGCTGCATAGTGCAGGCACAAAAGCATACAAAGCAAGGTGCAATGAAGCTCAGTCTCCCTCAAAGCCAGCACAAAACTGCTCGGTCGAGAAACAAATGGGGTCAGAGCTCCTTTCCTTTGAAGCAAAGGAAAAGGATTTATGTCAGGACTTGAAATGATGCAACTTATTTCTCCCATTCTTCCCTGAAATTAGCCCTGCGCATTGCAGTGGCTGGTGTTAAGCTGTGCAAAGACCCATTTGATTGCCTGCCATCCATCACACACTGCCTGCTCCTAAATGACCCCCAAAGGGAGGCACAGCCAAATCACAGGTACTCAAAATCTTGCTTCTATTGATCTGGTGAAAAGGTATTAGATGTCAGTATTAGATATCACTTCACTGATATTTATAGACACCTAAATCAACAAATTCCATCTGAAATCTGAAATTTTATTCACAGTAATACCTAACATTTTTTATTTTTGAGCTATTTATACATTTATTTATTGAACTAAATATCTACCCTTTTACCTATAGCCAGTCCCTGTTACTTCCTATTTAAAAGTAAATGTAAATGCAAGAATAAAATAATATTCATCTGTAAAAGCATATAGATTTATATTATTTTTTGGACAGGAGCCAAAACATAGCCTGCCCTAGCAGAATAATAATAATCTGTCACAGTAATGTTGGCTGGAAGTAAGTGAGAGAAGACTGAACAAGGATGCTGAGCTGTGCTAATAAGACTTCATCCCTTTGCCTGTGAGCACAGAAGCACATGTAAGTATATAGTATAATCATCTTAACTGTATCTGTCATGCTATGCTTTGGAAGGGCAAGGTATAAAGAATGTGTTCAGCTGGTTTGAAAAAAAAAAAAGAAAAAGTCAATTCTTTATAGTCAGCAAAATTCTTTACAAAACTTCCCAAGGAGAAAGCAGATGCTGAGTAGCACAAAATTAATCTTGTAACATACTAGCTATAAAGTACAGTAACACAAATCAATACTGCAGCCCTAAACTATCAGCTGCTGAGCATGGGAATAGTCAGCTGAATTGTGTAGGACATAGGCTCAGCTCTCTGTTATTTTTTTTAACAACGAGTTTCCTTTTTAGGTCCTGAGTTAGAGCCTGTTGGAAACAGTGACAGAAACATGGCTTTGGATCAAGCCCTGAGCTGTAGATTTATATTGACCAGTATCTGAGGAATACTGCATTGAGTCAGTGCTGCAGTGAAGTGTTGCTGGTTATGTTATCCCACACCAGAACCAATTTGCTCTGGGTTAGAAGAAAGACAATTGCTTTTGAACTGTATGATTTTAACACAGCAAAATCTGACCCTCTAAGTGTAAAATTGCACACAGCAATTATTCGCTTCTGCAGGAAATGAACTCACTGTGTATTTAATGCTTCTGTTCAACAGCAATTAGGTTGCTTTTATAGCTGAGTGTGTAGCTCTTAATGCAGCAAACCCACTGCCCGTGGCAGCCAAAGCTTACCAGCTCAGCTGCAGAAGCACAGGCTCTTTCTGGAGACACAGGAATTAGCTCTACTGCAGCTGACTGCAAAGGCAAACGTGTTCTGTGGCAGCTCAGCTCAGCAAAGCTCAGGGAACAGGAATGTGCTATGTGAATTTTCCTACGCTGAACCCTGCTCCACATTTTGGATTACAGCCACCCTTCCTCAGTCCCCATATTTGGCAGGTGAAGGCAAGAAACAGGCATTCAGCACTGCAAATGAAGCAGTTCCAGGAGCAACTTCTCCTCCTTGAATTGTTCATCTTTGAAGGCCAATGTTTGCAGTAGGAAAACCTGGTGGGTAAACACGATTGAAAAATCTGTCTATGGGCTCCTTTTGGCCCTGGCCACAAAGCCTGATACCTTCAAAAGCGTCTCCCATTCTACCTTCTGACAGTCTCCATCATTCTCTACACGATGTGAGGATCTGCTGCATCCTTCAGCTCCTGACGTATCGTGGGCTGACCAAGCAAAGAGTTGTATAAAGTTGAAGTAGCTAAATGAGGTTTAGTTTCTTGGCTGCTGAAACCTTGGAACGTGTTGCCCAGAGGAGCTGTGGATACCCCAGCCCTGGAAGTATTCAATATATATATTGCATAGGGCTTTGAGAATACTGCAGGGAGTTTGGAACAAGATGATCCTTAAGGTGCTTTCAATCCAAACCATTCTATGATTCCATGAAAAAGATCGCTTCCAATGAGCCTGGTCACAGATTTTGGCTGTAGTAAAAGTGTTATTCATAACATAGTAAGTAAAATGAAGTAACGTTTTGAAATACTCCTCTTTTACTATTTTCTAGGGAACAATGTAGAGGATATAAAGGTTTTCCAAAGTATATGCTTCCATTGGTGTGTGCAATTCCTTCTGCCACCATTTCCCATGTCATACCTTTCTCATATGAACCCTTTTCTAATAAAAGCGCTTAACTTTTCATTTTTCTTTTAGAAAAGCTAAAGTTTAAATGAAAAAATATATATAGCTTATGTAACAATTCTCCTTAATCAGCGTCTCTTGATGAGTTTTATACTTTATGACACTTTCCCAGTTTATATTTACTTACCATATCTATAAAAATAGTAATAAATCTCATAAATGTTCAGCACAGAGAGGAGAGTTGCTGTGAATTCCAAGATGCAGCTCCTGATTATACAGCATACAGAATGAAGAAGAATGCATAAGTAACTCACTGCAAAATGGGAGCCATACTTGGGCACATAATCTTTGTTCTTTGTATAAGTGCTATGCAAAGGCAATTAACTTTATTGGTGTTTTATCAAGCACTCTGGAAGGAAGAAGCACAGACATACTTCATTGGTCTGCTGGTACCTGACTTTCAAGATGCTTCAGACACAGAGAGAACTTCAAAATTATTCTTTTTATTTTCCCCTGCACCCTATTATAGTACTAATTCCAGGGAAAAAAAAAAAGCAGATTTTGTAGTGTAATTACTCATTATGGGGAGAAAAGTTTAGCTTGATATCATTTTTCACATAACGTCAAACAATACTGAGGTCATAAAACTCTAAATCCAGTATCCTAAAAAAGATTGTGTTTATTTTTAAAAGAAACAAAGTTTTGAAAAAAAACAGAGTAAAAACAAAACAAAACAAAACAAAACAAAAAACAAAAACAAAAACAACAACAACAAAAAAAA
>VWZS01001016.1:1334855-1400510 GCA_013397075.1 Rhabdornis inornatus | reverse complement strand
AAAAAAAAAAAAAAAAAAAAGAGAAAATATTTAAACTCTGAACTTCAGTAGTTACTCAACTTTGGTTTAAATCAGCCTTGGACTTCTTGAGTCCTTGCCAATTGAGCCAAGTGTACCTGTGCATGACGATGTTTCAGTGTGTAGGACATCAGCATTGCAGACAGAGGATGACAGGATGTGCTCCTTTTTACTGTGGTCTTTCTGATGGCTACTGTCCCTTCCATCTGTCCCTCACTGTGACCACTCCAGTCTGCTTCCAGAGGAGTTTTAGCAGCAGTGACCAAAATCATCAGCAGGGCTCAGATGCACTCATCTCTTCTGTGTTTCTGCCTACAGCTCTGAGCTTCAGTGGAAGCTAGGAAGAGAACACAAAATAATAATCATGTTTTAATATGTAATTCTAGCTCTGTTTTGCAATACCAGCTCCTTGTAGAAACACTATTAGAAGCACACAGGTGCATAACTGCTGTTTTGTTTAGCCTTCAGAATGTATTATTTGATTAACTTTTTATTGGTTTTTCTTTATTTATTCCGCCCAATTCTTTATGACTTGCATGGATTTAATGCAAATTTAACATGCCTGAAGACCACTAAGGAATACAATTGCTAGAAAAGAGCTACCACTGCTTGATTGGTATCTGTCAGATCCCTTTGGTTGCTGACTTTTTAATTGGAATATAGTTTTTGGTATTATTCATGACCATTCATGCAGAATTTCATCTCTATATGCCTTTTTTAACTGATTAGAGAAAGTAAGAAGATTTACATTTTCAAAGTTTAAATGGTGAGCTGTTAATTGACGTACCACAGCTAGGCTCACAAAATTAATTTATGTATCAATCAGCCACATTGTCATTGTTACTCAAATTACCATTGGGAGTTTTGCTTTATTCTGAGTTGCTTAAATATGTAAGTGCAAACGTATTTCTAATTTTTTGTCACAGACACACACAAGCATCACACCATGGGGATCACTGCTCTTATTATTTTAGGAATTGGCATAGCCAGTGCAAATACAGAGAAATATCTAACTGGCAAATTCAAATAGTCTCATATTAAAGAAATATATAGGCCAATGATGGATAGTAGCCAAGGACGTTAAAATATATAAGGTCTATTACCAAAAGATATCAGTTAATTACTAGGTAGAAATTCAATGAATGTATCATATTGTCCTGAGCTCAGTTTTTATTAATATAACCATTCTCAATTTGCATTGGATGCTGGAAATTACAGGTCAATAAAGAAGAAACGTGTTGGACGGTTTTGCAAATATTACAGAAAGAAATATGCTGATGAGCACTCCATCACAGTAGCCTGTCATCAAAGCTGCTTGTAGGCATAAGCTGAGTGTGCTCCCACCATCCAAAACGACTCCTGCTTATCCAACCTTGTCTGCACTTCATCATTTCTGCATTAGCACTGAACTGCTGCAGCCCCTGAGCAGGACCCTGAGGTACCAGATGAAGGAAATGCAGATAACAGGAGCTGTTCTTGAGAGTTTGTGATTTACTCCTCCATCTTCTGCCAATGAATGCCCTGCTTTGGCAGTGACAGAGGTGCAGCCTCCCTCCTTCCCAGATCTCTTTGGACAACAAGGATTTGACTTTTCCCATTTTGTCACATCTGTAATTTGGTTTTCCAATACTGACAGCAATGTACCCTTGATGACACACAGTCCTGGAGAAAGCAGACCTGTGGGAGCCTCCTTGCCCCTGGAACATTCTGTGAGTGTGAAATGGGGAGGATGAAGAGCTGGAGGCCAAGCAGGACTTCAGGACCCTTCTAAGGGGGTTCAGTGTCTCAGTGTCTGGGATAATGCCTGTCTCCAGGGCAGGGTTGTGTAGTTTACAGCTCTGCATCTCTAACCCCAGTCCAAGCCAGCTTGCTTTCAGATGTTGGCTGCATCAGTCTTAGGGTCTTGTTAGTGTGGATTTTTTGGTTTTGTTTTCTGGTTTGTTTGTTTTAGCTGTGGTCTCCAAACCCAGGATATCTGTAAATGATTACTGAGGAGTTTACAAGGTGTAGTTATGAAAACCACAACTACCATCCATATTCATTGTTTTGGGTCCCCAACTCACCTGGAAAAGCAGCAAGGTCCTGCTGGCAGGAGGAACCCCTGTCTCAAGGGCAGGTAGCGTCCCTGCCTCCAAATGCTGCTCCCACTCTTCTCTCATGGCTAGATTTAGATTTAGATCCTGGTAACTGAAAATGGCCTGTACATTACAGCCTATCCAGAGACACAGACAGTCATGGGGTATCCAAGATCAATAGCAATTCACAGAGGATGCTACCCAGGACCTGGTGTTAGAAGTTTCATTTCTGGCTTTAATGAAAACTGCATTCTACATTTAGCCAACAAGATTTCTTGCAGCAATAAACTGCACTTTTTACACCATGTCTCTGCTGTGGGAGCAATAATGTACAAAGCTCCATACCTTGCTCCTTCCCAGGTTATTAAAAGAACTCTACCTACTAGCTGTACAAATAATTGTTCAAAGGTTATTTAATAACTGTTAAATATAATTAGTGCAAATATTGATATAAATATTCAATAAACAAAATGCTAATCTTATTAAACATTAAGCAATTTCAAGTGTGTCCTGGGAACTTAATTAGTCTCCATAAAAAATTGATTCTTTTCCTCTGTAACACAGGGCATGAACAAATGCTCAGCTGTTTTGTATTACAGAACTCAGCTGGTTTCAATGAACTTTAAAAGTCCAGACTGCTGTATCACACTTTATACTAACACCTTATTGCTTTTGCTCAGGTATGAATGCAGATGTAAAATTTGTTATGGATTGTGTGTTATTGGGAAAGTCTGAAATCCTGCAGCAGGTTTGCAGAGAACTTGATGTGTTATGTTGAATTACCATTACCTTGTCCTTTCTGTTGGTGTTTAGTAATGCAAATACTCATGCAGCAGCCTGACACACAGTAACAGAAATGCTTTCAGATACACACAGAGACAAAAAGTTTAAAAAAAAGTGTTGGCAGTAATGTGTAATATTAATTGCCTTATTAAATCACAGAGATGTTGAGTATTTGATGCACAAAACAGTAATTAGGAGTAATGGCATATAAAGAGGAAAGATGATGTGTTGGACAGTTATCAGGATGTGTGTCAAAGCCTAATTCATTAGGCTGTGAAAAACAGTAACGTTGAATATGGTGGAACATTAACAATTTTCAAATTAAATATATACTAGCAGGAAAAATGTAGTCTCAGGAAAAATCAGGCTGTTCTGACCTTTAAGTTAAGTTTTGGTTTTTTTGTTTGTTTGGTTTGATTTTTGTTGGTGGTGTTGTTGTATTTTGGGTGTGGTTTGTTTTTTTGGGGTTTTTTTGGTTTGTTTTTTTGTTTGTTTGTTTTTGTTTGTTTTGGGTTTTTTTTGTTTTTGTGGGTTTTGGGGGGTTTGTTGTTTTTTTTTTTAATTGCTGCTTATAAACTATCATTCAGGAAAGCAACAAAGTCACACATTAAATAATGGGAGTGATATCACCAGCTGGTTCTACAGCTGGGAAAAGGTCATGACTGGTCAGAGCTCTTGTATTCTTACAGTTAGATTTAAGGAGAAGTGGGCTTAAAATACTGCTTCTCTGATGGGTTATCAGGCACTCTGCAGTTCCCACGTGAATTGTCCATGCTGGACTCAGCCACAGCCCAGTCAATGGCACCTAAGGCTGGTGCTCCATGGAAATGCCTGGAAGCAGGATACAGTCACAGCTCTGAGAGGCAGGATGAGCTCTCTGCCACCCAGCCATAACCCAGGTGAACCTGGCCACTTCGAGCAACCTCAGATCCTTGAGAGCTAAGTAGAAGAAAAACCCCACTGATCTCCTTCTCTCCTCTGACAGTGTAAGGTTTTTGCCAGCAATGAATCAGGATAGATGACAATAAATTTTCTCCACCAAATAATGTATTTAGCAGAAATACTATTTTAAATACTTCAGTAGATAAGGACTGTTTAAACAACAGAAAATGAAAAATGTTAAAATTAAATTTCACGTAAGAATTTTTTAACGTTTATTAAATGGTTGACTTTTTTAAACATAATTTTTCAATTTTAAATTATCATCAATTAGAAAAAAAAAAGGTTTATATTAAAAGCTTTATAACCCATGAATGAAGCATTTCCTACTTTATTCTGAGGTCAAGCAACACATTCTGGCTAATTCCACAATGAATCTTCTATTATTTATGCAGGTTTAATTTTGAAACATTGCCTCCAGCTAGGATGTGCAGAGTTTTGCGAACAGAACTTCCCCTGGCGTGCAGGCAAGAGCTGATTTTCTGTCTAGTAGATCAATCCCTTAAGTAGCTTTACCCTTTATCACCTTGGAAAGGGATCAGTGCCAAGCATAGGCCAAGCATTTATTTTCCATAAGTAATAAGCTCATGATTATGGTGGTCATACAAAAAAGGCTTTGTCTTTTTAGAGTTATCAAGGGGAAAGGCAGCACTGATTTATATTTTGTTAAACAATGCTGCTGACTTCTTTGTAAACAGAGAAGTTCAGATGATCTGAGCACACCTGGGAGCACATTCATCACTGGACTTGTAGTATTTTACCGTTTCCAGATCTATTTTAAGTTATGAGCATATGCAGAATCTGGAAGATGGTTTCAGTGGGAAAGTAAGCACAGTAGATTAATGAGAGGTTTGCAATTTTCTAGTCATTCCTTTAGCATTCAGTTGAGTCTAAATTGGCCTCCTCTGGCTCCTGACTGAAAGTGCTATAGAGAAATGAGTTGCAGGGAACATTTACAACAAATTGTGGTACTTGACATTTTATCTCAAACAATTTTTGTTTTGCTAGAATTGAGTATTTGCTTTCAGAAGCCTAACATAGAAAGCCAGGTACTATCTTGCAGGCATTCAGAATTAGAATATCTGAGGGTTTCCCAAGATACTCTTACTGATCTATTGGTGGTTGTATATTTATAGTATATAATAAAATAACTGAATAATATGAGCTGAGTATAACATTAGAGAAGTTTTCTTGGTGAAATTACACTTTGATTGAATTTCCATGCTGAATTGTTTCAGTATTTGTGTAAAACACAAAACAAGCCAGCCACACTGGCATTTGATAGTAAAAATCTATGACTTACAGTAAATAATAAAAGGCAATCTGCCTACTCACTGAAATTACACACAGAGCAGAAGCCTTAGGATGGGGTATATAGGAATAAAATTCATCAGCGAGCAATCCACATTCAACATCTTGAATTAAATCAGTATTTTGAATGGACAAAATGATACACAGTGGCCAGTTCAACACTATTGCAGGAATTTCCTTTTGTTTCTGCAATGAAGCATTAAAAGAACGTTCTAAATCAGAGCAGCCATGAGGCTGAATAACCTGTGGGTTTGACCTCCTCTGTTCTAAATCCTTGATGATAATGCAGGGAGTTAAAACAACAATGTAGTTAGAATGCCTCAGCTTGCACACATTGTTTCTCTGTCAACATCTCAGAGAAATGCCAGCATGTCCTTACTCTATCAGAGAGTGTGCAGGCATGTGAGTGTTAGCAAATAATCTAGTAACAACAGATGTACTGTAATTGACTGAGCTGATTAAATTCCAGGAAAAAATGAGTACTTTTTCTGTGATGGTTATTTCCGTCACAGTTCAAAACTTGGTACTGGATTCAGCAGGAATCCTGGAAACAAATAGCAACAGGATTGTATCCTTAAGCAGACATCATCCACTGCAGTGTAGGGGGTGCAGGAGCTGCCATGGTGTGAAGGCAGCCTGTGGTCCTGACCTGGAGAGTCTCGTACTCCCTCAGTGCTCTGCAGAAAAAACTGCATGCTGTGATGGCTAATAGTGGTCCTACACATGCCAGAGTATTCCTGCTGCAGAATTCAACAGTGAGGTTTGACACCTCCAACTAGAGATTTCTATTCTCTCTTTGCTTCCATGAAACTTCCCTATGGAAGTGAAATTTTCTCAGCATCAGTTCCCACCCAGGCAGGTTCACAAAGAGGAGACCTGAGGGAGCACGCTGTGCCTTTCTTGGGCCATGCCACATTTCAAAGGACAAAGCAGGAGAGAATTAAACCATCACACTGAAGTCAAGCAAGGACTGGCCTCTTCCTGAACCTATTTAGCACATTATCTCGTGGTACAGCAAATGAGGCAGAAATCATCAGGATCTTATTTAAAAATTAGCACAGTAGAAGAGGCTTCATATTTATAGAGGTCTCAAAGCACAGGGGATCTTTAAATCTCTGTGGATCTCAAGGCATAGGAGGAGCCTCACTGCCCAGCAAAGGAATATTTCTACAGAATAAAATCATAATGAAGTGTTTTCAATTTTCAAGCCTTTTCCCATGATATAACCAGTAGGCAAAATTTACAGTCTTCTTTATAGCCCATGCACTTTTAAAACATAGCCATGGCTTGTATCTACACAGTTGTTACTGTATTCTGCTATGAATTTTCTCAAAAACCAGAAGAAAAACTTCCTTTGCTGGTCATCTTAAAATAGGTTACATAAATTGGATCACTGAGCCACAAGAATAGAAGGAGAAGGAATTACAATATTTCTGTTCTGCTGAATTCATGGCAGAGATCAATCCTAGGTTGACATTTGCACAGATTTTTAGATTCTTCCCTCGGATTTTGTTGTGAGTGCTAGAGGGAGTTAGGAGAGATGTGCAGAATGATCTTGTGCTTACAAATATTGCTTTTCAAAAAAACAGAGCTTATGAACAGTATTTCTGAAATATATTACAAACTTTGAAGGTTTATGGATCCCCAATGTGTTTTATTTTAAGATTAGTAGGATTCTTTCAGGCAGGAGCAATAAGAATTGTGAAGCAAGTGCACTTTCTTTTGAGAGACTACAACTCTTTCTTTTCTATTGCCTAAAGTGACTAACTAGCAGGAGAAACATTTTAGAAGCCCAGATGTTATTTTAATCAAGATTTATGAAATTACTTTTATTTCAGAAGGCTTACATTAGGTAGAAAATGAAAGATGGGAGAGATAATCACTATTTTCCACTTAAATATCCACTTTTTCCTCTGAAGAAATTCCAGAGCACTTTACAAGCCATCAGACTTGGTGTGCCACAGGGACCACCTGGAATGCTACCTCCTCTGAGGTGGAGCCAAGCAGACATTTTCCTACACTTAGTAGCAACATATAAAGATTTATCACAAGAATGGGGTATAAGGACTTTAAAAATACAGCTGTCTGTCTCAAAGCAGTGTCAAGGCCACAGAAGTAACTTGCCAACTTAGTTAGAAGTAACTAAGCCACCACAGCATAAGCAAGGAAGGCAGGAATTTGAAACAGGGAAGTGCTAATTTCAGCCCTGATGGTAAGATCTGGTTAGCACATCCTGGTTAATCGAAGAATTACAGAATATTCTGAGTTGGAAGGGATCCACAAGTATCACTAAGTCTAACTCTCAAATGAATGGTCCATATGGGGACCAAACCCACAAGCTTGGCATTGTTAGCACTGTGCTCTGACCAACTGAACTAAGGCATCCAGACAAAAATTCCCACTGTGACACACTGTGGGAAAGGAAGCAGCTGTTCATACACATATCAGCCCAAGTTATGGGAATGGCATCTGTGTCCTGTGGGTACCTGGAACCTGGGCTGTATAAAGGTGGTACCTGCAGAAGAATGGCTCTAGCCCCCACCCCCACACTGAGAAGCCCAGGGTGAATAAGGACTGACAGAATACTGCTAGATTCACAAGCAGTCACTGTGTTCTGCCTGATCTCCCTGTCCCTCTTGTCTATTTCCATATAGCTCTCTACCTCACTCTTACTGTGAAATAAAATCTGCATTACTGACTTTGGCACGTGGTCTCGATGGCACCTTAATTCAGGCAGCAGCATCTTTCGCTAATGGGATAATAACACTGAGAAATATCTTCTCTGCCTAAAACTGGTTAAGAGAAGCTGTAGTGCAGTGTTCCTGATGGCTTATCAGTCTCTATAGACACTTAATGAGTTGCAGTTACAGTGTCCTTGAGCCCAAGGACAGCACTCCTGCCCAGATGTGCACCTACCTGCTGCACTGAGGGTCGTTCTGTGCCACGGTGCCTGGGGACACAGGGCTGTCTGTTCCCTTCAGCTTCCTCTGAGGTGAGTCATGACAGTTCCTATTACTGAAAGAAACCCCAAAAATAAGCTCCATCTCTCTGTATTTCAAACTCCCATCCCAGAAGTTCTTCCAGATACCTTTTTCTGTTCAGTCTATGTGGTTTTTAAAACCTAAGGGAAAATTTTAAGCATAATGTGGTGCCTCAGCACAGAGCTGAATGTCCTCCAAAAACTCACTATCATTTAACCATTTTGATTATGCTTCTAAAATGCTTCCCATCCCAATGGTTACAGGGATAATGTCTCGCTTGCAGTTTCAGCCTTCCCAGTTCTGATAGTTGCCAAAGAAGGTGCTGTACCCTTTAGTTACACTATATTAAACCTTCTGGTTACAGATCCATGGTGAGTGACAAGAATGTTCACTGGGACACTGGTATATTGCACACCCCTGACTTCAGCAAGGCAACTCAATTCTCTTCCACCTGAGGCTGGGAAGCAGTGCCCTCTGCAAGGTAAAGGACTCCCACTGGTGGGTGGACAGATAGCAAACTGCTTTCTCTGCCTATTAAGATCATTGTTAACAATTTTTCTTCCAGTGAAAGAGTCTGACATTTTCATACTTCTCCTACAACTCAGTAGACCACATCAATGTCTAAATTTATAAGGAAGAAGAATTTGGAAACATTTTATTTTAGAGAATTCTACATATCAGAATGTTTTATTTTGTTGGTGTCAAGATGGTTCATATTTTTACTGTAAGTGTAGCATGCAATGATACAGTTTAAAATCAACCTTTAAAAAATTTAAATAATTGAAGTTTCAGTGAAATTAAAATATAATTATTAAAAGAAAGCCAACTAAAAGTAGGCAGTGGCATCAAACTGGTAGGATTGGGATGGTGTGAGGTTTCTCTTCTCTGGAAAATTTGTTTTAAAGCCATCTGCACTTAAAAAAAAGTTTTTACCCAGTGGATGATGAAATACCAGAGCAGTTTTTCTAGAGAATTGTTGGATGCCCCATTTCTGGGGCCTGGTTCAAGGCCAGGTTGGCTGGGGCTTTGACCAATGGTCTAGGTAGGACATGTCCCTACCCATGGCAGGAGATGAGCTTTAAGGTCCCTTCCAACCCAAACCACTCTGTGATTCTGTTGAAACAAAAATAAAGAAAATTTAACACTATCTAAAACTCTGTTACAAATGTCATTGAAATTAAATGTTTTATCTAAAACATCCCAGTGTTTCTGAAACAGAGTTTTTCAGTGAAAAAACCTTGTTCATCAGGTTTTTATCACCATAGCTCCTCTTGGAACTCCATATAGCAGGTGTTTTCTGCCACATCCCAGTATGAGTGAGAGACTTTGAATAGCTTCCAAAGAGATCTTGTTTTGAGGAATTTTCTTCCTGATCATCTCCAAGACACTTTGGAAATTATCATAAACAGCGTGCAATTCAGAACTGATTAGGCATCATAAGTGAAATAAGAGAAAGCAAGAATTATTTTTGCTTTTTAGAAGCAATATATCCTTATTACCTCCACCTGAAAGTCCTGTATGCTATCTACAAGGATTTTGATTGCCAAAATGATCATTTGATGTAGAATGAGCACCATTGCTTGTTGAATTCCTCCACTTTTTTATGTAGCCAAGCAATAAAAGTGACACCATTGAGCAGCACAGTGTAAAGAATTCAGGACAGATCTGTCTGTCTGCACCTCAGGACACTGGAAACACACTACCAACACATTGCACACAGGGTTTCATGTCCTTAGGTTGCACACCTACTGTTAAATGCATTCCACCCAATGAGTTAACCACAGCCCTAAGCTAACTGGTAAAGAGTGGAAAACACTTTTGCTGATCAGGGCTAGTCCCTTGCAAATTGGTTTAGGGGTATTGTTGTCTAGGGAGTAACCACATTGCCTTGAGACACAGCGATTTAATTTTTTTTTTCCTGAGAGTTGTTGTGGGGTTTTTTTTAAATGAAATTCAGTTTGAACATGGATTGAGTTGTGTTGCAGGGCACTTAGCTGATTTTTTTATTGCATTGGTACAGTTTGCAAGTCCTGGAGTCTGTAGGACTTTCTGTCTCTAAAGACCATTGAGGGTAAAGGTGCAGCCCTGTAGGTGTGGTGGTGTCCCTGACATAGAATGTGTGTTGTGTCACTTGCCCTGCTTGGTTTACTGCCAAAGAAAGCCCAAATGCAAACTAACAGCCACACAATGCAGACAGTAAGGATCCAGTGCCCACCATGAACTCAGGAACTAAATTATCTGGTAGTGTAGACAAATCCTAAAAAATAAATAAATTACAGGTAAGGGTGCTTTCCCTGTAACCACCTGTTACAAGATCACCAGAAGGAAAGGCATTGTGATTATGAGCTGCTGACAAAGCCACCACAGAGCACACTTACTTATCATTAATGTAGTTTTTCTAATTTTCATAATAAAGTTCTTGTTCCTTCACACATGGACTCAGTGCTTGTGAGTGGGGAAATGCTGCTTATTGAGGGTTCCTCAGAGAAATAATTTCTGATTTCAAAAACTCAGGTGGCTTTGTTTCTTAGGTTCAAGGGAAGTGTTTGCTGTCATCTCAAAGAAGGAGGCTTCTTGCTCCTGAACCAGATACAGGGTTTTCCATTACACTAGTAACAGGGATGATGTCCATTTTTATTTAGATATGTGAGATTTAGGTGCGCATTCCTATAAAAGTTCTGCGCACCTTGCTGGGCTCAGCTTCTGTTGGCTATAGAGGAAGATTAGAGCACTCATTTGGGCTTCATGCCTAAAGTTTATAAAGCTAAGTTAAATGAGTCATGATTTGATAGGATAGCTCATGCTCCTGGGAAGTGTAACATAAACTTCTGTAAGTGTTTCTTTAAGTAAAACATTTATATGTCAATGTATAGCCGTGGGGACTCAAAGAGAAAATGTAACTGACTATGAAAAGCATGACATTTTCCAGTGTAGAAACTAGTTTGATACAGTAGATTAACTAAGTTCCTGTCATAAATGTAATACAGAAGCTTCAAAGTGTCACTTTATTAATGATTTTCCCTAATGTATTTAGGATATTTTGGGAATGGAGATATGGCAAAATCGTATATTTCCCCATGGTGTCACCAAGGACACATCTACATAGCAAATAGCAAAACAGCTGGAATGATAAAGGAAAGTATCTGTGGAAGTTTAGATATCTCCTTCCATGTTTCAAGAGAATGATTACAAAGAAAATCTGTTCTAGTCCCTACTTTGCTGCTTATCTTAAACTTGGGAATGTATTTTGCTGCCTTTGTACAACACCTTTTATTGTGGAACCCAAGCATTGCAAGCAGTAAATAAGAACAACATATTTCCATGTACAATAATAATTTAAAGACATTAGTCCTTGTTTTCTAAAGCGATTGGAGAGCTATCAGCTGGATTTTTTAATGGAGTGAGAAAATAATAAGGACAACAGGAACATCACCATTCCTTTCAATGGGGGCAGGTGATACTTTTGTAACTGCATGTTAAAATGCAATTCATTAAGAAATAATAAAAATTGCCTTAGTACATTTTTAGTTTAGCTAAGAGGGGTGATTTTTCTCTTAGCTTGCTTGTAGCTTGTTTTATAACCTACGAGAATTTTACTCCCAATCAAATACAGCATTACCAATGCATTTATTTTTTAATGTATTAGTATGTTCTACAGATAATGAGGTTCACTTCAACCCCAGCTTGAGACCCCTCTGTGTCGCCTATAGTGTTACATATGTATTAATGTGAAGATTGATTCCCCTGTGCTGTTTCTAACCTTCACAGCACTACCTTGGACTGGCAAGGTTGGCCTCAAACTAGACAAAGGCCATGACCAAATTCAAGTACCTTGATTTATTTACATGGAAGGCAAGGAATGTGACTTTCCAATTAAAGCTATTCCCTACAGAGCTGCAGGATCTCATTTACTTGGAATGCAAAGCTTTTTTCTTGTGAACTAAACTCCTCCAGATTTAGGGAATGCATTTAGCAGCCTGTAATACTGTAGCTCTGGTTTTATCACATATCTATGCTTCCTCCTGAAGTGTTAGATAACATATGTGGATTTTTATTAAGGTATAAGTCTATACAGTCTGATCCAAAACTGCTCAGCAAAATGCTTTGAAGCTAAAGGGACTGATTTTAATCTCACTTAAACTTTTGGCAGCATGAAGATAGTCTTAACATGTACTCATATCTGTGATTACTCCCTCCCAGCTATCTACTCTCAAGACTGCAGACTCATGCAAAAGTCCTCAATGCCCCATTGCAAGAACCTTCACTCACTCACTCGCTCACTCACTCACTCACTCACTAAATTTCTTCAAGGTGAATTTTTGCATAAAAGAGATTCTTTTCCTCACATATTTTCTAATTCAATATAATCATGCGCATGACAGTCTGGAGTAACTAAAAGCTATTTTTCCTTTCTGGAGATAATTTTTTGCAATGACATTAAAAAGAGACTCAAGTATGCTTTTATGCTTTCAAATAAGCCAGTGTCATGGTTGTAAGATTAAAATTTGGCTTAAAACCTCCATATTTCAATTAACTCTTTTTCATTCCTCACTTGACCATTCACCTCCTTCAGACCCTTTAAAAGAAGATTAGAATATATGTGGGAGACAAAGCCAAAGCATTTTTGTTATGTTTTCTTTTTCTTTTGGCAGCCGAGATGAAAAACATCAGTTGGAAAGGATATTGCCTCTAAGTGAGAAAAAGGGCTGGAGATAAGTCATTGTCTGTTCAGAAAACATGCTGAGTTTGTATCTTAAAACAACAGAGAGTTTACAGAGCTGCAGAATATTGTAAAAGCATTTAGTATCAGCTGTGTAAAGATCATTTAGTCTGTCACAATATTGAAGTATTAGCAAATGCTTACAGAATATTGGTTTGAAACACCCCACCCAATGTTTCTGCAGTGAATGGAGGTGGCACTGGTTTGATGGGCTGTGAGACTGTGGTTGTAATACAAATTTACTGACACTCACTGATTGTTCAGACACTTTGGTACAGAGCTGGGGGTCCAAAGGCTTTAGGGTCTATTACAAAACCCAGAAGTAATATTTTTAAAATGTTGATCTCTCTGTGTCTGGAGGTTAAGCAGTCTCAGCACACAGTTAACCCTGAACTTTCAGTTCATTTTTTGCACTGGTGTCTCAGGGAGGAAGGTCTGCAGAAGTGGGTCACAGTGACAGAGACAGCAGAGCACACATCACACCAGAGAGAGGGGCAGGATGCCACTGCCTCCACTCTGCTTTCAAATAAATTCAGCCCTTAATCTAATCACCTGTCTGGTCCTATTCTGAATGGAACATTAAAAGCAGAAACCAGAGCAAGACTTTCCCTCTCCATGCCCCTTTCCCAAGAAACAAACACAGGGTGGAAGAGGGTTTTGTTGGTAATGTTGAAGAATTAGAGGGTGCAAGGTCCTAACTTGAAAAAAATGAATGGTTATCATCTCACATGATATTTCTCCCAGCAATCAGAGAAGGCTTTATGATTTCAGGCAGTGTCATGATCTTCACCTGACAGGGAAAGAGGTTCAGGGAGCAACTACTGTTTCTTTTTCTTTGTTTGTTTGTTCGTTTGTTTTTTCTAGGTATTTTCTTTTCTTTCTTCCTTTTTTTTTTTTCCTGATGCTTAATACAGAAGGAGCAGAAGGAGCATTCTGCTGCATGTGGCTCTGAGCAGTCTTATAATCAGGCTAGGGAAGCACTTTTAGCAGACTAAAGCACAGCTGTAACCTCCCCCAGTGTTAACTGGACGACAACAGATGGAGCAGATGGAATAGTGTCAGAGGCTGCAGGAGCAATCAGCATTTTGAAGTTGAAGAGTCCCTGAGGCAAGAGAATTCTGCCTAAGTATAGTTTACATCTTGGGATTTCATTCAAGCTTAGTTGAACTTTTAAGACATGTGGTCCATTCTGAACTCTTATAAAAAAATATCAATAGTTTGCAACAACTACTGTGCTGCTTCAGTGTGCAGCCAAATCATTCCTGCTCCTCTGGTGACAGACAATCCAGGCAGATGATTTATTTGCTTATTGCCATTTTTCATTGCAGATTTTAGCAACTCATTAAAAAAAAAAAAGCACATTCCTCATAATGTGGAATGTATTGAAATTTGCCATCTGCTCCACTCTAAGCATCTATAGGGTTTGGTTGACAACTGCAGCCCATCACTTCTGGCACTGGCTAACCCACAGCCCAATGCTTTTTACTCCCCTTTTTCTCAATTTGGCATTCTTCTCTACAGGTTTGAAACAAAACCTCATCAACTCCTTACAATTGCTTTTAACCTTTAGGGCATCACAAGTGACAAGAATGTGCTTCTGGAGTGTGAAATTAGAATATTAACAAAAGTGTGAATCTTTTCTTCACACCACACAAAGGAGCAGGAATGCTGGCAGATGAATCGTGTACTGCAAAAATGTTGGCAATTGAGATAAAATACCATGAAGTGGGTAAAATATATATATATATATGCTGGGATGTAACTGTCTGTTGCACCCAGCCCAGCTGGCACACGCTGCACTCTGCACCAGCTGGCAGGAGATCAGCATCTATCGTGGAAATATTTAGGATGCCTATTACACTTTTGGCATAGCCCATGGGTACTGTTACGATCTCTCTCCTGATCTATGGGATGTCTTTGCATTTCCTTGGAGAAAAACGTCCACATGACAAAACTGTGGGTGCAGTAGGATCCTGAGGAAGTATCTGGATAGACTCCAAGGACTAAATGGCATCTCTATCTACTGCCACGAACTTCCACTCCATTTTGGTAAGCATTCTGCTGGCTTCCAGACCTCCAGCAGCCTTCCTGCCATTCTGCCTTCCCGAGATCCCAGCCTCAGGATCCCTGTCCATGGCTCTGAATCACACTCAAGTGCCAGTTTCTGTCACTGCCCATGGGCTGGGGAGCTGATTTGTGCTTGCTCAGTGAGTTCCTCAGAGCATCAGGTTCCTTCTCTGGTCCAGTGCTGGAAGACACAAAACAGCTACAGAAACCAGGCACTTTTTTATTTTTAATGTTGCCTTCCTTGCTCATTTGACATATAATGGGACTACAGTGCAGGAAGGCATATACTCTGTGAATTATTGTTGTCAATCAAAGGCAAACCACGCAGTAAATTCAACAGTGACACAAATGACAAATAATTTAAAGGAAAAGAGAACCAGGACTTTGCTGCCTACTCAGTACTTTTCCAGGAGACAGACAAAGGACTTCAAATTCTTGTGCTGTCAGTCTTGCACCTTTTATAAGCAGCAACTTTGCTAAGAAATTTTAAAACACTAGAGAATACTGATAAATATAGCAGCTATTTTGTCTCCATTGGATTGCATATTCCCTGTAGCCTGTGTAATGATATGTTATCTATATTAATAGTTTTTCCATGCAGCAGCATATATTTTTTGTCTCTCTCCCTTTCTTTTCCTTCTCTTACTCCAAAGGCCTAAAATGTTTATTGAGGGAGAATGCAGAACAAAGAGAACTACTTGATTGTCACATGCTATCACCTTATTTTAAGCAACTCTTAATCCTATGACTCATTAAAGTTTCCTAAAGCTCTAACTTTTCTGAAAGAAAAAATATCAGATACCTTTTAAACTGGATATTAAAAATTGTGTTGTACAAAAAATTATTTTTGCTAATATTTTCCCCCTTAGATCTTTGAAAAAACAATACAAAACATTTCACATCTAAGCAATAGAAACTTATTTTTCATGGTATCAATGGGGTGTTATAATCAGTATACTAAGACAAAAATAGGTGAATAATGTATATATTTTCATAATTTCAAGTTTATTTTATAGATACAATGATATGACCTTTCATTTTGCTCACACTTGCCAATCACATTGTGTTACTCAATTGATCCAATTACATATCTAGTATCAGTTATGCCAAAACTAATTTACTATCTCTGTCCTAGTCTCCTACTTTCTGATCAGTAATTAACATCTTCCACATCCAATAGTTAAGCTTTCCATTCTAACAAAGCCAGATCTTTCAGGTGTTCAGTTTTAAGATACAAACAATTGCATTTCACAGAAGAGTGCAGAACTCTCCTTTAAAATTTCTTCTATGGTCCCATTCAATGAGAACAAACCTTTAAAGCAACACTAATGCATTTTGTACAACTATGAAAAACCTTTTGTGTAGAAATAGCTTGTAAAAATAGAAGTCTTTATTCTGGATGTTATGCAAATAAATATTGTTTTAATGTGATTATTACTAAATCCAGGATGGTCCTTAGCTAATAACCTTCATCTTTTCTTGTGAAAACCACAAACCACCCTGTTCATACTGGACATCCATCAGTGTAGGACTCTACCCATGGCCAGCTTTGAAGGAAGACCAGGGAGTCAAGGGCTAGAGATGTATGTTTCATGCAGGAATCTTCCTGCTGGGTGTGAGATGCCCCACAATCATTAGTGTGGGTAATTACATTGCTTCAGGCCATTCCACGAGTTCCAGAATTTTTTATTCAAGTGAATTAATTTGAATTAAATTAATTACAGTGAGAGGAAATGGAAATTCGTCTACAATTCTGTGACAATGCACATCGCTATGCAGAGAAATCTGAGGGCTTCATTGCCATGTATCACACTACAAACACAGAAAAGATCACATTGACATAAAAGTTGTTTGCGACAGGAAATTGTGTTAAGAGTTATTGTCTGTGTAAGGAGAAATCCTGTTACACCAGTGTACGGGGTTTGTACAGGCGTGTCTTACAGTCTGTGATGGGAAATAAGGTAAACCAGTGTAAGATCCAAGACATTTCCTACCAGGCCTATGGCATAAAAATAACATGGCTAATCCATCACACATGAATTCACGTGTTTTAACAGCTTTCACCCTGTATACCAAGCTTGAAATGCTGCTTGTTTCTGACAATCTTTGCATCAGCAATCAAAAGGATGATTAAAAAAAAGGATCAAAATTTTCAAAGGATGCTGCTGAGGACTGTATATTAAATATATGTATGTATTGAAGAAAAATAATGGTAGTAATTTTATTGCAGAGTGTTTTGGCATAACTTTATAGAATATCATGTTCCAGTTACTGCTTTCCACTATGTCACACCTGCTTATGCCACTTATGACATGTTACACTCCACAACTGTAATGCAAAGTGACTTATCTGGTGTAACACAAAGTGAGGCATTAGCAAATGTATAAATAGCTTTGGGAGGGAATCAGATTTAGCAAGGAAATTTTGATTGCATCAGACAGTGCAGATTTGGATAGACTTTCAGTCAGTTTGCAACAGAAGTCTGTATGCTTGCATTATTCACTCCAATTTAATATGAATTCCAAGACAAAGAATGGAAAGAGACATTCTGGTAAAACTCTGTGCCATAATATGTGAAAGAAACATGAGAGCTGTATTCATGGACATTACATATCAAATTAAAGTGAAAAAAACCCCAAGTATTTAAAGACTCATGTCATTTACCAGAATCATGGCCCAGTCCTGAAAATACTTAAGCCTATGAATAATTTAACATATGAGGAGTTAAGCTAATATACGTCAGTTGTTTTGTTCATGCTGAAGAGACTAAGCAGGCCTTTAAGCATCTGTGAAAAGTGCACATTTTGTCCCCCAGGCCTTTTATTGTCAAACATTTTTTCCATTTACTTTAAGAAAAGTACTTCTAGTAATTAGGAAAATAAAATTTTAATGTATGGAAATATATGAAAAAATGTTATATTATGTAACAATAATTTTACAGGAATGTACTTTGGCTCAACCAAACAAGTATTTACAGTTACTTCAATTTTTAAATTTTTAACAAGTTGTAATTAGAAAATTAAAGAAAATTTTCTAATTGGGGAAAAAATTTCACTGAAAGTTTTGCTTAATATGTTTTCTTCAAAAAATAAACTTTTTTGGCAAAAAGAGTCAAACTTTCCATGAAAAAAATACTTTACAAAATAGCTAAATTTAATCAGCACAAAACCTTGATATAGAATTTCCATTACCATAATGTAAATACAGAAATAGTATGTTTTATTACTTCCATGACATAATTGGAAACTCTCTGGAAAGCATGTATATAAGGATACAGTGTTAATATATGCAACCTTTACATTGGTGATTTAAAACTTTTTTTATTGTGCTGCTCTAATACTTCCTCTTCATAGTTTTGGATGGAGAATACCTAATATTTTAGAGCTCCTCCTTGATTACTGCAATATGCTTTACAGGAAAACATAAATTCTATCAGTAAATGTATAGAAAGCCAGCATGTCCTACTCAGATCTGAATTCTGAAATACTTTTAATTTATGTAACGTGGCAGTGGTATTTCCATCTACTGAAAATTACACATATATTTCTGCAGTGAACCACTCAAAAGTGACTCACAACAGTTAAGAAGTGGCAGAACATGTGCACTTAGCATGATTCTGGCATTGTAATTTTTAAAACACATTATATTTCGAATGGGGGAACATTTCTCCACTCATTAGCAGAGCTTCTTTTTTGCAATAGGGTTGCAGACATGTAAATTCCAACATGTGCTGGAACACAGATTAACTGTGAAACACAGAATTGCAGTCATAGGATAAGAAAAGAGAATAGGTTTAAATACTATTTGTACCTAGAAATGTTTCAGTTTTTGTAATACGTTTGTGGTTTGGAAAATAGAACCTAACTTCCCAACTTAAGAAGTTAAACCCCAACACCCCTCTTGGAAACAGGAGATTAGCTTTGCCAAAGCTCAGCATTTTATCTGATATCAGCAGTTCATACATGTGATGCAATAGAGAATGAGCCTGCATAAAAGTAAGGCACAGAATTTTTAATAAAAATATAATGATAAATTAATGTTAATATCCTCAAATGCTTTTTTGGGGTTTTTAGGTTCACAGGATGAGTTGACTGTTTCTGGCATAGATAACGTAGTTGAGATCCATGAGGCAATCACTCATTTCCAAAGAGTAAGAATAACTGAGTTAATTAACAGATGTGAGTGTGACTAAGCTTTCCCATTAAAGAAAAAAATCAAGATATTAGAAAATAATTACTGCAAAAAGGTATGAAATTACGCACATTTGTATTACCCAAACCCTGAAGGGGAATTGACTGCAGAAGAGTTAAAACACTAGATTGTTTTCTAGATATTTATGTTTTGATAATTTAGATATTTTTTTACACAAGATAAAAAATAAATCTATTTTTGAAATCTTAAAACATGATTTTTTTTTTTTTGCTTTTTTGAAGGACTGCTGAAATAATTCATTCAGCAGAATTTTGAGAGCAAAATGCACTGTCACCTAAATTTTCCATAAATTTGTAAAGGTTTCAGTTTTGACAAATAAAAACCATCCAACGCCCCCCCCCCCGCCAAATCTGTGAATTAAGCAAACCCTCACAAAACTTCTGATAATTCCGATAATCCATTCCTTTCTGGTGGAGAATTCTTTTTCATACTCAGCTTCCTCCCACATTCTTCCACACTGCAGACTCTTTCTAAGTAAAGCCATTCTTTGATGCAATGGGAAAAACAAATTTTCTAAGAAAGTTCCTTAAATGTACTTTTCCAGTTGTCCAGGCTGCCAAATCATTCTTTTAGGAAAAATGTTGTTATACTTGAAGGTTTTTGAGGGCAGAACTAAAGAGTTTCTGCTTGCTACAGTGCAAATGTAGGCAGTACAAAACTCATCCTGTAGCAGTTAGATCCCATTCTACCTATAGGACATGAGATACCTTCTACAATTATTTCACACTGTAAATTTTTAAAGACAGATCCCATGCATTTCAAACAAGGCCTTTTAATTCACAGTTAGTGGCTCCAGGTGATCCAGTTACAGCAAGATAAACACTGATGATTAACCTGAAACTCCAGTATTTCCCAAATCCATACTCTTCAGAGCTGCATCAGAAATTAAATTTAAATGCATAACCTAAATGCTTAGAAAGAACAATTTCTATTTATTTTCTTGAAATTTGAAATTACATAGGGGAAAAACAATAAAAATAAAATAAAATTATGGACCTCCAGAATCCCTGAAATAAGTAAGAAACATAAGATTCCTAATTGCAGACTTTGTTTTGAATTCAGCTGACACCAGCTTGGAGTCATTCCTCTTTATTTCAAATAATGACCCACACTAGGAAAGAAATTGTCCCATTCTCTATGTCTTGGGAGAGTTACAGACGTTTCCTGAGGGCTGTTCAGATTTCAGGTGTACTTTGAAGGGCACAGATGTCAACATGACCAATATGTTCCCAGTTGGTCAGGTAGAACAAAACCTGCTTCCTATGATAAGAAGGTGTTGAGGTCTTCTTTCAGGGTGGTGACAACTGCGAAGTATTTTAACTTGGAAGATGGGGCTGCCAGAAATAGCAAAATGTTAGGGGCTGATTCATTGAAAGTCACCAGAACTGTGAACAAAATAAAAGGGCACAATTTACACAGGAATATAGAGCTATAGTTCTCCTGAAACATTTTTAGTTCAATCTGATGGAAGGGGGAATTAAGTGTCCACATGGTTAGTGGGGAGAAGGAACTTAGATCATGACTGTGTGTTTCTGTCAGAGACAGAGGCCAAAAGCCTGTGGTAAAACTATAAAACCAAATCACAACAAATCTGAAAAGCTATGACACTGCTGAATGGGCACTTTGGGCACAAACAGAGTGAAGTACCACATGGAAGGGAAACCGCTTCTTGGTTTTGTTCCTGCAGTGTTGTCATAAACAGGGTTTTGTCTGGAATTTCTCTAAATACACAGGGCTCCATTCAAAAGCAGCTACTTCTGATCAGAATTATTTAATCCTCATGGAAATATTCCCTGAGACCCCAAATTCTGTTAGAATTATAGGATCAAAGCAGGTAAAGTGTCTTCCCAGTCATGTGTGTATAATTACACAAACTTTCACACACTTTACATTTATTGAAATGGCTACATTTTAGCTGTAATGTATTTTATTCTGTAACTTAAGAAATACAACAAAAATGGGATTACTGAATCATTTCCTCTGTAAAAATTACTGTTACATTTAAAGCACAGTGAGGTCCAGGGCACTGTACTTTAACCTTTAGATTTCTTTAACACATTCAGATGGGAATTGGAAATGCTTTCATAGCTATGCATCCTATTAAACACTGACCTAATATCACAGCTGAGTATACAAGTAGCAAGAGAAGAAAGAATAAATTTTGATGTGCTTTTTTCACAAGTACATGAGAGAAATAATTTGTTATTTAGGCACAGACTTCATATTTTCAAAGTAGGTTTACTCAGTTATTTATTTAAATCTCTTAAGAATGAAAATGCAATGTTGCATTATTCCCAGTTTCATATTTCTACAATTACTCTATTTTACTTAGTCTTTCTTTAAAGTACTCTGAAGTAAGCAGATTCACAGACAGACACATGCAGCAATATCTGGTTAGTTATTGCCCTTCTTTGATCCGGTACTGGTAAAAGGGCAAGATGAATGTTTTTTAAGCGGTCTACTGCAATTACACAGGCAAAAGCATCAAATTCTATATTAAAAGGAGGTCTCGGGAAAGTTTCTGCTAAAATTCAACCAGGGTAGTTCAGCTGTCATACAAATTTGATGAAAAACTCTGCATTTAAAGCTAAAAGTACATTAGGTTCTGGTTTTGAGTTGTAGTGGAACAGTAAGACTTTTTTTTTTTCTTTTGACATACTCCCTTGAAATTATAAAATCCCAGTGTCCAAACCCTTGAACACCCATACCTCTGTTTTCCCAGAGCTGAAAAAGTAGTGCAGGTCACAAAATAAGTTCTCCATTTTCCATTCCATTAAATCTTTGACTATTTGGAGAAAACACAACCTCATCCTTCCCCAAACCTGCAAAATCAGATTTATAATACTTCAGGATGCTGGATAATAGGGACAGATAAAACTTGGTTTGACTATCTCCAGCCTGCTTTTCCATCTCCTGGGAATTACCAAGCAAGCACATCCTGTTTGATGTCACCTGAAGCTGCCAAGTGAGAAGCCTGGCATGGGCGACTGCCACGTGCCACGGGAGACAAATGCTACTCACCTGTGGCTTGGCTCCACCCTGACGGTGACAAAACTAAAACACGATCGATATTACTGGCTGCAAATCCAGGGATTTAGTCCAGGTGGGGCTGGAAAGTACAGATCTGTGTATCACCTCACCAGTATGGTTAACCAAAAGCAATCCCTGGCAGAATGTACCCTCCCCTCATGCTGGAAGCATTGTGGTGGTGCTGTTGCACTTTGCTGGAAAAGCTCTTGTTTCTAGCTAAATTAGAATGCCTTACAAGGCATTTGTCATTCATGGTAACAGTAGGAGAGAAATCAATAGTACATTCACAGCTGATCCCCAGCAGCTCTTGTTCTTCCTATTCTAAAAGAAAAAAAAAGGCTCTGAGTTCCTCAGTCTGGATAGCTTCATTATCTAATGCAAGCCCCAATTAGAGAAGATTTAAAAGACAAACAGAGCCCAGTTTCCCAAGTCACAGAAATTCTGTATTCCAGTTTAGGTCAGGCGTGATGAACACCTCACATCATTGCATTTTTAAGCTACATCTAGCTTGAGGAGATTGTGTACTCTTATCCTAGTACCTGTTGGTTTTGCAGCTGGTCAAGGAATGTGAGGGTGTGGGAAACCTGCCCCAGAGTTCAGCTGGTGGGTGGCTGTATGAAGAGACACCACAAATTGTGTCTGTACTAGAATGTGAACTTCCATCAGCTAATATGTTGTCTTGGTAAGGGCAGGACATACTCCCCCATCCTGTTTCACATTTTTTGTTATTTTCCCACTACAGCTATTCTCTCTTGCAGCCCATCTTCATCTTTAGGTATTCTGAAGCACTTTAACACACACCTCATCAACACTTCTGGGCATCAATGCAAGAAAAATGTTACCACCTTTCTGTTTTCTAAAGAAATTGAGTTCTGCTAACTAATTACCACTGTGTCCTCATCAGTGTGGGGTTTATTTTTCTTTTTGAACAAAGCAAACCCAGATGACTTTGCTCACCTTAGACAATGATTCTTAGTTTTCTCTGCTTTCAGAGCATAGATAGATGTGAACTGTTACAGCACAGAGATTAGGCTATAATTGTTCTTTTATACAATTAGATCTCAAAGTACTATGTACTGCTATTCTTCATTGCAGCACCTAGAAATCCCAACTGATTATAAACTTTTTTCTAGAGGATGTGTTATTCCTTGAAAAAGATACCAGTCTTCTGAAGCTGATAATCTTCGTGTTCAAGGAAAAGCTTTGTCCTCAATTTATAAAGTGAGAACTTAGATATAGAGCACCTAAATGACTTCTTACTATCACCCTGAAGGAGTGTGACAGCAGAAACAGTAAATTTTGTTTCTTAATTGAGAAACATCTTTGACTTTTTAAGAAAATTCATTTAGAGAAGACATTGCTTTGTCATGTATTTATTCACATTTGTCTGTATAAATATATGTAAAAAGTGTAAAAATATGCATTATTATTTATCCATAGATACACCTCATACATATATACACATATATGTGTATCACAGTATACGTGTATGAGGAAGGGCCATTAACAGGACTCTGCTATGCTGCTGGGGCAGCCTCAGGGCTCTGCTCAGGACTGCCCTTCATGGGCAACACAGACCCATCAAAGTGAAAACCCAGGGCAATGCCAACAGCAGAGGAACCTGTGGGATCTCAATAAGGAAATGAACTTTACATTAGTCTTTTCATATTGGTCCCTCAGGCAGTATTTTCCTTTATCTGTGTACCTGATTCACAAAATTATACTGAGGTGCCACAGTCCTGCAAAGAAGACTTCTCTTATTGATTTGGCAGACATTGTTGGTCTCAAGTTTTTTCCAGTCTGACAGGGTGCAAGATATGTAATAGGGACATATATCCTAATTGAATCACATTTTAAGTGTTTATTTATTTTATCTTTGTGCTAGCTCTAGTACCTGGAGCTGGTTGCCACGCCAGGGCTGTTATGCAGAACATCAACCTGCATAGGTCACCCTTTACTGAGTAAAACTCTGTTTGAACACACTTTTATTAGCACATTTTTATGATAATTCTTGTGACTCTGGAACAGCTTTCCAAATAATTTAACGGGTCTGATGATAAAATATTGGAACAGTTTCGTTCTTCGTATTGTGAAATATTATTCCTCTAGCTCTTACTAACAGACTGTGAGACTGAAGGTGCAGACCTCATGGAGCTGTTTAAAGTTGAATTTCAATGTTTAGCATTGTATGAGACCAGCTCTGTGATGGAATCATGGAGAAAATGTTTCCTCTTACTAACATAAAGTCTTAAAAAATGTCTGCCCTATTCTTGCTCACCTCAGTTTTTCTTGACTTTCATAACAATAGATTTCTGAAACTGAATTCCATGTTTCCTGTCTGGTATTGAATACTCCACTGCTAATGTCAGGAGAGAATCAGTTGCTGCTCCCATCTCTAAAGGTTGCATCTGAATCTGGATCAAAATCTATATCTGATATCAAATGACATCTCTATTATTGCCAATAAATTTCTGATTAGCCAGTGGTGTAGCCCTTGATAATACATAACAGGAGTTTGTGAAAGTCTATTATAACCCAGTGTTTCTTCCACTTCTTGAAATTTTTTCCTCAGTTTTTCTTGGATAAGAAGATGTAATGTAAGGTGAGTAATGTACAACGACAAAACATAGCACGGAATAAAGCTTATGAGAATCCAATAAAACAGATATTTATGAAGACAGGATAAGATAGAATTTATAGACAAAATGATTGCATGGAAGGAAATTAATTTCAATACTAATTTGCAATTCTGCAGGGAAAAAATGAAAGTTTTTCATAGTACACTGCTGTATTTTGAGGGGCAATATCACAGGTGTGGTGACTCAAAACATACAAACCACTAGAAGTAGCTGTCATTTTTTGTCAGCATATAGTAAGTATTGGGAAATAGAAGCCTGGGAATCTTATGGGAATGTGGAAAACTGTTGGAAACATTTTTGTATTGATATGAGTGGAGAGAGAATGTGAACACATGGATGCGAAATACCAGCAGGAGAAGAATTATAAAAATTACAGGTGTTGGTGAGGCCTCCAGTAGCAGGTCATCAATATCCCAGCACACACTGTGACTTCTCTGAACAAACAGGAGTGAATCAGAGACTGACTAAATGCTAATGACTCTCAGCGGTGGGACACAGTGGAAAGACTAATCACCCCCAGCTTCCAAAGGGTACAGTGAGACACATCCAAAACCATCATTCTCCTAAGATCCTGGTAGCTGCAAGCAAGGTTCAAAAATGGATGCTCATGATCCTCCCCAGCTCAGGAGGGGCTTTCAGCAGAAGCAGGACATGCTGAGGGGTAGAAAAGGATGGGCTGGGGAGGCACTCTGACCTCTGATGCCACATTTTTCATCATGTTTGTGCCCATCACTACCCCATCTGACTTTTCTCTCACTGCAGAGGTGTGAGGGCCTCTCCAGCAGCCTTTTGGTTTTGTCCAATTGCTTTCAATTCACATTAAAATGTGACCAATCATTCACTTGCTCTTATTAAAGCTATTTTTTGTTACTCACCTACACATTTAAGGACATGTATTCAGTTTAAATATGTTCAAATATAGGTGATATATATAAACATGTAAACGTATTTTATATGAAGCTGTGTATATACAAATAAAATATTTATTTACATATATTTGTACATTTTTTGTATATAACTTTATATGTAATACATTATACATATAAGGATATCTGCTTATCTCTGCAAGGAGTGGTAGATAAGGTATGATATATTTTTACATAGGATCGCTTCTTGGACAAAAGGAAACATGGAACCAATCAATTGGTTTCAAAAAATGGCAACTGGCCAATGACATTAATAACAAAACATGTTGGTGTCTTGGTTTGAAAGACAGGTGTCTGCTAAGAAAGGCAGGAGCCTCTCTTGAAATGGAAAGTGTAAACCCCTTCCCTCCAAATTATTATAATTTTGAAATTAAGGGGCTTCAGGCAAACACATGGGAATAGGAATAACAGTTCTTTACTAGGAAAAATTAAAATAGAAATACAGTATTACAGTAAAACAAATCCAAAACATTGTGAGAGTCAGAATACAACCTGGCACTCCATCAGTCAGGGTGTTGGTAGCAGTCCCATTCAATGGTGGCCGCAATCCTCCTGGATGACAGATGTGGTTCAGTTGAAGCAGTGCTCCTGTAGAAGGGTGCAGTTTTACTCCAGAGCTTCAGTGATGATCCAGAGGTTCAGTAGAAGGGTCTGCTTTTCCTCCAGAATACAGTGGAAAAAGGCTGCCTTGGTGTTCCAAATCTCAGTTTTTATCTAGGTAGGAAATGTTTGGCTCTTCCCCCTGGCTGGAGCATCTCCCAGTGAGATGATGTAATTAGATGGCCTATTAGCAGAGCATTTTATCAGATGGCTTATTAGCAGAGCATATCTCTCATGGAGATAAGGATCACTGCCCCATTTGGTTTCAACAGTTGGTGATAGAATAATACTTTTGGTCACATCCTGTATTGCAACCTAAGAAGTTGGGTATGAGGCAGTCATGCACAGCAGCCACTGTGGGTGCTGGGGATGGGGCTCCCACAGTGCCACACGTACCTGGCACCACCAGTGGCACTCTGGGCTATGCCCTTATAGCTCCATCCCAACCTACACCATGTCCAGCTCTGCCTGTTGGCTCTTCCCAGTCTGTGCTCCAGGAGAAGCCCTTGGCAACTCTGTAGTGCAAAATAAACACTCCCATTATTCAGTTGTCTCAACAAATTTTCTTAAAGCTTTAACTTGCTTAGTTTTACTTTGCAAATCTTGGCCCTATCTGTCTCTATTAATTGTTCCAGCAACAGACTAATTGCTGAAATTACTGCTGTCAATTGCATTGCTTTCTTATTCTGCCACAGTGTCTGTGGGCTAACCCAGGATGCCCCACCTCAGTTAATGGAAGACTTTACTAACACTCTGTGGTTGCTCTGTGTTACTTGCTTTCCAACTCTTTCCCAAGACAGGAAAATTAAGAAATATGTCCTAGTCCCCAGCTTGCATCCTTCATTGGACATACCTGAACTGCAGAGCCTGCTTTAGCTGAATGTTGAAATGTTCTGTACAGACTACAATTGTGCCAAGAAGAAAATAGTTTTTGTAGTCCAGTGGTAATGAAACTTTCCAGTTATATGAAGGTAGTGTGTTCAGATCAAACAGAAAATTATATGAAGTTGTTTGGTTGATGCATATGTCTAGAGCAGGGGCACAGAGTCCTGGGTGTAAACTGGGCTCTGCATTTTCTTTTTTTTTCTTTTTCTTTTGTAGTAGAGAAAGAATTCACATTGGATTTGCTGCTTAAGGTCTAGAAAGTAGACATAGCTTAAAATCCCCAAAAGAGGTAGATACTGATGTTCACCCAGCCCAGCTTAAGCAACCAATTATTTGTAAGTGCAGTAACCCTACTGCTGCAGTATTACACTGCTCTCTTTTTCTTCGTGTAATGAACACGCTATTTTTTTTTTTCAACTAGGATGTTGTTGTCTACTCAATATTTTCAAATGCTCAGAAAACCATTAGAAAAAAGTAAAGAAATACACTGAGAAGGATCAAATACAAAGGCACCTGGAGATCCCTGAGGTACAAATTACAAGCGGCTGGGGTTTATTTGCCCTGTTCTTATGCATTTTAGGACTGCTGCTGTTCAAAGTCAGAGAAAAGGCTAGACAATTAGGTAATACAGTATTTATCAGCACAGCCACACCCACCCTTTCCATGACATTTATTTGCTTTGCAGTGCTGCATTCAGACACAGCAGTGCTGTTTCACTGCAGCACTTTAGTTTTCTTTGCCATTGCAATCCGGTGAAGATGAGCTATAACTCCTGGTTTGCTTTGATTTATTGTGCTGAGCCACACTTTGTTTTTACAAGATCATGCCTAAAAACTTGCTGAAGTGCAGAGAGTACAAAGGAAGTGTCAGGTACCAGATAGCCAGGGAATCTCACTTCCTACTTGGAATGTAGACCAATACTATCAGTCCTTGCAACAAATACAAGAGATATTTATATTGACGTTTAACTCATGTGAAACTCTTCAAATTCAAGTGAATTCCAGGTATTGAGAAGAAGGGATTGTTGGAGATAGAAATTCAAAGCAGAATTTGACAAGATGAACATATAAGCAGAAAATGAAATAAATAATTACATTAACTCTCTGTGCCTGAGCACAAGATTCTTCAATTTAGGGGGTTGTGTCCATGTTTAACTAAAGATGTGCATTGCTTCATGTTTTACAGGTAAGAATCTCAAGTACATTCTCCTCTGTTTGACTGCACAGCTATAATTTCTTTCAGTGAGCAGGAAATTTTGAGTAGGTTTACTCTGCTATATTGATTTGGGCTTGACTTACCCACGCAATATACTTCAGACTCAGTGTATGTCTTATGCTCTTTAATAAAAACAAATCTTTCATATATGACCAAACCCCAAGCATTCTGGCCTCACTAGAAGTTTCATTTTTCTTGAATAATGTGTGTTGCTTCATCTCTCTATGAGATTTATAATCCTAGTTCATCCTCAAGCTTTCGTAATGGAAATCCTTAACCGTGACACCCTGGTGTTGTGGCACCACCATGTGTGTATGTGTGTTGAACATCTCCATTTACAAGGTTGAAATGACATTCAAATAAATGCAAGTTTCAGTAAAGCTGTAGAAAAGGGGAAACATCCTGTGATTACAGAGCTTTAAGCTCTCAGGGTATTCAAGTATTTTTTTCTTTTAAATCTTTTATTGCTTCATTGCTGGCTAGGTGAAGGCTCTTTATGGTTCTGAAATGGAAAATCCTGAAAGCTTTCCAAACAAAAATTTTGTTTTAAGAGTTCTTGTTTACGGAATGTCTCTATGCAAAGTTTGTAATATGAATGGGCATTTTCAATGCGGTTCCAATTGGCAAGGAAACAGGGAAGTCTCTAAGGCATTAACAGAAAGAGTAGAATCTTCAGAAAAATAAACTGTTTTCCATATTTATTAAGTAATATAAATACTCATTGTAAAAATATAAAATATTAAAGAACTGGAATATTTCCAACCAGACAGGGAGAGGCCATTAAAGAAAATATCAAGACAAATTGTTTCTGTGATAGCTCTATCAGAAGAATCAGTTTCATACATGTGCTGTCTCCTGCTAAGAAGTGTGAAAAGGTGATTTTAAAATTATTTTATTTCTTTTTTGTCTCTATACCTTAAACTTGCAGAACAGTTTGTATTTTTCAGCGTACCTAAACAATTACACAGACCATGTTTATTCCAGAATATCTCAGTCTTTGAAATACTAATTTATTTCCATGGAAGTTATTTGCATTCATATTATTCTAGTTCTTCCTTAAGAGAGAAGTTTTCTGTTGTATTTATTAAAAATCTACCGAACTGTCCTTCTCTTTCTCTGCAAGCTGGTCCTTTCTGGATGAGAACAATTAATTGCAGCTCTGAATTTATCAGCTTGTAGGACTTTATGGGTAAGTATGATACTTCATTTTTATCTCTTCTAGTACATTGCAGGCAATCAGTCTTAAGTGTTCAGCTATAGTGTGAACATAGGGCAAGTGTAAATCCCCCAGGAACAGTGGAGGATTTAAAATATGGGTCTGCCATTTTACATAAAATTAATATCCATTTATAGATATTTTCTAGCAGTGATATCTTGTCCATAGCCAACCGTACAAGTAAAGAAGAAAGATTTCAAGTGTCATTCTGATGTATCAGATTCTGAAAACATGAGCCAATCTATGGAGGAGCAAATGCCCACATTACATGCTATTCCTTCCCACATCAATATTGATCCAGGACAGGGACATAATACAGGTGGAATCATCTGGGAATTCAGGTCATAGGATCAACACAGCATAGCATGTATGTACTTCTGGTTTGGCAAAATTAATAAACCTCTGTGTTTATAAGTTAATAAAAATCAAATCAGGTGCTTGAAAGCCTGTTGAAAAATGAACTTGCTGAACAGCTGCACACAAATCATTCCTCTAAATCTGCAGACAATACACAAAATTACTTTCAAAATTCCTCTGACATTTCTTACACAATTTATTTAAGCTAGCTCTGATTAATGATATTTCAGACATATGTCTTCCTTTAGCAGGCAGTGGAAGCTGATGCTCATCTCATCAGGAGTTCTACTACTTTGTTTCTTGTATTTCATTTGTATTTATGTTTTGCCACTTGTAATTGTACAAAAGTTAATAGCCCCCAAATGCATCTGCTGGCTGGCATTTAGAAAGTTCATCAGAAACACTTAAACTTTTCTATCTCAGATGGGATGGTACAACATTCCCACGGATTTACAAGAGTCATTTATCAAAGATGACACCAGCTGCAACACAAATATCAGCCAAGGTAAGTTTTTGATCTAGTACACTGCCATGTCCATTGATTTTCTAACTTCTACTACCTTTCCACAGAATCCTCTGAAAACAGATTTTTTAAATTTCCTTTTTAATGTTCACAATCATACCTGATGCACATTTCCAGGAGCATAACAGAGAAGAGGATCATTCTCTTTCCACTTGCTTTACAAATGAGCAGGAAATTCTCCCGTCAACGCCTGGAGAAGAAATACCTAATAACTTCCATTAGTATTAATAGAAGTTGCCAGCATGGATCTCTGGGCATTTTATTGAGAGCAGACTTCAAATTGGACTCTAAATGTTTTCATTTATTTTTAATTGTGTAAGTAAACCAATCTAAAAATCCAGTGGAAGATTTACTTCCTTTCTAAACTGCTTCTGGATGAAATGTTAATACCTTTGTAAGAGAATAAAAATTGAGTCAATATTGCTGTTCAGAAGCCAGGTACTTCCAGTAATAAGAACTATGAAAGCACACTTCAATAAAAAAAAAGGAAAAATAATTTTAAAAAGAAAGGGAAAATGTGGGTATGAGTAGAGCAAACTTTTGCTTTTAAATTAGGAGATAAATTATTAAAGATGGATGGTCCATCCTTCATTTGCACCATTTCACAGTTCAAGTACAGTCTGACCTGCAGTAAAGAATAAGTTTTTATAGCAAATATAAAATATTCTTGTCAAAAAACATACTGCTACCCTGATGATTAAAGTGTATCACCTCAGTTAGGCCGTCCAAACTGTATCTCCCTGATGTCATTGTCACACTCCCCAGTTGTTTTGATTCATTCAGTGTCCCATGTTGTACATCAAAAGAAGTCTGTCAACACTGTGAAATGGCTGGGGGGATACTGACAGCTTGTCAGGGATCAACATTTTGCAGACAAAAAGAGCAAGGAGATTCATTGAATGGCTTTGTCATGGGTAGTGGATGAAAACTGATTGTGAGGGGTGAGTTTACGTACCCGTTTATGGAAGGACTTCTGGAAATACCAAGTTAATTGGCAGAATAGTAAATTACCTGAATAATTTAGGACCTGCCTCTGAAGGCCCACACTACTTTCTGCATTTGAAAAATTTTTAGGAGAAGAGAAGCAGCAATATATATGGTGCCAGCGATGCATATTAGCAAATTACGTGCCATCGGCATCCAAGATTTAGACATTGACATAATATAGCAAACAATTTAAATCATTTACTCTCCCTTTTGGTTAGTAACGTCAGTCCTCCCCACTGATCAGAGAGAAGTGTGGCTGTTATCTGCTATGCTTTTTAAGACGTAACCAGGAGTGATGTTTGTGCTGGCAGATTGGTTGTTAAAGTCTTTGCAAGGGGCTCAGGATGAAAAAGCAAGCTAAAAATTTGATTCTTATAAGAACATGAATCCCCATTATAGTCAACCCAAAAACGCATGAAATTAAGACGGGTTTGGCACACTGCTTTATAATTAAAGAGTTGTGGGCTTTCAATCAGAGAAAAATGTCATCTCACTCCCTTATTAGGTGCCAGAGTAACTTAGCTTCATTTCATGGTTCTTGCACATAAATTGCCCTTAGATTGATCAGTGTGGAGAAGTTCCTCAGTGTTGTACATAGCAATTTATGTCACAGCAATTCCTTTGGGTTCTAAGGAGAAATAGAGCCATCCTAGCAGAAATGTAATCACTAGATATACCATGGCTATGCTGCACTGGTCACCTTCATTTTCAGGTGCTATATGGTTGGGAAGGGCCAGGGAACATAGGCAGGGGAATTGTTCACAAAGTTTCTTCCCTTCTTGTAGTTCAGTGTGAAGCTCAGTCCTACAATCACAGTCCCTACTGAGCTCTGGGGGAAGAGACAAAATGCTATTTATTGTTAGTGTTGTGGGAAGAGTGAGACAAAGAGATGAGTTTTGCTGGTTTGATGTGAGGCTCATTAGAACTGATAGATTTTTTCTGACTAAAATAAGGTATCTCTGTGGTCAAAGCTAGTGGGCCAAAAAAAGCTTTTATCACGGTTGTCAAGATACACACACCTAGATAAAAACTGGGATGTCACACACACAAAAAATCTCTTCTTGAAGGAGATTCCAAGGTGGTTGTATCCATTCCTTTGAAAGAAAAGCCATTTATACTGAAGTTCCTATATAGACATTGAAGAACTTAAACTTGAAGAATCAAGACTAAAAATTTTGTACAGAATCACCAGTTGTCTCAAATCCTTTTGACCCTTCTTGAACATCTCCATTGCCTCATTCTGCAGTCACTGGTTACTACTAGGTAGGCTGCCAACAAAGATTTTGTTGTAACCATGTGCTATAACCTGGAAAATAAACCTAAAATATAGTGAAAATCTGTCATTCTAAAAGGAGGCAGAATAGCTAAGAGAAAATATTACATCTTGGTCATAGATACAGATAACTTCTTATGTAGATTTATGCCACTTAGGGAGGGAATTTGATGCCAGTTCAGACACCTACCTCATGTGAAATCAAGAGCAGATAAAGCTGGAATCCAGATTTTCTGTAGAGTCAATATTAAAAAAAATTATTGCTCAAAATACAACTGAGTCTACCCAAATCTTATTCTTAAATCTAAGCGGTGTCAATATCTGTGTATGACTGTTCAGCTCTCAACAGGGCTCATGAGAGGTGTTTGGAGGTGTCAGTCCCAGATATAGATGGCATTTTAGCTTTAACCCCCAAAATATGCTAAGCCAAGAAAGAATAAAAATATCCCAAATCAATACTGACTCCTATGTAAGACCTCCCTAGTAATTCTGAAGACATGCTTATGACATTTAACAAATCGCTGGCATATTCTTTGTTAAAGTAGGTTCTGGAATAATACCCAATTTAAACCTGTATTCCTTTAGTTAATATTCCAATCAGAGATTTTTATGGTTCATTATAAATCATTAATTTTATCCACATAGATTTTAAATGGCCAATATATTCCCCTAGTTGCTTAAACTCTAATTTTTTTCTTTCATGTGTTGATCTTGGGATTGAACTACTTCTTCAAAGAGCCAAAGTACTGATTAAACAATGATGTATAATAAGATTATCATTTATTGATCCATGTTCTCCAAAAATTACCCAAACTGAGTTCAAAGCTTGTCGCTTCTTTTTACAGTGAGCTCTCTAAACTTACTTCCATATCTTTTGAAGTAGCTACTTACCAGACTAAGTATCACTATTACAGCAAAAGTGTTGCAATATAGCCAATCATTTCCTGGTTGCTTTTTGTAAAATGAATACTTGATGTTATATTTTGTGAACAATACAATCCTATCCCATAGTCTCCACTTAGCTGCTTAATATACTCTCTTCAAATTATTTTGTGGAATCCTCTGCATTGACAAAGTCTGTTAAAGGATTTCAAATTATTTTGCTACTGAAATAAAAATTTTTTAAAGAATTAACAAAAAATGTGTATTCACTTCAGAAAGTACAATGGGGAAAATGTGAGCATTCCAGTATTAAAATACAGTCTAATCACAGGAGTTCGCATTAATCATTTTTTGCAGAGGAATCCAAACATGTAAACTGCCGAAGAGGGGGCAGTTCCTGCCTCTTTCTTCATGGGATTTCGTGTAGGGATAATCCTCCAACACTTGCCATATTGCCAATACGCCTAAGAAAAGAAAGCTTGGAAAATCTTTACTCCATGCTCAGCTTGACCACAGTTAGAGATCCACCTGCCAGTCTAGTTCAGAACAGCAGCAGAACAATTATCTTGCCAGAGAAGATCTAGAGTGAAGTGATGGTTGGGTGAAGTCCTGATTCCTGGGTGGGACTAAGAGGCACGACAGCCCCTCTCCCCTGGAAATGTTATTTAAATAAGAGAACAAGATTTTGACTATTTGCACAGAATTTATCTATCTGCTTTTGCACTGTGAGTTCAACATATCTAGAGCACATCTGGCTCATGCTCACACAGAAGGCAGCTGTGCAACATGTGTGTGTGTGTGTATTTTAGTCCAGGAAATCTCAGGCAGAAACATGACAAGCAGTTCCTGGCTTCTTCCACCAATTTACAAACATTATGGAGAAATTCACACACTAACATGTTTCAAAATCATCAGTTTAAGAAGATGTCTTCCAGCTCTAGATGTTATTCCAAAATGTGATGTGAGGTGATCTTTGTCTAGTTTTGAAATATCTCAGTGTCACACACAGTGACGGACCATCCATCTGTATCCATATCTCCTCTTCAGAATTTTCTTGAAATACCTGGAGGATGAGCCACTCAACTCAGTAGTTACAAATTAGTGTGCTATGATTCAGAACAGTGTGTCAGTGCAGACCTCCTGTCCCAATATTCCCACATCTTTCTATAACTTGCACTCAAAATCTTCCTAGAGCTGCACATGATGGCTTTTATTTTCCCTTTATCCTAGCCAGTCCCCTATGGAGAAAATGTGACACGGGTATGGTAGCTATTTTTCATAAACAAGTTGTGCAATTTTGTCAGTTGAATTGGTTTCCAGAGCTTTCAGAAACAGAACTTCAACATAACCAACCCTCACTGCAAGTTTCTCTTGCATTTTTTTCCCTGTAAAACTTCTCATAAAATGTCTCTTCAAAAAGAGCTAAAAAAATTATGTTCTCAAGACATACCAGATTATACCTAAAATAAAAAAAAAATAAATACAGGTCTGGTGCAGCATTTAAGTTTTTAAAACAAAAACTACTAGAATCACTTATCTGCTACAGGAAACAGCACAAATACTTGTAGATACCTCCAGTGATAGTGGAGAAGGAATTGAGTGTGAACTGCAAAGCTTTGCATATGGATAACTTCAACAAAATTTTTGGATGGGTATTTGAGTTGCAAAGAACAGTGTTTAGTGGCAAATGGTATCTGTGGCAATATATTCAAAGGATGATACATATTAGGGGCTGGTAGATAACTGATCTGTATATTCTCTGCCCAGTTACAGGCAGTGCAGACTTGGGCATACAAATAAATACAGGTGAAGGTTTACCAGCTGCCTTGAGACTTCACCAGAAAAAAATATTGCCCTACCTTGTGTTATAGATCATCACTATCAGTGATAACATCTTCAGTTTGCATTCAGTAAATTTATTGTGGTCTGAGGCAATACTTCATGCCTAAAGGGAAGCATGGTCCAAAGTAGCAGACACTGTTTTAGGATCCAGGCTCTGTGATTTGGCACTGGTGTTTGAACAATCAGATGTTATTTCTTTAAGCCAGTTTTCAACAGATTTGAACAATACAATTGCACAGCCATTGCAAATACGTTCCAGAGTTTTAAAAACGAATGACAAGAGAGAAGATGAACAGATTTCTTTAGGTTCAAGGTAAATGAATGAAAAATGTATGTGCATAGAGTCATAGAGACAACAAATATTGTTAGTGCGAGTTATTAAATACTTGGAGATATAGAACTCACTGAAAAATTATTTTTTCTCCTTTGCCTTCTCTGTACTTGCTTCCTTCCCAGCGAACAAATCTTTTAATAACGGTGATTTGTTTGAAGTGTCATTTGTTATGACTTGCAAGAATCTTCCAAAAGTCTCAAGAGAGGACAGGAATAAAACTTACATGTCATTAAAATGGGAAGAAGTAGCTGGAAAGAGTAGAAGACATCTTGTATAAAAACAGGTAAGAGTAGAAGACATCTTGTATAAAAACAGGTATCTGAACTTGCAATGAGTTCCTTTTTAGAAAACTGTAAAGAGAAAACAGTTTCCACAATAACAACCTTTAAAACACTGTTCCTGTTTAAAATAAATTAAATTTAAAATAGCCTTTTTGTGATTTCCACAGTAAACTGGTAAAGAACAATAGTATTACTCAGAGCATATATGCTTTGGGCAAATACATCTACCACAGTATTTCACCTATTAAATTTGAGCAATTCAATCAGCCTGCTTGATTGGAATGATAGCAACATCTGGTCTGCTGAAGACTGAATAGTTTTGCTCTCAGTTCTGCATGTATCTGCCTTTTGTCTTTGGATGGCTTTTGCTGTTTTAATTAGACAGCTCTGGTAAGTTCTCAAGTCCCTGATTAATATATTAATCACCTTGGCACAGCTAAGTCCCCTTTAAAAACAGTGTCAGGTAGGGAATGTTAAGCTTCTATCAAACTGTGTCATGTAATTACACATTTCAGTTTCAGCTTTCATGAAGCCAGCAGCTGTACAATAGCCTCAGTACGATTTGTCTAGCCTGAGAAAGAATGTGCAACCCAGATTGCACCAGGCAGTGTATGGCCAACATCTGAGAATTAAACTCAGTGCTTGAAGAATTTCTCTTATGCTCTGTCCGGGTCCCAGGGGAGCAAGTGGGTCAAAGATGAGATTTCCAAGCTTTCCAAGGGAAAAATGAAATTCAGCTATGAAGATATTTTCTTCTGTCTTCATTTTTTTCCCTCTTTTGAAAAGATTTTTCGAATTTTTTCCTGAGATTTACTTTGATCCAAGGACTTGCCTTGCATCAACAGATGACAAGGAGTGGAGTCAGCTGGTGCCTGAAATGAAATCTGTAATAGTGGAGAAAATTCCTGTGATTTTGCTATTCAAATGTGAGATAGACAATAGATTTTCACCCCAACAGACATCTAGGGGCAAGTCTGTTGCTTGGAAAGAGTGGCTTGAGGTTGGAAGTGGAAAGGCATAGGTAAACCTAGAAATTCATTCAGAATTAGGACATTTCCAACTAGAATTAAAGTTCATCCGAAATGACACTCTTCATATTACTACACTATTTAACTGCTTTCTGCAGCAATTTATATGAATTAGTCATGATGATGTTGAGTTCAATTATCTGTAAAACCAGCGCTCCTTTTGCTTTGTAGGGTACAACCTGTCCAGTGGTAATATAATGAGATATTGAAGTCTTACACAGCTTTAGTGGACTACAGTGTGCTAATCATTAATTATGAGCAAAGGGACAAGTAAAGCCAAACTGGGTGAAGAGTCCCATCAGCTTGCAGGTAAAAGGTATCATAATAAGCACTTCTCATGACAGGATTACTGATGATTACTGAGTATCACAGGTAGAAATTGAATCTTCTGGTTGTTATTGAAGTATAATATAAACCAGGAGCCAGATTCTATGAATAGAAAACAATCAATGAGAGGAGACCTACTTCTCATTTCACACTGTATATTTTATGTTTCATATTTCTCTTTTCACATTTCTTGTCTCCTTCTCAATCTCATGTACAGAGACGATTTTGAGAATCCCTAGAGTAACTCCACAGGTTTTGTGAAGAAGCACAAAGCATAAAGCAGCTCAGAACTTTGAGGTGGCAGAACTAAAAATGCATAGAACTCCTGCAAAAGTGAGAGCTCTCTTTCCCAATCAATTGGGTTTCAAATGAATGGGGAGTAAGCTTCACCTGTGTTCATTCAGTGGCCTTGTGTGAGCAAACCTGTGAGGACAGGTCTCTGCTTCCACCTCAACTTCTGCCTACCAGTAAATGGAATGTAAAGTTCTGACATCACCTTTCCCTTGAATCTCTGTCACAAAGAAACTCAATTTGTTACATGACAAGATTAAAACCAGAGCTGGACTAGATAAAATTCAGCAGCTGAACTTCATTTAGCTCCTGCAAAGGGCTGTCCATAAGCATGCCCAACACAATTCATTAAGAACAAGTTTTTCAGTTATTCCAGCCATTTCCCTAAGAACAAATGCTAGGTCAGATGGTCTCAGAAGCAGCAGGTATCCAAAGACATCCAGGGCATGGCCTGACATTGCAATCACAGTAGAAACTGGGTGCAGTGGGATGTCCAGGTCTGCCCAGACAGCCAATGTGTGAGTGCCTGCACAGTGCAGACTGCCTGGGATTTCTGCAGCTGGCACACATGGAGCTGCAAGCTCCAAGCCAGACAACAAATGTGTTCAATCCTACTACCTTTTGTCATATGCTGTACCTATGCTTCACTGTCTGGCACAGACAATACACTTTGATTTGCACATAATTCATATTTTGCTTTAATATCTAGCTTCACACAGCCGAAAAAATGGCATTGATTTATTTATTTACGAGGCATAAAATTATGGTCAATAGCCATTAAGTAAAAATCTTACTCCACAAAAAGTCTAGTAGATTCAGCTTTACTTTCATGATCAGATAATGTATTTAGTGTCTTTGGAGTATGTGATTAAGGGTAATGATATTTTTAATAATATCTTATACACAGAGAAGTTTTAGAACATTTGGTTTATTCTTTTTGCATTTTTATGCATCTGTGCATTCCAAATTCATTTCACTGTCCATAAAATTTTAATGACTTTTCAGTCTTTCCAGGTAGATTGTTAAATGTGTTAAATTATGGGAAATATTTGGATTTTTAATTTATATATGGTTACTAAGCACGATAAAGACAAGGTATAACTAAAACCAACTATTTAGGCGTATGTTGAAAAAACAGTAACCTTGCACATAGAAAAATTTTAGATGTAAAAGTTCTTTCCATTCTGTGATGACTGAAATTGATTTTTCATTCTTTCTGAGTAGTCTGTAACACATTTTAAGAAATATTTATCCCTTTTTTGTAAAAATATGTAAAGCAAAATTTTGAGGATACTTTTTTAGTTTTATTTAGGAAGAAGTTGAGAAAAAATTTGACTCAGATTAGAATTTTTATTAAGTTGACTGCTTTTCCATTAACTATTAATTTAAAATAAACATATGATTTCTCTTCAATTTTCATTCATCTGTCAGAAACATTTAGTATAAGTAGCAGAAGGCAAACTATCCAATTGCTGTTAATTCATTTTAGAGCTAAGCAAATATTTGTGTTTTCTATCTGAACAACCACAGAGAATATTTGCATTCCAAGTACTTGCTTACTTTCACCACCTTCATAAATTCAAATACTTAGGTTTTGTAAAACAGAATAATTCCATTTCATGAGATATAGTCAGTAAGACAACTAGAAGCAGGAGAAAGGGTTGTTTTAATTGTTTGACAATGGAAGGTCACAGAGATCACTTGATGGGGCAGATGGAAAACATGGTACTGCCTAAGGCTGAGTGGTGGATGGAGTTACAGAAGGGTCCCAGAGCCAGGGACTCCTGAGGTGGAGCAGACAGCCCTTCCAGGGGATTGAAACAGCTCCAGGGAACACTGAGCCCAGTGCTCAAAAGACTGGGGTTCCCAACACTCTCTTCACCTCTGACTTTCCAGCACTATTGGGCCCCAGGCATTGGGAACAGAAATCCAGGTTGATGCGAACACAGAGCCACTGTCAGCGAAGGAAGGATTGGTGTCTGAACTACTACAGGAGCCTGAGCCCCACAGATCAACAGCAATATCTGCTGAGGGTGTTGAGGGAGCTGTCTGACACCATGGCAAGGCCACTTTCCATAACCTCTGAGAAGTCATGGGGATTGGGTGATGTCCCAGAAGACTGGAAGAAAGCTGATGTTGAATCCATCTACAAGAGGGGCGTAAAGGAGGATCCAGGAAATGATAGGCACATCAGTCTTGGTCGGTCCCTGGGATAGTTATGGAACAAAGCCTCCTGGGACCCATGAGAAGTCAAATGAAGCATGTGATTGGGAAAAGCCAGTATGGATTTGCCAAGGAAAAATCGTGCTTAATAAACCTGATAACCTCCTATGACAAAGTAGAAGTTTTCTCAGTTGATGGGAGACCAGCAGTAGACATTGCCAACACAGATTTCTCCAAGGCTTTTGATGTGGTTTCCCAAGGTCTGCTCCTGTGTTATGGTCTGGACAAGTGGTCTGTGCAGTAGATGGGGAATTGGCTGGCAGGCTGCACCCAGAGCATGGTGGTAAATAGCTTCCTTCAAATTGGCAATCTGTCACATTTGGGTCCCCAGGGATCAATATTGAGTCCAACACTGGTTAATGCCTTGGACCAGACGACCCCTGAGGCCCCTTCTAATCTGATATTCTATGATTCTTAGATAGTGACATGGGTAAGTAGTGGAGCTCAAGGACAGCATATTAATATTAACTAGACAGTGCAGCAGAGGATAAGTTAATTAAAGAATAAAGAAGCAAGATTCAATCTTCCCAACTCAGAGCTGCTGTCAGCCTTTGTAAGTTGAGCAGAGTCATGCCTGTAAGGATGTCAGATCTCCAATGAAAAATCCTCTGCTTCTGGAAGTGATGTTAGCATTTTAGTCCTTAATGTCACTATATGGGGACCTGGCAGATAATGTCAGTTCTGTAGAGCAGTATAAGCATAAGACACATTCACCTGAAAATTCACATTTCATTCACACCTGCAGGAGGAAGAATTGAATTTTAAAAGACAGTGAATCAGAAAAACATTTTTATCATCAAAATGGCATATGTTCTCAGTGTGATGTAGTAACTAATATAGTGTTTGGATGTATGGACATGTAGGGCTCTCTGCCCATTAAGGCGTGCTCAAGTTATCATTCAGAGCTGGAAGCATCAAGTCTGTCTCAGGGCAGTGCTCCACACAAGACTAATTGGTCCTGCTGAGAGGTGACACAGCACTGAACTGTGCCAAGAAAAACCCACAGGAAAACAAGTCTTGGGAAAAAAAAAGAACAAACAAACCACCTCTCTGCTCTTGTACATAGCATTAAAGAAATCTGATGAAATATCATATGTGTTCTGTGACTTCTGCTCAGCTTAGTGAAGATTGAGATGGATGATTCAGTCTTGGTGCACCAGCACAAACTCCCAGCCAGCATCACTCACTACTGCTGGGCAGCTGTCAGACCCAATACGATTGCTGTACTGTTTTGACTGTAGCTGACACACTCATGAGAAGCAAGTCTAAACCAAGGGTGGTAACTGACTCCACATAATTTTTTTAAGTGCCTAGAGTGCAGATTTATCAGCCCTCAGGACAGCTAATGAACATCTGGCCAGTGAAGTCAATGAGTAAGGACTCAGTTGCCTGAATAGGGCTGGTGGATGCCATCTGAGATACCCTGGAGGATGTCATACACCTGTACCGGTTTGGGCTATATGACCCCATCCCAGAGGGATACCAGTGTCCTGCTGCAGCAGCAGCAGGAGGATGCACAGGTTAGCTAGCCCACAGCATCTAACTGGCACTAGGCAATGATGATTTGGCAGCTGAATATTGCTGTTAGTTTTTCATTTCTGAGAATAGACATCTGTATTGGGAGTCCAAAAATCTCTCTGAATTCGCTGTTTATTAAATTTCTATTGTCTAATTGCCTAAACTTATCATACACACAGGTGTCATACAGCTATGTAACACCTAAATTTGGTGTCTAAATCTGGAGGCTCATTTATGACAATCAAGAAGACACAGAATTATGTACTGGATGTTCCAGCCTATGCATAGCTGAGGCACAGTGTTTTCCACTGTTTTCCAAAGCACTACCTCTTTTCCAGAAATTAATTTTTCAAACACAAACATTGTTATTCTCAGACTTTCCCAAATACTGATTTTCAAGGGATGATTCCAGGGATGAAAATTTTGTAAAATAAAGAATTTTCAGGTGTGTGATTGCAGGGTAAAAACATGGCAAGCTTTGCTCCAGTATCCCTTTGAAACTCCTGATTTTGTGGACATTTGCACTTAGACTCACACCTGCAAAACTAATCTGCCTAATCCTAGTTCCAGAGGCAAATGACCTGAGACATGTCAAATGAAATTTATCAATCACAGTCACTGAGGACAAATCTGTTTCACGCAGTGGAGCAGAGTGCAGAGATTTAAGGCAGCATAGGCCCAAGTTAGTAACCAGAGGAGTGTGTAAAGACAGCTTAGATCTGGAATTAATTGTTCATTTATGAGTAGCCACTAGCAGGGTTTATCTAAGGCAAAGCTGAGGAGTAGTTCTGAGCAAGGTTTGCTGTACAGATTTGAACCTTTTCTCCATTATTCAACACTTCTGAATCCAGAGCTGGCATCCCTGTCCCTCTTTGGAGTGAGCCGGGAGCAGAACTGAGGAAGCCCAAGCTGAAACCTCCTCATCCCTTTCCCATGGAGAGCTACAACCTCCCATTAAAACATGAGACAGATAACAGGAAAATCTGATCACCTGTATACAGAAAGATGAAAATGTCACTGCCATAAAATAGTCACTGTAACAGGAAATGGACTATCAGGTAGCTTGAGTTCCATCTGGCAATGTGCTGACAAAAAAAAAAGGCAAAGAATTACAATTTATCTCGAATAACTGGACTCTTCCCCCAATGTATTTGAGTTTGCTTTATCAGATAAGCAAGAAAAATATAATTTTAAATTTATAAAATGCTGAGCTTCTGATTAAAAGTAATGGGTACAAGACCTTTTCAGGGGTTCTTTTTTCAATTCAGTTTAACGGATTTTTTGCATCTGTTGGAGGTTAAGAAAACGAAATACAACGAAATACACTTATTTTATTCAATAAGAACTGTAAAATAAAGTGCAATTAAATCCTTCTGTTTACAGATACTTCAAACAGAAAAACTTGAAAAGAAAAAAAAATAGAAAAACCACTTACAGGAATCCAAATTACATCTTCTATGAAAAACAGAGATTTGGTGTCAGGTGAAAGGACACAGTAACCAATCCAAAATATCAAATATTAATAGAGTCAGTGTAGAACACACTTATATTCATAGTCCTTTTGGACTAATGCAGGTAATTTTGCATGTTTCCCCTATTCAGTTCCCTTTTACTCTTGTTCTTGTCACCTAGAACATCACTGACAACCTACACCATTTGGTTAAAATATTGTCCTTTCATTTTTCACAGGAAAAACCCCATCTGCAGCAGATGCCTCAAGCAAGTCTGGATAGGTTACAAGGCTGTACCAGACATTACATGGGTACCTGGCAAGCTTAGAGGAATCTGCCATGCACTGGGTCTGTTTTAGGCTAATAGCCAGGAGATGTCTTGGCCCAGGCACCAGGCAGAGATAACACAGAAGCTTCCCACAGCAAGCCCTCAGAAATGGCACACAGGGGCTTACATGCCTTGGCAGGTTTTGTAGTGGAATGTGAAGGGAGGAGATAACTTGTACATTTGGATACTCTGAGAAACAGTGATAAAAATTGTAATCAGATCATTATCACATTGCCAGAATGTCCAATTCAATTATAAATCTTGGATGTATAATAAATACATCTGTGTAGCCTTGGGCCCATATTCTTTTCCCTGTGCTAAAATTTCCTTTGGCTACAGTACAAGTTTCAGTCAAGCAGTAAATTTCAGGGCCAGGAGAACATCGTGGCTGCAAGATGAAACTGTGCCTGAGTGAATTTTGGCTTGACAGAGGAGAGGAGGGGGAGGAGGAGCATTGGGGCACTAGGCACATCTCCAACACGGGCTCCAACCTCACTCAGCAAAAGGTTCCTGGCTTCCTTCTGCCTCATGACTGTCCTGGTTCTGAGTGGCAACAGGGTGCTGAGGGACATGGGGAGCAGCTCGTCCTTCTTGGCCTCAGCCAAGTCTCACACAAGTCTTGACATTGAACATCCCCCTCTGAAAGCACATTTAGCTTCACTGACACAGTTTGGGTAACTCTGATCTCAAGCTTCACATAACTCTTTACACCCTGCTGATCCAACAACCTGTTCTTAAACCCGTGATTAGATTTTGAAGGCAGCAAAGTTGTACTCCAGGTAGGAAAGTTGTGGTTTGTCTACTGCTAAAGGCATTTTCACCTGAAAGTTTCCTTGGTCAATTATCACACTTTAGCTGTCACACTGCTTGGACAAGTCTCCAGTGGGCAGCAGTTAGAGGCACAGAAGCTTTAACCTCGTTTGGGTTCGTTTCAAAGTTCTCAGCACTGTGTTGGTGTTGCCAAAGTTGCCATACACTTCTGTAATATAAACTAAGTTACATGTTGGGCACTAGAGAGACTGACATGATATGAATAATTTTTTCAGTGAGCAAGCCCTGCTGGACTAGCACTGGATACCTTTGTAGGGCAGGAATCAACCATCAGTGGCATCAATGTCTGAAAAGGAGGTGCAATGAAAACCCAATTGACTGATGCATTTTAGCAAGGTGTGTGTGCACAACTTGTAGCAGTAAGAGCAAAGTCCTCATATGTCAACACAGGCACATATACAAATCAAAGATCTGTTATTAGTTGCTGAAAGAGAGCTTCCTTTGAAACCTCTTTCTTTCAGTTGTTGCAAGTACATTTATTAACTCAATTGGAGTTGTGAGTGTCCTTTCCACCAGCAGAGAGGCAGTTGAAAAAGCCTGTATTTCTATAATGGAACAGGCTTTTGTGACCAGTCTTATTAGCAAGACAGAGCAATTTATTTGTAAGAGGAGAATTCATTATAATGCCATTTTTCATAGCAGCCATAGAGGTCAACTATAATTCCTCCAGAGTCCTCAGCCTGTGAACACTGAAATACATCACAGGATCAAACCCTTAGTTTATCTACCACTGCTTTCTGAGCTGAGCATTTTGTTTTGAAAGAAGCTGCTCTGATCCATGCTTTTAGACATTTTCCCCTGTTCATTGTCATTTGGGCCCTGTGCTAACTCCCACATGGATCTAATCCAAGCAGCTCAGCCACCATAATTGTGCAGATATGGAAAAAATAATTTACTTTTTCCTTATATCTCACTAACAGAAGTATTTATTATTCTAAGGACTGTTTTTCTGAGAGGAAATCTTCTTCAGCAGTGCATGAATTCCCTAAGGATTATTAGCTATATCACAGAAATTTTCTAATTTATGGATGCAAATTTTAAGGTGACTTGTAAGGAGAAAAAGAAGTAGACTCTTCTTTGTTCTTCTGTGAGGAAAAAAGAAAGACTAGAAAGTTTCTGCTAAAAATTCCTTCCTCTATTGTGAGTACTGTGTACTTTCCTGTTTTGTGGGAATCTTCTAGAATCGCTCAGAGAAGTACTGGATATATAAGAAAACTCTAATTCAGATATCACTGTCTAAGGTGGGAAAGGTGTTTAGTCAGACTTTTGTGTCATTAAAAATTACATAAATCAAAGTTTAGCAGCAATCTTGGTAGAAATTGGAATTAGAATGACATTCTCATGCTTCTTCCATGAGATAACATGAAATAAAGCAAGGGTCTATGTTCCTGAAAGTGCCTCTTTTTCTGTGTTTTGACAATGTATCTGTCAGTGTCTGAGAATTTTTGAACCAATTGACCAATTTCAAACATATTTGGTGTCTATGGCCCAAAAAAACTACATTCACATAAGCTTCATGGTGGTTCTACAGGGAAGAAAAATCCAAATCAGCACTCTCATGGTGGAAAATCTGGATTATTTGGTAGCATTGTAGACCTCCATAGCAGCCCATTGGTCAAGACATCTGTAGGCTCAAGTGTGAACTGCTGAACAGAGACCATTGGCAAACACTGAGGGTGCTTTATGGGATATGTTGGAAAACAGAGGTGTTGTAAGGGTTGTAGGGAAAATGGGGACCACCAAATGTTGCAGGAGGGATCCTTATTTCCTTGGCAAATTATCCTCAAAAGAAAAGGACTTGGGGCAGATACTTCCGGGTATAAACTACCATGAACTTAATTATAGTTGATTATCTGGACACAGCTGCAGTGCTTATGAAAAGGGAGACAGGTCATGAAGGAGATTCTAGCCACAGAGAATGGCTTATCTTGTTTGTCCCTTCTCCTTCTCTCAGAAGGTCAAAGAAAAGTTGAATATTTAGACCACACTGGATATTGCCAGAGTTCTGATCAAATATTAATTAATGACTTGCCACAGTACCCCTGTGAATGTTGCCTACATTCCAATAAACCATGGTAATGATTACGGTGCGAGGGAGGCTGAAACACTCAGATTGCTTTTCTTGCTCTAGAACATGCAATGAGCCAGGAGGATGGGAATTCAGAATAGCTGTGCAGAGTCCCTAGGAGAGAACTTCAGCACTGCTGGAGACACTGAGAGTCCCCCAACCCTTATCCCAAGGTGAAGAAATGAGGCAGGGAATTATGTCATCAGTTACACTGGCAGAGGTCTTGGCTATTTATTGTCCGTTTACTCTGCAATTCCCTTTCTGCAGGCCTACATAAGAGGAGCTGCTCAAGTCACACTCACACTAAACCCACTAGGTTGCTGAGTATGTGATTTGCTGGAGGTTGTTCAGCAATCTTTAATGAGAGCATCTCTAACAGCTTTTACTTCATCAATCAAAACAGCAGCATCTGCATTCTTTCTTCCCTATCAATTTTGCCATATTTTTGTTTTTCATTCTGGGCTCTTCATCAGCTGCATCTCCTGCCAGCTTCCCCCTCATCACCCATCAGTTGCCACTGCAGAAAAAGATGCTGATTTCCATACTGTGACAGCATCTCAAGCAACAAAACTCAAATGGTTAACTCTAAATTATTTGGACAACAGCCATGACCTCCCCAGCAGTTACCTGCTGTTCTGCTCTTAAATTTTTTTGTGCCACAGAATTGCCGATGCAAACCACACACTGCAGGGACCACAGCATCTAACAGAGCTGGCACCTGGCCAGGGTGTGCCATGCTGGGAGAGGATTGGGGGCAAGATCCTGTACAGGTGGCATATATCCATGCATATGAAACCCCTAAATCAGACAGGTGTGGAAATAGATCAAAAGCACCAAACCTTCAAGATAAGAAAATCTATTTCAAAGATCTTGCTGGAACCAGAAGGGTAGAAGGGTGGAGGGTTTTTTGGGTTTTGGTTTGGGTTTTGGTTTTTTCGGTTGTTTTTTGGTTTTTTTTGTTTGTTTGTTTGTTTGGGTTTGTTTGGGGTTTTTTGTTTTGGTTTGGTTTTTGGTTTTGTTTTTTGGCTTGTTCTCTTGTGTGCTTAGCTCAGGCTAAGGGAAAAAAGATGAATTCTATGATCTGGCAATAAAACTGCATAGCAATACTTTACTTCTCAGTAATAACTTTCAGGGAGTTTCTCATTAAAACTGCAGTGCTGCATTGTACATATGCACAGAACTCAGCTTAACGGTGTAGCCAACAACAGAACACCTCACTGCAACTCCCTTATACCCAGCTTCTGTGTGAGGTGTAAATCATGCTTTATTTTTATTAACACCCTGACTCCAGAAGGCAAAAGTTATTCATTTAAGCCCATCTCTGTGAGCACTGCTGATATGAACAATGACTTTCCAATATCAGGTAACCATAACTCACTATCTGGATAGAATTTAAATGGCAAGAACAGGTTCCAAAGAGGCTGGACACATACACTAGCAGAGGCAGGCCTGGCAGTTCCTGGGAGACAGCTCTGGGAAATGTGTCTTCTGATAGAGAAAGCTGAAAGTATTTACTGATGCTCTCAGACACAGTTCCAGACCATTTTCAATATTTGTCCTGGCAAACAGGAACAGAAGGAGGGTGAACAGGGAAATGGGATGCTTAAGGAAACAAAAAGTAGAGAAAGAAGTAGAATAAATGTAACACTAATTAAAAATAAGGAGGGAAATATAAATCTTGGTTACTGGGATCAGTAACAGCCTTGTGAAGAAAGGTAGGTTAATGTGCCTCTTACTCATCTGCACCTTGGTTCAAACTGCAGTTATATACTCTATAACAGCTACTTTACAGAAATTGTCCCTTTCAGGCAGGGATAAGTAAGGCACTTTCTATGCAAGTTGCAGACAAAGGACAATACTGAGACATCATCTTTCATATTGTCCTGAGAAATCTATTGTCAGTATGGGATGATACTGAGAGATAGGAAAAATACAGTCTTAGGTAAATATCTGGAAGTCAAGATTTTTTCAGATTTCTTAGACTGGTTTTAAGGCATTGGGTGAATGTAGCCATGTCATTTAGTTGCAGAAGCTTCTTCAGCAGCAAAAATAGTATTTAATTACAAATTATGAACTCAAATAGCCCTTAGTTACACACACTTCATCCTGGACTATTCCAAGGCCACTCAGACAGCCAGCAGAGAGATTTAAAGTATCTGATCAAACTTTTCTCAGTATTTCACTATGTCTGAAATGAAAACTGCCTTAAAGTCACATCTTACATTTTTTTTCTACTCCCTGAATGTGTCTCTTATGTTGTGAGACATTACAGAAAATGATGACCGAGAAAATGAGTTTCTACTTTAAATGATGCCTACCCACTTAAATCAGCATGATGCTATTAGAATATCACATGGCAGACTCACATTGAGTTAACCTTTTACAATTGCATATTCACTGCTTAATCAGATGAAGAAATGCCTTGCTAACTCTTGAAAATGTTTTACCATGAACATTGGCTAATTATCATATATTTACATACATTCAGGAAGCTTCTGGCACACTGCACAAGTATTTATCTGTTGGTACAGTAACTGTCTTTTTCTTCCATAATTAAAAGGTCTTACAATTTTTCAATTTACTAAAAATCATCTAGCTGGTACACTCTAAAATATGCTCTACTTTTTATAATAAGCCAAAGGTTTCAAGTGATAACAAAGGAAACTTAATGAAATAGGTGATATATCCTGGCTGGTATTTGTGTGACATATTCTGCATGAGAGCAGTCTGTATTTACAATGCATTCAGGGACAATGAAGTCATGTTTTACAACCTCTTTTGCCTTCTTTGAGTCTTGAACTAGAGCTAGTATGATGCAAGCTCTTTGTGCCTTGAAAGCAGACTGCTGGCATTATGGACCATGAAAACAAGCTCCTAAGATGTGGGGCACTCATTCCTGCTCTGAAAGATTCTCTTCTTTTTATGGCAGGACATTCTTGTCTCACTCAGAAGAGGCATCTTAATCCCATAGAGTAAAAATATCTCTTAGCCATATCAGCAATAATTAACGGCACAAGTTAGGAAGTAATGCACCTTATGAGAAAACAGAGAGAGGAGAGATGATTTTTTTAAAAGTTGCCAAAAACGTTCCTATGAATGAGTGCTGCTTCTGACAGTGCTATTCTTCTAATTAGTTTATCCCCAAACTCACTACTGCCTCAGATGAAATACAGCTCTAGGATCAGTCACTATAGATTGCCACCCTAGATAACTACATAGCTGTCAACAGGTTCCTATTCTGAATAGACAACACCAGTTTAATACATCATTAATATTATTAACAAGAAAGATCCCAGACGTACACAAAGGAAAGCAAAACCACTGAATTTTTCACCAGCCGTTTTTTTTAATGTAAAAATTACTTTAAAAAACTCTGCTCTTGTTCACAGCCCTGACCACATCAACATACAAGTTTCCAAAGGCTCATTAGGATATATTTTGGGTTATACTTGTACATTTATGTGAAAATTTAAGAGACACATTAGGAATATTTAGTTTCACACCAGTACATTTATGTGTAAATCGAGGAGCAAAGGCCATAATTGTACTCTCTAGTATTTCAATAGGAAGATATATTTTCTCATTAAGAATAGAAATACTTTAGTCAAAGTCATGTTTACATTCCACCAACAGAACATCAAAAATAATTGCCTTTTTGTAAAGCAGAGCACAGAGGTCTTGAAGTCTGGTATTATAATGAAAGTTTAGAGCATAATGACAGTTATAATGTTATAAAGCTCTGTTATGGACTTGCACACAGCAAAGACAGAAAAGACCACTATAATCTGTAGGCCCCCATAAGACAAAAAACTTAATTTTCCTGATTAACTTCTGCTTACAGCAGAAACTAGAGGAGTAGACAGTGATTTTTAACTTTTCCATCACTGGAGGTATTTATCTACTACAGCTCTTGTTAAACTGTACTAATGATTAACAGCCTTTGCTGTTAATAGTATGTACTCTACTTATTGACCAGGCTTCTCTAGGTCTAATTTCAAGCATTTGTATCTCCTTGCACATGTCTCTGTGGAACATCTGGTGTATCTCTGTGGAACATCAGGTGCGTCTGGCTTTATCAGATTTTTGTTCCACATGTAGGTATTTAAAAAGGCAATTGGATCACTGCTTGTAACTTCCTTTTTGATAAACTCCTATGTACACAACCAGGATTTCATCAGTCCCTTGGCCAAATAATTGTATTGGAGCCAAGGTTCAGCTGATTATCACAAGTGTCTCAGTATGCCTGTTTTAAAGCCATTTCTAATGTGGATAGATCTCCCCATGCTGTAATCAGATTCTGTATTCTTCCTTCCTAAATGTGTAATTTTACAGTCAATTTTATGGAAGGTCAAATTAATTGCTTGCAGCCTGATTTATCAAGTAATTATTGTGATTGGTTTCTTTCTGTAACATATCCTCACCGTTACTTATCATTCTCATTACTTGTCTTCCGTGAACTTTGTCAGCAGCAATTTTAGATTTTCTTCCAGATCAGCAGTACAGTGTGGAATACACAAAGTCAAGTACCAGCCTCTTAAAAACCCTGATAAAAATCCAACTTCCAGTGGCATATTGAGACATAGCAGTTGCCTTGCTCTTAGAGTAGTCAGGTGTATTGCTCAGTAGTCTAGGTATATTGCAGATTCTCAGTGAAAATTGTTTTAAATCTTGGTGTAAATACATCACAGAATTCTAAGTTTGCAAACTTATGTTAGCTTTAACTTAAAAAGAAGTAGCAAATTAGATAAATTTCTGCAGCTAATGCTTAGCATCATCCTGACTGTGGAACAGACAGGTTGTCAAGTACTCTGGATGTCTCCTGGTGTCTCAGAGCTGAACTATTTATGGCACATGCTTTGTATTATAAATCACAATCACTGCCCCCTGGCTGGTCATTACAGTAATCAGTGCAAAATTATACCCAGGAGAAAATCCCCTGCTAATGTCTCTTTTGTTAATCTAGTCACATTTTCTCTCTTTTCCCAGTCCTGTTTACCTGTTTAAGAACAGTAGCTGTAATGTGCTAAACCTGTGTCTGTCTCCATTCCCAGCTTAACTGGAAGGAGTTGAAAAAAATGGTTCTTTCAGTCATTATTTTTGTCTCTTTGTTTACACCAAGGGAATTGGATTCACTGTTGGGCAATGACATTTCTAAAGCCCTATTAAAAAAAACGAAAGTATCCACTACTACTGTCCTTCAGCTTTATTATCCGAAGTATTCCTGTCTGTCTAGTGGTATTTTTACTGCAGGAAAGGTTCACATCATTGTTTTGACATCCCTCAGCAGCTGTCACTTATGCTTTTATTTGTGTCACTTATGCTTTTATTTGGGTGGTCATACACATGCACTGCATGATGGATGACCTGAATTTCTTTTGTTGGTTTTGTAACCTGGAAATCTTGACAGAAGTAACTTGTTAAATAGCCCATCTGATCTAAATATGGCACAAGCAGAAGGAAAAAAGGAAGGCTTCCATTAAGGTTTCTCTACACAGAGTTACAACAAACTCTTAAAGTGTCCATTAATTATTTTATTTTATTTTTTTTTAAATTTAATTATCTTTTTAAAAGTGTTTGGCATTGAAGAAGGAAAAAATTGTTACCACTTTCTCATTATTGTAAACACATATGTGCAAAAATTAAATTTCAAGAAAACAATATTTTTTTACAGAAACACCATTTGAATTGATCTTCATCTGAATACAGAGGCTTTTTTTCCCCCTTGGACTTACTTGCTTATCCATGTTGTACTGAGTTCTTCTTATTTTACTAAAAATAATAGAAAAATTCCTGATGAGATTAATAACTCATCTTAGGCCTTAACTAAGTCAGTGAAAGACATCTGCCTGATCTCATGGCAGTAGCCAATCTTAGGTTCCTGTGTAGAGGAACAAATTCCTTCAGTTTCCAATGTGTTCAAAAGATCCAAGCTGCTCATGGCTGATGAACACTTCTGAGGGCACAAGACTTGTGATAAACTTGACAACTCCTATTTGATGAATCAGATGGCATTGTTAAGGTGATTTTGAAACCGTTAATGACAAGCCTTTCCTCTCTTTAACCCTTCACTAACACCAATGCATTGCCTGTGTCACAGTCCAAGACACACAGAAGCCTGGTGGTTTATGTTCCATATCAAGCTGTAGCTCATGAAGTTTCTGTATTTTCCTCAGAATAGCAGGAAAACACCTGTTTGAAGAACACTATCTGTCATAAATAAATTCTTCAGTGTGCTTGAAGCAGGGGCAGAGGATGTCAGAGATCTTGTCACATCTTGTCACCTAAAGCATGCTAGGATGGTGTTGACTAGAGGTAGCTAACACAGGGTCAGTCAGATGGGTCAGATGGCAGTATTGTATGAATAATAATCAGTATGCTGGCAAAATCGAAAACATAGCAAATTACATTCCTCACAGTTCTGTGTTGGGTAGAAAACTATTCCATATTTTCATTAATTATTTGGATGATGGAACAAAGAGTGAGTTTATTAGATTTTTAAACATTATCCATTTTACAGGGACTGCAATTATGTTTTGAGACAGCCTAAATGACTTTGAAAAATAGAATAAATATTTTGGAAAACAAGGATGCAATTTAATAACCAATCCTTATACTTTGAGAAGAATAACAACAGCAGGAGCACAGGATGTGAAATTATTAATAAACTACTGCAGTATCAGGTTGAGATACAGTAGTGACTCTCAGACTGGAGAGAAATCTAAGAGCTTTGAGGCTGCAAAAGTAGTCCAACATTGTATTGAATCCAAAACAGCACTGTCACATGAAGTGATTTTCTTACTTTGCTTATCTGGAGTCTTGAATTTCATTTTGGGCATACAGTTCAAGCATAGCCTGCTTGGATAAAGGCTGGAGGAGAACAAAGTGAATATTTATAGCTCTTGGATATAGAACTCACTGACAAGCAACAGAATTACAGAAACATTTGGGTTGGAAAATAACTCTAAGATTATGGAATACAACCCAGCACTGCCAAACCCACCACTAAACCATGTCCCTAAGTGCCACATCTACAAATATTTTAAATTCCTTCAGGGATGGTTACTCCACCACTTCCCTGGACAGTCTGTTCCAATGCTTAACAATGCTTTCAATGAAGACATTTTCCTAGCATCCAATCCTAAACCTCCCCTGGTGCAGCTTGAGGCCATTTCCTCTTGTTCCATTACTTTTTACTTGTGAGAGAAGACCAACCCCCACCTATTTACATCCTCCTGTCAGGTAGTAGCAATAAGGTGTCCCTGAGCTGCCTTTACTCCAGGCTGAACATCCCCACTTCCCTTAGCTGTTCCTCATAAAACTCCTCATAAATAGTGGCTGAACCAGCCACACTTGATTTTTTTTCTCAAGTTCCTGCTCAGATATACATTCAGTCTTATAGGGGAGGCCGTGAACTTACCTACCAAATAGAAGGATGTTGTAAGTGCTGGAGCTACCCTGAATATTCGTGCACACAGACTATGCATGCCTGCAGCATGTGCTAACCCTGCCTGGGCCATAGTACAGTCACTATGATTAGCAGATTTCCTTTCTATGCTGCAAGTCCTAGTTCAAAACTAGGAACCTTGTAGGTGGAAAGGTCATTTGGATTAGATATATCTTTGAATCATATCATGGTTTCTGTTGGAAGGAACTTCATAGATCATGTCATTCCAATGCCCTGCCATAGATAGGGACACCTTCCACTATCCCAGGCTGCTCCAAGCCTCATCCAACCTGGCCTTGAGCACTTCCAGGGAATGGGCCATTCACAGCTTCTGTGGACAACCTGTTCCAGTGTCTCACCACCCTCTCAATAAACCATTCTATCCTGATATCTAATCTAAACCTACTTTCTAACAGTTTAGAGCCATTGCTCCTTGTCCCATCACTACAGCCTGCATACACACATATATCAAGAGGCATTGTCTCTATTAAGGGCTGCTAAGGGCTGCTCAACAAGAGCAGTTCATGCTTTTTGTTCTCAAAGTTCTCTATAGCAGTGCAGTGTCTTTGTCCTCAGTATAGATGTAAGAGGGCTCAAAGGATATGGTTTGCTTTGCTGGGTAACCAGTTTAAATACTATGTATTTAATACTAAATACACTATGATCCTCTAACAATCTACCTGGTTTTCTCTACAAAGTTTCTAAAAAATATTTTAAAAGACATGGTACATGCATATTCCATTTTTCATGGATTCATCACTTTAGATTTGTCTTATTTTTCCTTTTATAAAAATAAAAACTGTCCTCATTGTTTTTAATGCACTTTGAAACCAGCATTACTCTGGCTTCTTGACTCAAGTAACTTCAATTTATTATTGAATTCTTGACATTTTTTTTCTTAATGATAAGGAAGTTCCTTTTCAAATCAACACATTTATGACCAGATTAGAACTAAGGAAGTGCTGGCTCCAATGACACTTTAATGTATCATAGAATAAATATAGGGCTTGAAAAGAGATTTTTTTCCTTGTATAGTAATTAGTCTTGTGATTGAAGCAAGATTATTTTATTTTTACGCTCCATTACAAGATAATTTAAAATGTTACATTTATTTAATGAGTAAAGCAATACAAGTGTTTTGGCAGGACAATATTTTTACTGTATCAAACTATTTTTTTTTATTTCAAGCAGAAAGTCCCAGCACCAGAAATATTTTGTTCTTGCTCACAATATAGTAAATATTTAATCATTCACTGTCACTGCTATACACAGCTTTTCCTTCAGTTCTTTCTTTACAGTGTGACATGACTAACTACTCTTACCATTATGTTCTCATTTACTAATGTCATCGTGAAGCAGTAGCTTGTTGTCTTCATAATGAGATCAGTGCCTGGAAAAAAACAAAGCAGAGTAATCATGCATCATATTTACCATAACTGACATGTTATATAAGGGGAGACCTTGTTGCAGCCTTCCAGTACTTGAAGGAGACTATAAGAAAGATGAGGACAGAATTTTTAAGCACAGTCTATTGCTATAGGATGAGGGATAATGGCTCTAAATGTAAAGAGGGTTGAGTTAGACTAGATAAAAGGAAGACATTTTTTGTGATGAGTGTGGTGATGCATTGGAACAGGTTTCCCACAGGGGTGATTAATGCCCCATCCCTGGAAATATGCATGGTCAGGTTGGATGGGATCCTGAGCAACCTGGTCTAGTGGAAGCTGTCCCTGCTTATTGCAGCTGTGTGGGACTGGATGACCTTAAAGATCCCTTCCAAATTCTTCCATGATTCTATGATGTGCTTAGAAAAGGATAAACTATAATGGATCTGGAGCATTCAATAATGAACAAGAGAACTGTAGAAGGAAAGAAAAACAAGAGAGGAGACAGAGGTTTTGCTACTACCTGTAAGTGCTGGCCTGGGTACACCTCTGTAGAGGATGTAAATTAGGGTAGGTGAGCTGAGATGAATAGAATTTATCCAGATGCACAATTTAGCTCATGAAACAGAAAACGAGCAGTGAGAGGAAGGAAATGTGAAACAGAGCAAAAAGTTGACAGAACCCTTGGGAAGTGTTTTCTGATGATGCCCTCTCAATACAATGGCAGAGATGTAGGGCTACTCACTCCTCTCTTCCCCAGAGCTTCAACAATGTGGTGAATGGTTAAAGAAATGTAGCAAGCAAAGCAAAGGTCAATTAGCAACATTATGTGATCTGTAAACTGAACAAAAAGGCATTAAGACTATTATCAATCCTTGATTTGAATTCCTCAGAAAATCCTACCCCTTTGTACCTGGCAGCATTGGGTTGTATGTGCAGCTGGCATGTTACATACACAATCTGCCATTTCTGCGTCCTGGTAGGACATGCCATTTCCTCAGTGCATGGCTGCTAGTATTTGCACTGCTTTCAAAAATTGCTTAACATTATCTTGTTCTTTGAGAACTTTAATAACATCAGGAATTTTTGAGGGGGGCAATATTGTTTTAAATTTTATACTGTCCAATCTAGCATGTGAGTGGCAAAAAAATTATCTTATATGTCAATTCCAAAAATTCTGTGTCCAAAGAGCTGCTAGAGTTTCTTCATGCTGATTACATTAAGTTTTCTCTGCTTGAATCTTCTAAAAAAATTCTTTAAAGCATTCTTTTCTGAATATGACAGTGTTGTTTGTATTAGTTCATAGAAAGTGCTTGTTTCACTTGAATCAAAAAAGAACTCATATTCCCTTATACCTTAACATTTTCTCAATCTAAAGAAAAGGAGATCAGCAATGCAAAGGTCTACATCTGTTTTAGTTTGGGTAATAGATTGTCCTGTACAGAAGGAAAGAGAACTCATGATTTTGTTTGTGATCTAACAATGAAGCCACATGGGAGGACATTGCTGAAACTTCCAAGCAATGCATCAGCTGCCCTGCATGTTTTTCATGAGAAAGAATTAGAAATGGAGAACATACTTGTCATTCAGACTTAGCAGGAAATAGTCAAAATATCCAGCTTTTCTATAAAGATGTCATGATGCCGTCATGGAGTTAAATATTAGAAAACAAGATCAAAGATGAAGGCTCAAAGTGAATTCTTGAGTTGACTCTCTGTGAACTGTATTTTTTTATGAGCAGGAACATACTCAAAAGAAAAAGTTCCACCAATCTAGATCTTTTTCATCTCCTCACAGTGTCCCTATTCAAACCTTGTTCTGAGCTCCACATGACACTCAATACATGAGGAAAAAATCTACATAGCAGCTGCATTAGCAGTGCAGGTGTATGAACTTTATTCTCTATTTCCTTCAAGTAATACCTTCCCCTAGTCCTGATATCAGTTCTGGTTTCTTATGAGTTGAAGAAATCTCTTCCTTGCTGAAAATCTATATGATGAAAGGAAAACAGCACCAACATTTTATATATACCCAGCTGCTCAGTGGGATCTCTGAGATGAAACAGAAGAGCATGCCTCACCCCCAGGTCTGATAGTACAGGGAAAATAATTCTTCTCTTTTATAGTAGGTAATGGCAATTGTCATCATAACAGTGACATGGGAGGGGGATGGAGCTCACAATCCCACTGTAAAATTATAAATAGGTTATGAAAAGGATAAAATAACCTCCACATGCACTGCATGAGGAAACAACGAGCTTTTGCCTCACCCTTCTACATGGTGCAAGCAGCCAGGTAATCATCCTTTGCAGGTATAGAAGGAGGAAAAATATTGTTATAGCAACACTTTGGGGTTTTTTTTCATCTGAAGAATGCCTCAAAATTTCTAATGTTCCAGGCAGCTGAGAATTTTACAAGCTCTTCTGACTTAAAAATTGTTATTATGCACAAATATTTGCACAGTGCTGTGCATACCTTGATGATGCGTGAATTAATTACTGATATCATTAAATAAAAATTACAGTATTGTTAATAACAGCAGCAGTAACAATACTTAAAAGTAAGAATCTTGGTTTCCTGTCCAGAAAAGTGCATCAGGAGGATATGTTTGCACAAAATATAGTGATAGAAATGAACACAAAATCACAGCTAGGCAGAGAAATAAACCATAAGAGCAGACTGGGTGAGGTGCCTGGCCAGCTGGACAACATTTACATTCCAAGCAGCATTCCCATGATTTACTCTGAACACATGGTGAGGTCAAGACTATCAAATAACTCCAGAGCAGATTCGCATCTTTATGCCTGAAGAGAAAACTGAAGGACAAAAGGACTAAAAACTGATCATTTAAAGACGTGCTTTAATATTTCACAGAAGTACAAAACTACTTCCATCCACCAGGATTTTCAAAATCTTTCTATAGAGAAATCATTTTCTCCTTCATTGACTTCACAAAGATATTTGATATGGTGGGATGAAACCGAAGATGAATTTCCCATAACATCTAGATGAATTTTCATGTAAGCTTTATTGCAATAAAAATATTTATCAAAGCTGAAGGCGGAATACTGGAGTGCTTTGTCATTACAAAAGACATAAAACAAGGACATATATTATGGTGCTTGATTTTTATCTATTTTTTATTTATTTTCTCACATTTTTTAACAGATAGGATGGAAACTACAGCAAGTTAAACAAGGAATGTTAGAAAATGTCAACACTTATAAACTCATACTTATCAATTAATATGAAGATTGTAAACTCTTGACTAAATAGTGGATTCATCTCCACAGCTGCTTGTTATCAACTTAATCCTAAATCTTAAATTCTATTCAGTCTTCTGTGCTTTTTCTGTGTTCTACTAAGGGTCTTTTTTTTCCCCCTCAAATATGCTTAAATTATTGACTCCTTCAGTGTCCTTCATATCTGATTACATGTACAAGACATGTTGTCTTCCTTCTTTTAATGGATTCAGTACTGGCATTCACAGCAATGTAAAGTTGGTGCCTATACCATTTCCCCCAGAATTCTGATTATGAGCTGACTTTTCTACTTTTCCAGATTCATTTGATGTATATGTTGTGTCTGATGTCCTTCAAACAATCTGCTTATATGAAATAACATAAGTCATTAAGTCTCCTCTTACATGCAAGATATTATTTTGTCTCATAATCAGACTGCTCCTATTAGTCCAGAATCATCAGGGTTTTCTGTCATTTCTTTTGGCTGCTGTTCTTATTTGGGATATACTAACATGAGATCTCCCTTTGATGTAACTTATTTTTTTTGTTTATATATAGCCTTTCAACCATATTCCTCAGGTGATAAAACAGACAAAAATCACATATTCTATAAGCCTCACACTTCTGAAGAACTTGCTTCTTACCTTAGGATGCTGCTAAAATCTCCCAGGATTTTGCTTATCAACTTTTGTTAAAATAAAAAGGCGTGATCACTGTCCATATAGAAAAACAAGTTAGATTCAGACAGTAGCTAGGAAATAATTCAGGTGAAGACAGCCAAAATTTTATTGAGAAAGAAGAAAAGATTCAAAGAGCAGGAAAACACCCCATATTACTTGTTGAAATGAACAGACACAGAAAGAGAGAAGCCTAGCAGATGGATCTAGGCTGAAATACAAATCCAGAAGTTGAGCTTTAATGGTTTTACAACCCATAAAATAGCTTTGCCTCTTCAGTAATCATAAAGCAAATGTCTACAGTTTGTGACAAATCTAAAAGGTGGCAACTACCATGATACACTAAGTAAGGCTTTATGAGTGCCAAGGGAAAGGCAAAAATGCTGTTCTCATAATCACCAAAATGGTACATTGCAGCATCATATCCTGTCTGGGAACATCACAAACACAAAATATCAAGGAAGTCCTGAAAGACCAGAGCTAAATAAATTGTGCTGCAATCTTGAAAAGTAAAAAATAAAGCTATATTCTATATAGATATAGAATAGATATATCTATATACAGATATATGAAGTGTTAGAATTTAAATGTTGAAGCAAGCTAGATGTGAAAAAAAATCATAGTAACACCTTAATGATTTTCATAGTTCCATTTTTTATTCCTAGTATCTGGAGACTTGCTGCCTAAGAGGAAATGCTATTAAAGTGGACAATTAAGTCTCATTCAATTGCTATAGTCATTACAGATTTGGAGTACCACTCCACCTATTAACATTCCGGTTTCATTAATCCAAATTTTTGTAATGGATGAAGTGAGGTGTTATTATTATTATTGCAAATGACCTTATTCCTTATGTTTTCCAGCTGCATATAAAGTATTACAGACAGATGGGAAGTTTTCACTTTGTGCACACTGGCAAAGACAGACATCAACACCGAAGCTGAACTGATCTTCAGGCTGTTCTGCTCACAACCACCCACACTACCCCTAATCACATACTTAACCTGAGGTCCAAGCCCTTGTCCAGCCCAGGGGCTGATGAGAATCCCCATGTGTAACACTCAGGTAATATAAATTTGCATTCCACCAGTCTTGGATTCCTGGGGCAAAAAGCAGGAGAAATGTGGTCCAGGAAGAGTCAGTCCCCTGATGACTCTCCTAGGAGGCTGCTGGGCAGTCATGTCCCAGAGGTGCTGTTGAAAGCCTGATCCTCCCCCACCAGGCTGTCCCTCTGCTCTGCCTTCCTGAGTACCCGCTGTCCACAATCACAGTGACCTACTGTCACCCCCTGGCATCCCCAGTCATGCAACAAAATCCTTAAAGCTCATTTTTCAAGGCAAAGGCAGAAGAATTTTCCAGCCGCCATCAGTCTGGCCTGGTCAGAATTTCTTCCTGTCCCTGTGGATATTGATGAGCACATTCTGGGCTCATGCATTCAATTATTTGTGGTGGAATAAGTCAAAGGAGAGCACATCAGCTGTCCTGGCTGCCTGCCAATGGCTGAGCTCCCAGGGTAATAGAAACTAAATGTAAACCCTTCCTACTATCTGCATCACAGTAGCTGCAATACAAAAACCTACCCCAAAGGTGCAGTGTCCTGATGGGGATACCTGGGGAATATTTTCATTCTCACTCCTTAGGCTGAGTCTAACCATACTTCCAGCTGTAAACCCAGTGCCTGCATTCTCTCCAAAATGACATTCAACAAACACCTTTTTTTTGCACTCTTCTGATTTAAGTAGTCTTCCATTTGCTAATTATAATTAATGAGGTACTTCTGAAACTACTGTGATGGAACATGAACACATTAGGATTAGTTTGCTACTGCAATTGCACCATCTTCAATTTTTCTATCTTATTGTCTTTACCTTTCACACATAATAAAATACTAAAAGTCCTTCCTCAAGTAAACACCAGAATATTAAGTTTCTCTAATATTCTGCAATACACAAGTGTGCTGCATTGAAAAATAGCTGCATTAATTCTAAATGTTTATATTGAATTTTCTATATTGAATTATTAAAATGACACATTAATTCTTTATGTGCAGCATTGATGTACTTCCTAGTAAGACAATGTATGAAATAGAGCTGTCAAATATAAAAGAAGGGAAAAATGTTAATATTTGCAACAGAGGACTGCCTCCTCATTCCAGATTGAAAAGTTTTCTGTTACATTATCCATCACAGATTGCCAAAAAGTGTTTTCCACTGAGATATATAGTTACAGGGACATCTAGATGATTACTGCCTTTTTACATTCACAGTATTATAGATCAAAGAAATGCATCCACTCTAGATTCAAAAGAACTAATTGATAATTTTGGTTCTGATGGGCGAGTGACAGAATATTTTAGAGGTTTATGCTTTAATTTAGATGCAAAAGGTCCTGAAGAAAAGGAGGGGAGGAAAGCAGATTCACCATTCTTTAGAGAAAGGTTAATTTGACTGGGTTTTATGCTGGTTTCCTACAGAACAGAGCTATGATGTTCTGAATATGAAGTTGTTTTCTGATCTCTGGACCATGTCAAATATGTCGATATTTGTGGTGTTTTTTTGCTAAAATAGAGCAAATTAAATTGTAAGAAGAATTATGTGTCTGAAATCTTTTATCTAAAAAATCAGTTAAGAATTCTATCTCCTTTGACCTGTAATGTATCCTAATGGCCAAGATTTAAGGAAATAATGATTTCTTTATGTAACCAAAGAGAAAGAAACTTATTTATGAAATTAATATTTTGCTTTTCTGTATCATGTGACATAAGAGTGATTTCAAAATAACTGAAAGCACATTCTCAGCTTCACTAATATTTGCTGCTTGTCTATAAGTTTTAGACATAACAGTTCTACCTTTCATCTAAGCATTTAAGGGGAAAACCATCCACAACCCACCATGTTGTTAAATTAATCTCCATAGATATTGAAGGCAATGGAATAATGGATTCCACTTTATATTGAGTATTGGTAACACTGGGTTTTATCAACAATAAGAATTATATATCCAAATAGTGCAAACTGAGTAAAGTTACAGGGAGAAAAAAAGTGTCTCATTATGCCTATAAAGCATTTAGAAGCTGATCAGCTCCCCTAAATTCTCCAGTACTGAAATTATTTCCAGAAACTAGACATATTAAGACCAGTCAATATAGTCAGCAGCAATTCTCTTAGCTCAGAGGTCAGCCCTAAAGAGAATTCTATATTTATTAGAGAGTGATGTGTAATATACGTATATGAAAAAGAACTCTTTGTTGTTCCCTGAATATTATTAAGATATCAATTGTTTAAAATGTGTTAATTTTTCTCTTTAATTTGCATGAATATCTATGCTGTGCTGCATAAATCTTTTTAATATAAGATTGTAGCATTTTCCAGTTTAGTTTCTAATTTGAACAGGTTTCCCATGCACTGTACAGCTGATTATGTGTTCCACCTACTATTTGAGGTTGCTACAGCTTTATTATGATTCTTAGGCAGGTCCTTCACCTACCTAATCTATTGTGAACTAATCTATTATTATGAAAATTCACTGGAATTGGACCACACTGTGCTCTCTATTTCATGAGCAAAGTGTGGTAAAACAGGAAAAATGCATTCTTTGGATTCAATACAACTCATAACAGAATCACTGGTCCATGAACATCAGTCCTGATTTTCCATAAAGTTTTGCAAAGCAACATTGTAAATTCTAGACAGCTCTCACAGAGTAGAGTTACTGGATTTAAACCTGGAACTCTTTATCAGGCATAGGAGTAAAAAAAAGGAGCCAAAAGAGCCTTAACCTACAGTACTTTTGTAGTTCAAACCTTCATCTCTGCAGCAGGAAAGGGGAAAGCAGGATTCTGAACTTGAGATATCAAAGGCAGCTACAAGAAGCTCTGAGCAGAAGCCCTCTGTCCTGCTGTTGCAAAGTGGGTGGGTGTCAGACACTCTTTTTGGGCTTTCAGCCTGTTTGGTTGTATTTCTCTGTGAAACATCTTCTGAGATTGGTTTCATCCAGATAGGGCAGAGGAAGTTAAAGGAATGCTTTTTTCAACCCATTCCCTTACCTTCTGTTCTACTAAAACCTAAACATTTTGGAGGGAAGAATTATAGCTTAAATATCTCATAAGTAGTACTGGGTAATATATTTTAGGAAGAAATTTAACCTGTAAACATAACTGTCACAATGTCTTGTGTTGTTACAGCCAAAGAATGCTATAACACTACTGATCAGGTGGAAGTTTCACTGAAGATTAATATTTCTTTGGGCTACACAAACACATTCGAAGGTGCATCCATTATCAAAAAAACTGTTGTCTTTTACGCACATAAAATTATAGGAGTGAAATATCCTTGCAAGTCAAATTTATAAAACATTTCTGCAGTCTCAGATTTGTGCACTAATGAACAGGAGATTTCTTAGTCTAGAAAGAAATGTTTAAATTTGGTACATCGTTACCAAACATTTTAGCAAGGCAACTAGACTCCTTTTTTAGGATGGGAAAGGTCAGTTCCCTGAGGAATTTTCCATTTTGTCATTTCAGCTACAATAACTTTGCTTTCAAATTGAGCAATATTCTCTAAATCTTCAGGCTGTAAATGTATCTCAAACTATTAGAAAGAGCAGACAAAGCATATAATATAAGGAATCTGCTGAGGCACAGTGGTTTTTGGGTTCTTTGGATTGTTTTTTGACAGTACTAGTTCTGATGTTCCTGCAGATTTACCATGTCATCCTGCCTCATCTTTTTTAATTTTCCTATTAATAGTTGTTAATTATAAGCACATAGAAATCACTTAACATTCCAAGGTCTCCATAAACATTTTAGGGACTGAGTCCCTGAAAACAGGGCCTTGGGAGCAAGAGGGAGAGCTGCTAGAGCAAGCCAGCTGTCTGCATGGTCTGTGAAAGGAGCTGGAGGCCACAAGGACAGAAATCTGAAATATGCAATATAAGATTTGCTTATTATCCCTGAAGAGCAAGTCGAGAATGGAAATTTTCTCTTTCTTTTTTCTGTGTTACTCTAGTCAATTTGTTAGCTATGGAAAAACAACAATAGTAATGTAGCTGAACAAACCAGGCAAGTTGATTGATTTCCCTTTTTTTTTTTTTTAAAAAGACAAAATTCTATTAAAAACGTATAATAGGGAAGAATATAGAGCAGAATTTCTAAAAATCTATATTTCGTTTAGGGGTCAAAATCCCATTAAGGGAAAAATTCAGTAAGTCAATCTGATTCTGATTCTGATTCTTTCCCCATCAACAAAAAAGAATTGATCATCTATTGATTCCTGAGAATTTTCATTTCTTGTTCTGTGGCTCTGTGACATGTTCATTGAATGAATGCTTGAAATTATTGCCTTGGAGTTTTCACTATGGAGAAATAGGCCATTGAGTTTCAAATCAAATGTACATGATTGCAATGTGAAACTAACAATTTTCTTGAAATTAGTACTGGAAGTGAAAAGCTCTGACAAAGAAGTAAAATCAAAATACATTTTTAGACACACTTCCACTATTTCCACAGAACTTTGATAATTAACCTATGTAAACATCTTACCACATTTCTGATTTTTCACTCAATGCCCATTTCCTAAACCCCACTAAACTCAATGAAAAGATTTTTTGAACTCTCATCCTCATTCAAGTATTTTTCCATAGGATTACTTCACTCAGATTTATAATACCCAGAAGTACTAAAAATCATTTGGAAAGAGGATGTTTTTTTGGTGAGGAATCCATGTGATATAAGTTCTGACTATGACTGCTGTATCAATCCCCCAGCAGCATAAGAAATACCCACAGAAACTGCTGAAATCTCTTTGATTTCTATAGCTAGAGCCTATTTCAACCTAGGGCAAGAAGAAATGGGGGCTCAGTCATCACAGAGGGGCTTCTCCAAATGGAACATATGCAGGTTGTGTAAGGCAACTTATTAAAACAGACAGTTAGAAATTTTATTTATCTTGAAGAGCTTGCAATCCAAGCAGCAAAGACTGTGAATGGGGAGATAAATACAGGTACAAAGCAGTCAAATGGCTTTGTCAAGGTTAGTGACAGAGCTGAAATTAGAAATCAAAGTACCTTTAATTCCGACTAGAGGATTTCAAATCTACTAAAGGATGTGCATGGCATGTGACTTTAATGAAGTTTTAAAATTTATCACAGAGGAGATACTTGTTCATGAAAAATATCTCATGTTGTAGTCAGGCTGTGAACAAGTAGAGCTTTTTCATGGAAAGCCTACTTTTTTCCTGCCTCTTGAAAAAGAAGTGAAGAGGCAGAAATCAAATTGAATTTTGATGAACAACTGGAAATTCTTGTCTGCTGTTCCAGCATATTTTGCTGGCGTAGAACAAAGAAAAATAATAATAAAAAGAAATGCAGAAAATGAAATATATATAGATTAGCTAATTTGGATTTATTGAACCTTACTCTTTTATTGCAACATAAAAAGACTGGTAATAGATGAGAATGTGAGGGACAGAGATTCACAGAGAGAAATAGAATACTTTGATACAACTTTTCTTCAGTGATGTGTCTGGACACGTACTTGCTTTCTCTGACACAACTCTGCTCATTTTTTTCCTTAACCTTTACTGTCCCAAAGGCCAGATTAGATCAGAATACACCACATATCTGCAACACATAAAACAAACTATTAAATTTTCAGAATCACACTTTCCAAACCTTATTATTTCTTATTAATTATTTCTTTAAAAATTACTTTTTTTTGGGGGGGGGGGGGGGGGTGTGGTCAATTTTTTT